>VYXD01013625.1:16549-60048 GCA_013397195.1 Hylia prasina | reverse complement strand
GGCGGACCTGGAGGAGCAGCTGTCCGACGAGGAGAAGGTAGGGATGGGTGGATGCGCCGAGCCGCGCCGCCCTCTTGTCCCCCGTCCCCCCGAGCCGGCGAGGCTCCTGTTTCCAGNGCGGCCGCCCCCGCCCGGCGTGCGGGGTGCGGGGCCGGCAGAGAGAGGCAGAAGAGACGCGGAAGGGCTTTCCCTTCCCCCACCTCCACTTCCCGTTCCCGCGGCACCGTGCCCGTGCCAGCCGGCTGCTCCGAAGCACCCGGCCTGCTGTCCCCAGGCACCCCCGCAGGCTCCGGGAGGAGATGGGATACATGTGATTTACGAGAGGAAGGAGCTGTGGGGATGAGGAAGGCTGTTTTGCTTCCTGTTAGGAGGCAGTAATTGGGGAAGTGTGAGGTCAAGGAACAGGGGGAGATGATGTTAGTGAGATGAACCATGCACTCTTTTTGTGGTAGTTGGAAACTCAAATTTAAGGCAGATTTTTCCAGAAACGTCTCAAAAGGAGCAGGATATTTTGTGATACCTCAGTTATCGCTGCTCCTTGTCATCTTCTGTGGGATCCAGCTTCACGGCAGCTGCCTGTTTCCAAGCTAGGGTGTGGTGTTTTGTGTACATGGTGCTGGTGCACTGCTCCTGCTTTTATGTAATGCATGCTCTTGCTCACTTTCCACTCTAAAAACGAATATTTTCATGTCTGTGGAAGTTATGAGATGACTTAAATGAGGAAGGCATCAATAAGATGTTTCAAACTTATTTGTAGTTAGAAGGATGTCTAAAATACCTGTGTGGTTACAGTAAGGCAGATTTGCTGTTTGACCCAGTTTTATAAGTAGAGACGCAGTGATATGCCTAGGGGTGCATAGCACAAAGATCTTGATATCCTCTTCCCAAGAAGTTTGAAGACTCTGCCTTCCTCTGCTTAATTCACATCTCAATGACACCTCTCTGTTGATGCAAGCAGTAATGTGATCCAGAGGTATAAGTGATAATTGCATTTTTTCTAGCCCCTTACAGAAAATACAAGTAGCACTAATCAAGTGTGTTGTTCCAGAAGGAATGCTGAAAGTACTTCGACTACAGGTTATCTTGCCATCACTGAATGGTTAAGATTGGAAGGGATCCCTGGACATAATTTTGTAGAGTCATCTAGAGCAGGCTGCCCAGTACTAGGTGCAGATGGCTTTTGAAAATCTCTAGGGATGCAGACTCCACAGCTTCCTTGGACAACCTGTGGCAGTGCTGGTCACCCTTGCAGTGAGTAAGTGTTTCCTTGTGCTCAGACGGCACCTCCTGTGTTTCATTTTGTGCCCATTGCTTCAGGTCCTGTCAAATAATACAAGACAGAATGACACTTTTATCTTGTCTCTGTATAATCTTAGAAGCGCTGCCTCTGCTTTTGTGGCTGATGGAGATAAGTTCTGAACTTTCTTCCACTCACTAATTTCATTTTTTCTTTTCTCTGAAAATGAGTGCAGAGACTCATAGAGACCCTTCCTTGATGTAAGTGAATAGAATGAGCACTCATCCATTGTAAATTTAAATTGATTTCTCTGTCAGTCCCATACAAAATTGATTGTCCTGTATGAGTGGAATTTTCCAAGCCTGATAGTATATTTTATTGGCTAAGAAACCAAAGATGGGCAATACTGCAAGCTCATGGAAAATATGCATGTGGCAATATACATGTGATATCTTAAGATTTTATATCTGATGCATTAAGTAGTGCTGTCATTGTACAATAAAAATGATATTTCGAGTATTGAGTTTTACTGACCTTAAAAAAAAATCAGCTGGATGGCCTTTGACAAACACACCCTTCTCACTCATCCAGTTGGGACTCTAAATAAATGCAGGAGTGGATGTGAGGAGGCAAACATTGATTTTCATGAGAAATAAATCACATTGCTCCTTTACATACTTTCCTCCTATGATACAGAACTGATAGTATTGAAGGCTGATACAGATGATGGTGGTTATGTAGTTTTGTAGATAATTTCAGTAGAAACATAACTAGAACCCTGAAACTCCTAGAATTCAAGGAGGAAAGAAGGTGAACCAAATAATAGAACCTTTTTTTTTTGTCTCAGACTTGTAATAATGATGCATGAGCACAAGTAAGTAGGAGATTGAGTGATGTAATGATAGGACAAGTTCAGAAAGGTCTTTGATTCATATCTTACTTCATCTTTAATCAAAAGATTTAAGTGTTGCAAACGCAGTAAGCAGTTCCATATGCCTTACTATTGCTAGATTTAAGATGACTGTATTTAGCTGTAGCTTAATTCAAGTTTAAAACTTGCAGTGTTCAGCATAATTGAGAATATAGAAAGGGGCATAATTGGAATAATGTCAAACCAGATTGTTACAGTTCAGGTAAAGAATCTTTAAAACCAAGGAAGGAGAAGAACCAGAAAAAGCATTTCAATATTCAAGGTCACATAAATGGTTTTGAACTCCATCTTGTTCCTTAGAGTCACATTTTTGAAGAGATTTTTGAAGCCCTGTTTTTCTTTCAATGATGCAACGAGTGTGACAATAAATTTGAACAAGCTTTTTAAAAAATACAAGGACTATTTGTAGCAAATAAGGTGTGTAAGATTCGTGTAGATTCAGAGACCTGAAGCTGGACCATTGCCAGTGAAAGTTACTGGTTTTAGCATCCAGGAGCAGCGATTTGTCAGTGCTAGAGACAGCTTTTGTGATCCACAGTGTTTTGTAGTTGCGTTATTCACAGAGGTCACTGAAGCTTTTAGGTATGTTGAATAGCGTAAGTTTGTTTGTTTGTTGATTCAGTTTGTTCATTTAAAAATGGGGTGTGAGAGGTGGAAATCCTGAAGCCCTGAACTCCCAGCCATCAAAGTCATCACACCTGCACCCTTCCTATAGATAATACATCATCACTTAACAAGTTTTGAATGCAAAACCTTTTATGTATGTAGGATATTTGAAGTAGTTTTGTTGAAGTCTGGGAACCATTTTTTTGCAGTTCAATTTTATTCCATTTTATCTAGAAATTGTTTTCTTACCTGTAGCTACATCAAACTAATCAGTATATATAAAAATATTTTAATAAGCATATTAGTGGGAATGTTAAAGATACAATTTATCTAGATGAATATAGGTCATAATTGATGGATACTGATTTTACTGTAAAAGTTGTAAAAATGTAAATACTCATTTACAGACAATGGCACAAATGAAAAACAGCACAAAAACTATTTAAATCATAAAGCCAATGTTCTCTAGTCCATTTTTGATGACTTGAAGGGGTGTGTTTTGTGTAGGTTTGCTTGAGGTTTTTTGTTTTTAATGTGAATCCACAAAGGACAGGAATTATATAGTTCAAGTGTATGACTTGAGGTAAAGCCTCAGAAAATCAGGATGCTTTCAAGGAGGAAAGGATAACACATAAAGTCTTTAAATACTAAATTAGCTCTTGTATTCCTTAAAGTGCTGAACATAATAAATATGGGAATTGTCAAACATATTTTTTAAATAAAGGAAATACACCTCTTTCAGTAGCTTATAATAGTTTCACTTTTTCAGAAAGATGGAGTTTAACAGTGTGATTAGAAGAAAACTTCCCTTATAATGAGGAAGTAGTCCCATTTGTGAAAGTGAGCCTGGACGGTTTCCAGGTATTTCCTGGTGCATTGAGGAACTTTGTAACTTCTTAGATTTGTAGATTTTGACACCTAATTTACCTAATAAAGTTAAACTAAACTCTGCAGTGTAGTTTTGTAGATTAAGGAAAACCCATTTCTTATGTCAGTGCTTTGGAATGAAAAGTCTAGGCCAATAAAATGAATCTCTAACCTGTAATGTTGTCTTTAAAGTGTAATACATTGGCAGCAGATTGCACTTACACATACAAGCACACCAGTATGGGAGGCTCAGCTACTTTTCTCAATGCAAATATAAGCCTTTTCCCTAAAATTGCTTTGAAAGCATTAGCAGAATTTTTGATAGAAAAAAATGTTACTTTTCTAATTTATATGTGTTAAAGCAATTCCTGTGCTCTACATTGTTAATTTTGAAAGGATTTAGAATTCTGACTTTCAGAATTGTGTCAAATGAGAGACTTGGAGACTGTAGATGAGTACGAGCTGCATGTGAATAACCTTTACTGGGTATAATTGCAGTGTAATCTATAAAGTAAACTTAAAGTCTTGCAAGTGTTCTTGATAACATTTTGATGAAATTCTTTAGTAAGAATGAGGAAGTTAGGAGCACTTTTCAGACTGACATGTAATTTTGAATATGGGAGGCCTTCCAAGATTTAAGATTTTCATGTCCTTTTCAGGATATACATGAAAATGTGTGTGAAGGTAGTGTGTTGTCTTGTTAGGTGTTTTTTTGTTGTTGTTTTGGGTTTGGTGGGGGTTTTTTTTGTTTGTTTGGTTTTTTTGGTTTTGGGTTTTTTTTGGGGGGGGGGTTGGTTGGTTTTGGGGTTTTTTTTCCTAAAAATGCAGCAATACCATTGAGATTGAAGGACAGAATAAATATTTGAATCACTTTCTTAGGAAAGTGCTAAACACTGTCTGAAGAAGCAATCGTATACTGTATGTGTAACTGCAAATTATAACTTGGTTTATTTCTACATTCATACTGGCTGGAAGAAGTTTCTGAAGGTAACTCAAATGCTGCTTGGTCAAAATGGGCCAGCTTAGATAAGATTGTTTAGGGACTTGCCCTTTGAGTTTTGGGTATCTCCAGGGACAGAGACTATACTGGCTCTCTGGGTGAGGTGTTGCAATGTTTGTCTAAGGTCACAGTCAGAAACTTTTCCTAATTTATAATTGCTGCAACTTGTGTACAGTGCTGCTTGTCTTTCACTGTGTACCTCCATAGTAAGTTACTGTACAAAGCAAAATTGTTTGCCTTCTTGACAAGTTAAAAGTAATTACTTGAAGCTTGAAGATGAATACAAATGAAACCTGTTATTATAAATAAAAGATCAGTGATTTCTAAAACTTCAGATCACATAGTCTTTTTTAGTACTAGTTTGAAGAAATCAGGTACGTTTTGGGGATTACGACTTCTTTGTGTTAGGGAGTACTCATAATGCAGTGGCACACCTCAGGACCATCAAAAGCCCCCTTCTTGCTGTCTTTGTACTCTCAAAACTTCTTGCAGAAGCTTGCTACCTAGGAAACCTCACAGTTCGTGTAGATAAGAGAAACAAATTGAAGCAAAAATAGAGTAATAGAACACATTCTTGGCAAATACAGTGATGAAACTGGAGACATTAATTTATGATATAATGGATATAGTTCTGTGGCCTACCAATACAGTCTTCAACCTGCAGTTCTGCTGTGAAATTCTATTTTTGGTTGGTTTCAATTTTGGCAGTCAGAAAAGAATAGGAAAATGGTTTTAGCTGCATTATTTAGCAAATCCATGTATTTTTTGCAGGCAGCCCTGTATACTATTCACTTTCAGGTTCTGGAAGTGGGATGTAAAGGAGTTTAAAATGCTCGTTGAGAAATGAAAGCAGGTTTTTGAGCATGTGGCAATTACTTTTTTAATCCTTGAGTTAAAAAGCTTCTGAAATGTAAAATACTTAAAATAATTTCTTAGCTTGACAGAAGGCATTAAAACCTTGAATAGGTAACTTTGAGAGAGAATTGTAAGACACTGGAATTGGGAGGGGGAGACGTAACATTTAGGGTGGTACCTTAGTCTGTAAATTTTCATAGAGCTCTGTTTTCTCCCCCTACTGCTATTGAATCTGCACTTAATGTCCTTGGAGTATCTCATTATAACAAATGATCCTGGGGTAGGAGGAAGAATCACTTTAAAAACTTGGGCTTTGTAGTAGAAGAATACTTCGCAAATATGAACCAAGTGCTTTTCAGCTTACAGTGGATACCACTTTGGGAAGACTGCTGAGAAAGAGAGGTCTCGATGCTACAACTGAGGATCATGTGTATTGATGTCCCTGTAACCAGTCTTGGGTTTTTATGTGGAAGATGACCCTGTTGGTTTCTTTCTTTGTGAAGTCTTAGTTAGCAATTTCATATACCATTCACTTCTCAAATAAAAGTTAGTGCTTTTGCTTTTCATTAAATGTAAAATTTTACTACTTTTTCACTTTTCATTTCTATGAATGACTTTTGCAAGGAAATAATTTTTTTATGCTGCTTATCTGTGGTCTATCTCATAAGCTCATTATGATCCATAAGCTAAGTATGCAGTTGCTTGGCTACTATAGTATATATTTATATATAATTATAAATAGTTGTGTATTAATGTATGTGTTATACACATAAATAGCTGAATATAAATATATATATCTAATAAAAGGTTTCCAATTTTATATACTCAGGACTAGTAAATGTAACTGCAGAATAACGTGGGGGACATTTATCTTCTGTAAATTTTTTTATGGCTAGTCTTGTCTATTACCCAAGTAACATCCATTGCTTTCATATTCCTTTTTGCTATCTGTGCCTGATACAATGACTTTCAGGAGTCCTGTTTTTGAAATTGGGTTCTTTTAATCCTTCTTGATATGATGTGATTTTAAGATGGAGACTTTTATGATATTTAGATACTCTTCTGCTGAAAGGCCCTATAGTGAAGCATCTGCCACCTTTCAAAGTGGTTATTTTTGTGAAAATAAATCTCATTATTCAAGTCAGGTCATCAAGTAGAAAGAATGCAGCTAAATTACCACACATCATGCAAGATTTTCTTTTTGTACCACTGTTAAGTGCTGGTACTGTTACATACTTTTAAATACTTGTGTATTAAAAATAATTGAGGAAAACATGTGTTCTCCAGATGCAATGCAGCTTTAGGCATTACAGTTAAGGAAATGTCAGTTCAGTCAAAGCCATAGGTATGGAATGTGCCCCTCCTTTCCTGTGCTACAGAACCACATTTTTAAAGGGTTGTTTTCCTTAGCTCTTCTAGAAGCAGAAGTGAATTGGATACTACAGTGAATTTTCTGTTGAGCTTGGTAGGAAGGCTGTTGCAACACTACCTTTATATTCATTCCCTCTCTACCAGAGTCGCTGCCTTTGTTCCGTGTTTGTGTGAGATGATGCATGTTTTGGGATGCTGGTTTGCTCTTTGAAGTAATACTGTGGGTATAACTTTGGGTGAGGTTTCAGGAGATGCTGTGAAGGCAGTTTGCTGCTGACATGGGGTAATAGCTCTTTTTTAGCTAAATTGGTTGCTATCTTCTTGCCACCTTCTAAAGCTATTCTTTAGCTAGATCAATTTGCTTATCTGAATACTCACAGAAATAGATGAGCACTGATGATACACAGAAGTTTGTAAAACTACTGGTGTAACATTTTGGGAAGTATCTAACCTAACAATTTAATCATCAAGCATTGCATCTTGCACGTATTTCAACCTTAGACTGTGCTCCTTGATGTGTTAGATATGTCAGTGCAAAATTCATTTTGAGTGGTAGATGTCAGAGCCATTTTGCTTTATAAGGAACAACAAAGCTGCATATTGAAAAATAACATGGCTCAAGCTGAACTCAAATCACAGATTGACTCAGAACTAAATAAAACTAGGTAAGTGTTATGTCCCGTGTGACTCCAGTGAGTACAAGTAGTATCCCTTATTTTCAGTGTGACTTACAGATCTTGAGAGAATTCAAATTTGCCTCATTTATAGTCTGTGTTAATATTTATGTGACTATGAGCTAATTGTGGGAAAACCCTGTAGCTACCTGTAAATAGAATTAAATGGGTCAAGACAAACCCATTTGTTTAGTTGCCTGCAGACAGGTTTTCAACAAGAACCACACAGAAGGCATGACTGAGAACAGAGCTCTCTAGACTCTGCTGTTCCTGTGGCTCCCTTCTGGATGTGATATCTCATAATCTTTTTTTGCCAAACACAGGTTTCTGTGAGTGGGAGATTTATTGTGTGTGGTAAGATAGCAAGGGTACCCTCAGGAATCCAGAATGTAAATACATGATGTAGAATGCTTTGAGCCTGCTGTAACACTGATAAAAGTAACTGTGGGAAGCTCTTTTTTTCCCCGTTATTAGCAACAAAGTTGTCTTTGAGTGGAAATTATAGTGGGAATCTTTTGCAAGCCCTCCCTCTTCCCCCCGCCCCCGGCCCCCGCTCCCAAACTTTTATGCAATTTCTGAGGTAAAAACGGCTTCTAGTATCTATTTCACTGTTTCATTTTTATTGCTGTGGAGCAGTAAACTTTGACCTGTTAGGAGTGTGGAAGAAGGGGTGGGTCTCCCTGCTGCAAAGAGTTCACCGCTGAATTTCTGAATCTGAAATAAGGGATGTGTAGCAAAGAGTAAGGGCGAGTGTGTGGTTTCACTGCATCCTGCCTATCAACATGTTTTTTCTGTGCAGCATGGATGTTGATTGAAGGAGTGAGCTGTCAGGGTGCCTAGCAAATACAACTGCAAGATAACTGTGTTTCAGTCGAGTTAAAAGGGGGGAAAGAAAAGTGAAAGAGGGAGAGTTTTGATGTCTCTGTTACTGTTAGATGCACCTCAGCAGAGTCGGAGGAGTGAGCTGCCTTGGCCGTGGCACTGCGGAGCCCTGCGGTGGGAGCACGTACTCCTTGACCATATATAGGCACACACAGCACACAAGGTCGGGCTTCTCCAACCAGTGTCACTTCTCATGTGCCAGGAACAGGAAGAGTGATCTCGGCGCATTTGAAGCTGCTATGTATAACTTCTTAAAAATAAAATAAACTTCAGAATGTCTTAAGCTGGAAAAGATAGAGAAGCAGGATTTCTCTATGTACATTTGAGTATCATGCATTAAGAAAAATGAAATTGTGAAGTAAAGGCAGAAGTATGGGAAAAATATAGATTTAGCATAAATCTATTTTATGCCATCATTCTGTACATTACTACATACCTTTCTGCTTGTGTAGTCTGAAAACTGCAAATATTGTTGTAACTGAGTGTAGGCATTTGTTGATAGACCAGCTGTTTTAATCTCTAGCAGAATAAAGAATTTGGCATAGTGCCAAATAATCATGTTCATTGCACACAACAATCCTGTCCTTTTCTCTTTTGCTAGGCTTCTCTGTATGAATTTTTATCTTAATTGAAATAGTTTACTTTATAAAATCAATAAGCTTGTAGGTTTGATAAAATTTTAACTGATGTGATGGGTAGCATTTGGTTTCACTAGAATTGTGAAAGTAAATCTTGCTAGCTCTTACCTACTGAGAACAGACTTCAATTTAAGCAAGACTGAGAGTGGTGTAAATGTGAAAACTGGATAAAGAGTGGCTGCAGTGGGGAATGCTTCCCTTCTCAATGTCTCAGAAATCAGTTTTATGCTTTTTTAAAAAACTTGCTCTCAGCTTTTGTATGATGTGTCCAAAGTAATGCTCAAACCTGCACAAAGACATGATTCATAAAAACATATATAGATCGGGGGGTTTTGCATTCAAGAAATTTAATATAGGAAATGTATGGTTCCTTACATAGGTTTGTGGTAAAAGCTGGTTTTTTGTAAACCACTGGTGATCAGATGTTCTGGATTAGTGAAGTCTGCAGTTTATCGTTTCTTGCCACTCTGAAGACTTGAAGCTGAAAATTGTGAATCAAATCTACATCAATAAAACAGTCTTAACTTCAGATAGTGTTTTGGGAGTAACTACAGTAATAAGTGGAGAAATTTATTTTATGTCGTTGAGTTTTCTAAAGGAAGACTCAACTGTAACAATTTTTTGTTACTTGATACAATTTTTTGTTACATGTATAGGTTTCTTGTACTGTGTGTAAAGGTGCAGTTCTCTTGAAAAAGATTTTGTCATATGGATTCTTAAGATATTGTGATGTTTCTGTTTCGCCTTGCTCAAATCAATTTTTAGAAGTCTCAATGCATTGAATAATCAGTGTTGGTTGCAACTATAATGCACTTGATTGGTTTTCTTAAAACTGTTTTCAGCAGATAGAACTTCCTATCTCAGTTTGACTAAAGAGCAGTTTAGTTTTTGCCTGCCACTTTGTATTACAAGTTATGTGCATTATTAATTTATCTTTTTTTTAGTTGCCCAGGAACATCATATTTTATATGGACTATCCCATTGTTTTAATTGTGCTTCCCCAAGTGATAGCTGAGCTAGAGGCTTTTTGCTGCCAAAAGGGAGAGATATTAATCTCGTAGATGCTCATGGAAGTGCATTCATATATCATTCAGTATCAGTCTGGGTTTGGAAAACAGAAGCTTGCTTTAGAGCACTTATTTCTGGAAAAATTCAGTGTCAATAAACCTGTAAGTGATTTTCAGTTCTAATGTGTTAAGTGAGACTACTGGATTTAATTCTTTTATATGGGCTTCCTGTATGTATGAATTGGAGAAATAATGGCTTTATCAGATACTCATCACAGAGAAGTTAGTTCAGTTAAACTGCTGAAGGAAAGTGGATTACTTTTAAATTGGCTTCACAACGGCAGGTTAGCAAAATACAGAGAGTGTTTTAACTGACACACTGTGACAAACTTCTGAAAACATGTTAGATTTTGAATGAATATACTTTATGCTTGATGAAGTATTCATTGCAAATTTGCATGATTGTGTTTATCAGATCTATAAAAAGTGTCATCTATGATGAATTTTCACATTGAAAAAACTATCGGTGAGAAATTGAATTTACTTGTAAAATGTTTGTAAAAAGTAATGTCTAGATTGGTCTGTCCTGAGGATATCTGTTACTACTGAATGCTTTTGAATGAATATTACTTATAGTGTAGCTAATCTGACTGATAAGAATAGTTTTCACTGATAGTGAAAAAAACCAGGCAAAACCAGATTTATATTAGCTGAAAATGAGGTAGTGGTGCAGTTCTAGTATAGACCTAATGTATCACCCTACAGATGTTACCAGTTTAAAGCATGTGGTCATTCAGGGTGCAGTTTGGGCACCCATGTTTTGCTTAATTTTGCTTCTATAGCTGTTGCCTGCCCAAAACTGATGGACCTGTTATTTCACAACTCCAAATGTCCCTAAGTCTTGTTTCTTTGCTTGCCCAGAACTAACCTGGCTTGGCAGGGGTAAACAGTCCAGTTCACCTGACAAGGAATGACGTTCCTTCATCATGAACTAGGAGTCAGCCCAGTGATAATCATGCAGAAATCACACAATTAATAGTTGCTTTTCAGGGCTGATCCCTGATCCTGTTAATNAATATCCCTTGGTCACTTGGGGTCACCTGTCCTGGCTGTGTCTCCTCCCAATCTCCCAGCACCCCCAATGTCCTTGTGTGTCAGTAGGAAAAGCAGAAAAGGCCTTGGCTGTGTAAGCCCTGCTCAGCAACAACAAAAACAAACTGTTATCAACACTGTGTTCAGTTCAGATCCAAAACACAGTCTCCAACCAGCAACTGTTAAGACAATTAGTTCTGCCCCAGCCAAAACCAGCACATTTTGTCATTTGATAAAATGTGCTGGTGATAAACCTTGGAGCCTGCCTGGCCCTCCTCCTTCATAAGCCCTTTGCTAATACTGGAGGTTAGCTTTATTTCATATTCTTTATATTACACTGGCTTGAGCATTGAGCTGAGTACGGTGCCTTGACTTCAGCAAGAGGTAGAGGAGTGTGTGGATTGGGTCAGATAATGTTGGTAACACAGATAAGTTTACATTCTTTTAATTCAAAGAAGACAATCCAAGTTGCTTTAATAAGTAGCCATAAAAGAAGATGCTCTTGCCTCTCTGTGTCTCTTTTGAGAAGAATGAACTGTGGTGTTTATCTCAGTATAATGCAAATTCATGTTTACATGGAAAGATGAGTTCTCCTGGTAGGTATTTAAGGTAGCAGACAAAGCTGTCTGAAATCCAAAATGAAGCATTTAGGTTAGAAAGTTGGGAACTGACAACTTTTCCATTTCCATTATCCAACTCTGAATGATCGTGTACTGGCAGTGATCAGAAAGCTGCCTGGGCTGGTCACATGGGATCTCGTGGGGGTTGAATACTGCTAATGAGGCAGCTAAGGGCTCTCCCAAGACACTTCAACTTGAACCACCTCTCCTGGAGACCCTTGTCTGAAATTTGGGCTCGGTCAAGAAGCAGGGGCCCAAAGACTGGCTGTATTGCTACTCTTAGTTGTAAAAGCTACAAGGTTGTCAGTTCAAGAGCTTCAAGAGCTCTAGCATGTTCAGACAGTTATTTTGTAGTTTCAAATACAAAGAAAAGTGTAGATATAATGCATTCTTTGGTTATTTTTAGATATTGTTAATGAAATGCATGCTTCTCAAACACCTTAATTTCAAACAGTGCTCCCAGACACTGAATTTTCCAGCTCTTGATTCTATAGATACATGATAGAAGGTGTAGGAAAGGGAAACTCTGGTTCAGGTAGTATCCTGTATTTGAATAACAACACCATATCATGGATGCAAGTGAGCTTTAAGAGTCTGGTGAACTTGGGCAACTGTAAAGGATAGGAACTTTTGCCAGGTTAAATTAGGGAACCAATATTTAGTTAGTTGTGGGTGCCTTTAACAGTGCAAAGGGGAAAAAGAATGAAGGAAAGCATGTCTGCAAAGTGACATTCTGCAAGTAAGGTAATAGAGAAGTTTAAAAGTTATTTTGCATTTAGAAAGTGTTTTTGTGGGTTTTTTGCAAGCCCATGTGTCTGTAGCTGTGTAGTGAACCAGCTCAGGGAGCAGTAACTCCTGATTTTGCTCACTGTGCTGTTGTACAAGGGCCTGTGCAAGTGGAAGGAGAGAGAAAGCCAGGGCAGGTGTGCATACCTGCAGAGGAAACACTGGCTTATGCTGTGTTTTCTCTGCAAGAAGTTGTGGCTGAAGGCCATTAATTGCTAATTAAGATCTCAAGGTTTTTTTAAGCTTTATCTGCTGTTACTAACAGGTCTTAAGTAGATGCAGGTGAAATTACAAGCTTTAGTGTCTATGCAGTGTTTTTAAGCTTAATCTGTCAGTGTGGACCTTTTGGAAAGTACAGAACCAAAATATATGTAGTAAAATTGGAAGAGATGATTTAAAGAGAATTGGAAGAGAAATTTAAAAGAGATGATTTAAAGAGAATTGGAAGAGAAATTTAAAGATCAAATGCATCTTCATCGTGATTTTTGGCTCTCTTGGATTGAGTATTGATTCCCAGGCATCCATGGACTGAAAGCTGACGTAGATTGTGAATATGTGATTGATCATATTTGTTAGATTCATCTTTTCCTGTTTGCCAGTAATAGAAAACATGAATGACTCAATTTCACTATCTGCTTCCATAACATATAATCTCTATTCAGTTTGAAGAGGTGGAACTTTATAGTCTGTGTTTTTAATAAAGACCAAGTAGTTGAAATAATGTGAACAAATATGTGAAACAGTGGGAGTTGTACAATTTCATGTCTGGCTGTTAAGAGACTACATAATGCATAACTGCTTTGAATAGGAAAGTGTATACAACCACATGATTGTTTTTGTATTTAAGGTGCGTATAGCAGCAAAGTTCATAATTCACGCTCCTCCTGGGGAATTCAATGAGGTGTTCAATGGTGAGTACCTGTCTGCTCTGTCCTTGCATTTAAGGCATCTACATCCAAAACTGCATTGCTGATAATTCTCCTGAATTTCATGTGGCTTATATTGTAGCAGCTCCCTTGCTATAAGGGCTGGTTTTGTAGCTGGGCATGATTAAGTTTTGCAGTCACAAGACAACTTGAAGTTTAAATGCAAAACAAGGGAAGTGCTACTTTTCTTTGTGATGTGAGAACAAGCTTTGTCTCTGTTTTCAATGAGTCATGAATTACCAGTTGAAAGGGTTTCTGTTTAGAAGACACATACTCTTATTTTTCATCTTTGATAGACAATTGTATTTTTCAACAAAAATTAAACTAGCTGAAATTAAAATGATCCTTTTTTTAAGAAGGAATATTATTAAATACTTTAACTTGAATACGTGAAAGACTAATGCCTAATGCCAATTGTGGAAAGAATATTAACCTTCTCCAAATGTTTTTAACCTTTAAATTCTGGCCACACTCCTTTTTACTGAGTGTATTAGTAAACTGAAAGGAAACTTAAAATAAGCTTCTTTCAACTATTGGTGTCTGAACTTTATCTATGTTGTTATTTTTTAAAAAAATCCTTGCTTGTCTGTCATCAAGATATTTGGGCATACATAGAGTATAAAAAGGCAGGCTTTATAGTTGTGGCTTACAAATGTTTCTGAAGCTATTTAAGTAAAAAAGTAAATTTAGGATACTAAACCTGTAGTCATTGTCAGACTGGAGAGAGCTTAAGTTTATTAGAGAATGCAATGCTTTTACAAGTACCTTGTTCCTAGTTAAACTGTGGCTATCTGGTTATTATTTAAAATTAGTTAGTACTTAATTTTTGAAGTGAGCAGCTTGCTAACTGAGCTTTCTGAAGATTATTAAAATTTCGCAGAGTAGTACTGCTTATAAACTTTATTGTTATGCTAATCCATAGTTGCAACTACCTGCTCAATAACAGAGTACGTGTTTGAAAACAAAGAATGAACATTTGATCACAAATGCCTGAGCAGTGTTCAATGAGATTCAGGCTGCCTTCCTAAAAAGAGAGAGAAAGCTTTTCATTCCAATTCTGTAAATTGTGGGGTTGGTTGGTTTCGTGTGGGGTTTTTTGAGTATGTGAGGTGGTTTTTTCCTTTGGGGTATTGTGTGTTTTGGTTTGGGTGAGGGAGTTTGATTTATTTCAGGGGGGTTTGCTTTTTTCTTTTTTAAGAAAAAAAAAATTAAATATATTCCAGATTTTTTTTTTCTTTTCACTTGAATGATACCTTGGAAATATTTAAAGAGGTTTAATATGTTCTGGCGAGGCTAGCAATTGGTAAGTTAATGAGCAGTGATTTAAAATGTTATTAAGATAGTGCCTAGTAAAGTCAAGTACATAAATGAGAAATTTGCTGCACACTAAATACTAAGTAATTTTGAGGAGAGTGTTGACTTTATATTCATATGTTTCTTGTATCATGGTAGGAAAAAAGCTATTGTGTGTATGATCCTCTGCCTACTAAGTGTCATTTAGGAATGAGAGTAAAAATGGTAAGGCTTAAAAACCAGTAAGTTCAATGCACACCATATCAGTGTCATCAGAATACAGTAACAATAATATTATGTGAGGGAGCTGATAATACACATTTTAAAGGAAACTTGGTAGAATTCTGTGCTGTTGTCATTCAGAGCTTCTCTAAAAACTAGATTGACAGATTCCTAGAGCCTGTAGAATAAGCTTATATCTATTTGCCAGATTGTCTTGGAAGAGATCCATTTCTAGACTATTACTTTCATTTTATTCAGTCAAAATTATAAAATATGAAGCAATAAATTTCCTACTTAGTAATCTCTGTGGGTATGGAGTAGTTTGGGGTTTTTTTGTTTTGTGCAGTCTGTTGACATGTTACGTGACTGAAACGAGTTTCTGTGTTAACTGTACTTACATGTTGTAAATACCTCCTTTCAGATGTTCGGTTGCTGCTTAATAATGACAATCTTCTCAGGGAAGGAGCAGCCCAGTAAGTACCAGCTGTCACATACTCAGTTGCATAAAAGCAAGATGTTTTTTTCAGTAGGATTTGCATAATCAGTGAGCAGTTTGTTTAAAGATGTGTGCTTGGCAAGTAAAACCCTATTGTGTGTGTTGGGCATCTTTGATCAAGATTAAATTCTTGGCAGAGGAGAGATGTGTATTGTATCCTAATGATTGCAGCAACTTTATTTTCGTTTCATGGTAGATGTTACTTGAACATCTGTAAGATCCTTAGACCCTACTTCTGTATCAGAACATTATGCCTACTGTACTTTCATGTCAAAATTAGTTTCATCTGTAAGAGTGGAAGTTATGTGGCTTAGTAGGTTAGATCCCTGCGGAATTTAAACTTTTATCTGTTCCTCCAGTTTCTATGGGTTACTGTAAAGCTTAAAGTTTGTCTGTATCAGGTTAGTTCTGAATGTAAATTTTTGTGTAATGCTGGTTGGAATCTGTAATACAAGCACTGAGTGAACCAAAGTGATGCCAAGAATTTTGGCCTGCTAGGTAAAAGCATGGATATAATTTTCTAATGCATCATTGCCCAGATCATTAGCTATTATTTAGATCCCTTAACTGCTACTAAGGAAAAAGATTGTGCTTGATGCAGACATTTGTTTGTTTGTTTTTCTCTTGTAGTGCATTTGCACAGTACAACTTGGACCAGTTTACTCCTGTAAAAATTGACGGTTACGACGAACAGGTATAAATACAGTGACATACTTTCAATCTTCCTTAAACTGCTAAAGATGTTCTGGTATTGGAACAGTTCTTGGCAAGAAAATTAAAAGAAATGCATCTTCCCTACCAAAATGTAGAGATTGTGCCCCTTCAGTAGTACAGTACCAGTCCCATCAGTTAATCACTCGGGTATCTAAAGAGATTAAAATGTCAATCTGCGATGTTGGCTGAATACAATGGTTTGTAGCCGTAAAAACAATTTGCTCCATCTTTAGCAGTAGAAGACATGAATTTCTGTCTTGCATTGTTTGTTGCAGTAAGAGGGTAAGAGTCAAGATTTGTTTTTCTGAGGCAATGTATCATATGCACATTCTCCTCTCTTGCTGTATATATATTCTGTTTAAAATTATATTCTTTGGGTGTGATAAGCTTAAATGCAGGATATAATAAGTTTTGGCATGGCATTTTTTTATTTTTTACTGAATAGCAAATGTTATTAACTAATTTTATGATTTAATAAATTGTATTTAATATAAATATATAAAAATGAAATAAATTTTAACTTAAATTTTATAATCCAGGTTTTGATAACAGAACATGGTGATTTGGGAAATGGAAAATTTCTGGATCCCAAGAACAAGATTTCTTTTAAATTTGATCACTTAAGAAAGGAGGCTACTGATCCTAGACCCCATGAAGTTGAAAATGCCATAGAGTCCTGGAGAAATTCAGTTGAAACAGCAATGAAAGCATATGTGAAGGAACACTATCCAAATGGTGTTTGCACAGTAAGTGCTAAATTACATAACCACTGTACCACTATAGATAGATATAAATTTTAAAAGGGAGCTATTTGTAAACTAGACAGACAGGCAGTTTTGACTTTAAAGAATTTATTCCTCTTGGGGGTTCATGAGTAATGCAGGGAAGCTTCAGAAATTTCATGTTTTAGCTATTGGATTATTGGTCGGTGGTTACTGCGGGTCGTAGTGAAGATTCACAGGTTGATCCTGCTGATCCTGGCTATCTGGCTGGTTCCTTAGAAGGGGAAAAATATTCCATAAGATAGAAATGTCTGCCTTGGCTTGGTTTACTGACAAAACTGTCTTAGTAAAGTGAACTGGTTTTGCTCCATCATATCTCCTATATATCCAAGTGCTTATTCTTATCACCAAAATTGGTGGTTCTGATAGCTTCTTAAAATAAAACCTCTTAGTCTGGACTAAAATAGTCTTTGCTTGCTGTTACAAGCCCTATGACTATTTAAATCTCAGCAAAGTGATCTATTGATAGCTGTTCTGTGATTTATGTTGATGTGACAGAAAAATTAACTAGGGGGGGAAAAGTAAATCAGCTGCTGAGTTAACAAATTGAATTAGATTCCCAAGCAGTCAGATGACTTCCAGTTCCTGTAAGGGAAACCAGATTGCATGTTTGCTGGGATAATTTTTAGTAGTATTTGATTTGGGGGGATAAAGCAGAACAGAGGACCAAACCCACCCTTTTTGCTATTCTGTACAGGTTTCAATTGTCATATAGTTGGTAGAATAACTGGTGTTTGAAACCTAGCTGGTAATAAATATATATTGTCTCAGTAGTCACAGTTACAGGCTTAGAATTCCTGTAGTGGTAGAAAAAGGAGTTCACAATATATAAAATTTAGATAAGATGACTGACCTTCAGGTCTTTTAATCTTAGATTTTTTTCTGCATTGTAATAAATACTTTGTTGTTTCATGTACAGAATATTATGTATAACCATAATGGTTATAAAATGATATTTTACAGTTTATGTAACAATCATAGAACCAGATATCTAAGCAGTTTGAGCAAGGTCTACTCAAACTTTGACTCTGTTCTTTTTTTTTGCCCTTTTTTTTTTCCTCTTAATTAAGGTGTATGGTAAAACAATTGATGGACAGCAAACCATTATTGCATGCATAGAGAGCCATCAGTTTCAAGCAAAAAATTTTTGGTAAGTTTCTGTATGGATCCACAGACCGTAAAACACAGCAAACTGAGTAAGTGCCATTACACTGATAATCCTTAGTTCAGGGAAGAAGGTGAATGCATATCTTGTATGGGACCTTTCTTCTCCCTCCACTCTACTCCCAAATTTTTCTGCCAAAACTGTAGAAATTTCTTCCTTTGTGATATGTAAAATGGCTGACTGTGTATCTGCATCTCCTTTGCAGAATTTTGCAAAATTCCATATCACAGATATGACATAAATGATTAATTTTCCTGTTTATCACACTGACACCAATAATCATGGCTGTATTCCCTAATACAGTTGCTTTTGCTTGTTTTGCTTCCTTTGTGACTAACAGGATAAAACCAGCTCCTTTAGTTTGAATTTCTCAGAGAAAAAAGGTGACCAAAAAACACTTTATGGTGGGACTTAAGTGATCAGTTTTGGGGTTAGACAGATAAAGGTGATTTTGGATAAAATAAAGTCTTACAAACTACAGCTTTCTTTTTTTTTTCTTGACTTGGTTGAATGATGTTTTCCACAGTCTGGAGTGAACTTTGGATAGCTTCATACAGGAAACTGGCCAGAGCTGATATAAATATCACAGTATCAAAAATGGGTTAAGGAGGTTATATCCTAAAGATAGCTTATACATGCAGTTGTCAGAAGAAAGGTATTTCATTATTTGATTTGCTATTCTGCATCTGCTTGCAATTTATATTAGTAATCCCACAGGTAATGAATGGAAGCACAGAAATCTTCAGGTTTTGATTCTGAAGGTGGATATTACACATCCGTAGTAATTTTAGCATGTGTATGTATCAGTTAAATTATTTGCCCAGTACACTGATTTTTATTGAATTTGCATACCTAAAAAATACTTTTTCTTATTGACTTAAACTTGACTAGTTAAGTCTGCATGTTTTACATCAATATTAGAAGTAACTTGAAATAATACTTGTTTTCTTTTTAGTTTGGAAGTATGAATGAATTTTGATATTCCAAATAATTAGT
The DNA here is from genome assembly GCA_013397195.1 of Hylia prasina. Lineage (NCBI taxonomy): Eukaryota > Metazoa > Chordata > Aves > Passeriformes > Sylviidae > Hylia > Hylia prasina. The sequence goes on along the minus strand of VYXD01013625.1, from coordinate 40,888 downwards.
TTTGTGGTCTCTAAGGAAGAGGAACAAATATGCAGCAACCTTTTATAGATGGAGGAAATCTTTCTTGAAAGTTTTCTTTATTAAAGTTATGGTTGGGCACCTATGGGTAAATATTGATCATGTTTTTAAGAGTTTTTCAGGATTTGTCAGACTCTAATTCTTGTTCTTTGCAAGTTTTAATAAATGCTTATTGGTTCGGGAGACTTAGAGATGGAGGAATGGATTCCAAGTTAACCAGATTCTTCAGTTATCCAGCTGTATGGCTGGATATCCACAGCTAGTACTTATTCTCACGGTGTTCAGCTTTTTAGGAATTTGGAAGTCTCTCAGCCTACTGTGGGAGTAAGTTTGTTTGGTGATAGAAAACCAATATATGCCAAAGAAAAATATTTTGTGATTATTTGAAATACTATCAATGTAGTAGGATAGAAGGCTTATTAAAGAAAGAAAAGTTAATCTCTTACAAAACATTCTAGTGTCAGCCAAGCTAAATAAAGAAATGGTGTTGTTTTTACCTTAGAGCATTTCCTGCAGAAAAATCCTTCAGAACTTCTGATTATTTTTTTTTTGGTAATAGCAACTTAAGGACTAAAGCGGTATCCCAGAGTGGAAACACTGTGGTCATCTTAACTTCAAGGGACCACAGAGTGGCTGAGAAGCAAACAATTCTGTTAGCTAGCCATTGAATCCCTGGCGTTCAAAAACTAGAATTGTACCTAAGGTATAATCCAGCACGTAAGCTTTCTTATAATCAGTGGGTCAGTCTACAAGGCTACCAGTAGTATTAGTGTCACTAAGCTGGGCAACCCTTTCAGTTTTGTTAGAATGCCAACAAGCTTCTGAACTTAGTCTATAGTTTCAGTGATAATTTGGATATTGTCTGAAATAATAACCAGTGGCTTTATAGTTGAGTTATTGTTACTATCTAAGATGCGTCATTATATAGATTCATTAATAGCTCTTAATTTTAATGTTTTATGTCTTTCTCTCCTCTTGTTGATTGCACTGGAATCTACACCTAACATTAGCAGGATTGGAACACATAGTATCAACTTTCTTTCCTTCTTTAAGTGCAAACACAAGACAAATCATGGACTGCTGCAGTGCATTCTTTATTCAGCTCTGTAGTACTAACCTAATTCAGTAACCTCATATCTAAATAAGAAAATGTCTAGTTTACAGGAAAGAAATAAGGTGAAACTACACCATGCTCACCCCATACTGTTTTCCAGGTGTTTGAAACACCCTTTAGGCATTTTGGCAAGGATTCTAAATTTGTGGAAGTAAACAGTTGTCTTGGAAAGGAAATGCTAGAACAGCTGAAAGGCCTAGTCTTGCTACTTTAATGTTCCTTCTATTCAAGTTTTTGATAGTATGAGGTGAAGTGTGACTCTGGCTGATCTAGTCATCCAGGTCCTAGTAACAAAATATTGACTGTGTGTGCCTAACTGATACTACAAGAGAAGGAACATTGGAGGCTTTAGGTATTTTTAGAAGTCAAGTTCCCTGTTAAAAGATCCTTAATAACAAATCTCCTTGGTCGACATCGGAAATTAAGGTTAAATATTTCAGGAAACTGTTCTGCTCTTGACTGATCATGAGGTTGAATCTTTAGGGCAAGACTTTCTGCATGTGTAGTTGCATTGCAAATTTCATTCTCTGGTTTCATTTGACTATCAGTTGTATGTTGGGATTTTTTTCATAACCAGTGGTGTGACATCCAATTTCTGTTTTACTGGTTTTTTTAAGGAATGGCCGTTGGAGGTCAGAATGGAAGTTTACAATCACCCCTTCAACCACTCAAGTGGCTGGCATCTTGAAAATTCAGGTATGCTTATCTCAGACTGTGTCCTAAGCCATAAAGTCTCCAGTCATTATCGAGGGAGACCCAGGCCAGTGTATCAAATATGCTAAGGGAAAATAGGGACCCAATAAGCAAGGCAGCAATGCTCATTGACTTAAGTGTTAGTGACATAATTTGTATATTTATCTAATCCTTAAAAACATAAAATGTGTGTTTAATGTATGATTCAGAGGACTTGAGAAGGTGTATGCATCTCAGCTAGGCATATACCTCTTTGATTTCCTGTTAAATTCACAGTAAGGCAAACCTTTCTTGAGAGTAGGCCTGTTCTGAAGTAGATTTTTTTTTCATTTTAACTGATAATGTTGGGGTTTTTTAATGTTATCATATTGTTCAGAAAGGTTTGGTTTCACTAATCCACCATTAGAAATTTTTAACTGATAGTCTTCTTCATCCTATGTCTTCTTCATTCAGAATTCAGCTTTCCTGTTGGCTTCAGGGCATTCAGAAAGGAGGAATTTCAAGCAGGCAGAAGTCTTGAGACCAAAGGAAGTCTTGACTGTCATGTGGTAGGCAGGGAGACCCGACTTCCTGGATTAGTTCCCTGGAATGTGTACACATACATTGCAGCAGTTTATTGAAACACTTCTGGGCTCAGGGACTAGAAACCTAGTGCAGTCTGACTTTCTGTGTACCTTGTTTGTTTGTTTGTTTGTTTTTACAAGACAGAGTCAAATTTCTTTTTCTTGCTGTTGTGCCCCCATGAGTTTTGCTTGTCCTTACTCCTCAGTGATGACTGCAGAAGGAAGATGCAAAGGAATGTTTTTCTAGCCTGACTAGGATGTTATATTAGGATGTGGTAGCTGTGTTCAGATGCACCCGAGCAAGGGGACCCTGAATCTGCTTTCCCATGCTGGTGCCACGTTTGGAATGATAGTCAAAATGTGAGCAGCCATTATTATGTTGTCAGATCACAACAGTCATGGTAAGCAGCACCTTAAGTAATTTCTAGGCTTCTCAAGGCTTTGTCACTTAAATGCAACTTGCAGCAAAGCAGGCATTTTCTCCACAGAATGCACTTTTGGTTAAATGTCTTAAGAGGTTTTCCAGAACAAGGAAGCAGGTGTCCACCTAATTCTTGGAAAGGCTAGGGCAGCAGCCAAAAAAATAGTCTGAATGAGGAATTCATTCAGGTTCTAATCAACTTTTCCATTTGGGCGCCAGTTGATTTTGTCTTTTAGTACTATTTCACATAATTAATCAAGTCACTTTTTATATTCTTTAAAGTGTGTGTTCTGGAGGGTGATGAGAAGTTCCTCTTTTTTGCTTGTATAGAAACTATTTGTTTCACCAAGGAATTTTGAACTCAGTTTTAAATTTTTAGAAATTGTGTATGATTTCTTCAGTGTTTGAGGGAGTGCTCCCTCTTCATCTCACAAAACAAAAAAACAAAAAAGCGCTTTTATTTTTTTTAAGGAGCAAAAAATTTTTTTAGAAAATGAAGCCTCTACAGCATTAGTATAATTTTAGAGTGCTGAAATTTCAGTGTTGTTTGCAAAATCCTTGACAGCAATACGTAATTGCTCTGTTTCTCATAAGACTTTTTATTATTAAGTTGGGGGAAATTGCCACATCACCTGCTATTTTCAGGTGTCTTCAGTATTTTTAAGATCATTTGCACAATTTCTTCCTTTTTTCTTAAATTCTGTTAATTGTGATGTAGGAGATTTTCAATTGTCACAATCTCTTCTGTTTAATTTCCTTTGATTATATGTAAGGGAAAAAGCAACAGCAGAGCCTTTTACTAAAACTAAGTCCCTGTGGCATTTAACATGCTCCATGGAAAACAATGATAAGTGCACTGGTTACTAATTTTATCTCTTAGATAATTCATTATTCTCATCCCTCCTTAGTTAACCTTTCCAAGAGGTTCTGTTCATAAACGTCCTCCCTCTTGTAGTCTTCTGAACCCAGACCTAGCGTTCTAGAAGAATGTCAGCAGTGACGTGTAGTACAGAACAGTTACTTCTCATATTTTGCTCAAGATATAACAGATCCCAGAATTAGATTTGACTCTCCATCTCTGCTAAGCTTGTACGTCTGAGTGTTTGCCAAGAATGTGACTCAGTTACATAGATGAGATGTTTGTGCTGGTATTGGCCTCAGAGCACAGGGGAGGTTTGGGCTCTCTGCAGTGAATCGTGATGGACAAGGGGGAACACTTACATTTCTTTGGGTTCTGCTGCTTCATGGCAAGTTCTTAAAACTGTGCACTGAGTAAACACTTCTCATCTTTTAGGAAATTAATTCCAAAACAAGTATTTGACAATAAGCAAAATAATCATTTAAGATGAATCATAGGAAATAATGTTTTACTCATCTAGGAAACCTTTCCTTTGTGTGGTACTACAGCCGTCTTACTGTGCATCATGTTTTTTCTGTTATTTATAAAGTTGAGGGTCTTTTGCACATATGATCATAATGCATAGGAAATTACACTATTTTGCATTAATCTCAAAATTATGTTGTCTAATAGGGTGAGGCACAAATGTTTCATTTTCTCATAACATCAGCTACGTTGAATATCTTGACTTTATCAAACTTGTAAAAAATCTTCAAAGATGCTTATTTAATGTCAATGACCTGCATAGTTTATCAATTATTTTTAATGATCACATGTAGCTTTATATATGCTTCCTGATATTTAAGTTTTCCAACAGTTTTATTAGCAACTAAATGTTTTCATATCTGTCCCAGCTGTATTCAAAAGTACTAAAGTTAGCTTGGGTAGAGTTTTAGTGTTCTCCTGCAAAATAATCAAGAAAGCTGTTCTGTAGATACAGCATTTCGAGAATAAATAATTTCATTCTGCTTTTCTCTCTGACCTTGGGAACTGCTTTGATTAGATAAATACCCACTTTTGTTATGAGACATATCTAATAGAGGAAAATATCAAAGCCAGACAGAGCTAGAAAAGGGAAGCTTAGTGTTGCACTGTCCCTAGAAAACAGGGACAACTTGGGGAAGTAAAAAAACTTCACAGTATCCTGAAACCTTCCCAAAACTGTTCTAATTTTAAATGGATCTTCACCATTTAGAATGATTTATTCATTTCAAGAGTTTCTAGTAAGGTCACATAAATAAGGTGTTGTCATCTTCATGATGTTAACCAAAACCTAAACTTCTTTGCTTGAAATACTGTTTAAGGCACATCAACACAAATTGTTTCCAGACTAGCCTCTTCAGTATTACTCCTCAAAAATAGTAAATTCTACATTATTTTGGTTTTCCTGTTTGCTTTTGTTCTGTAACATTCTGTATGTGGTTTTGACTGATTTGTATAGGTTTCTTACTATGATAAATAACACAACACTTTGTTTTTCCTGCATGTTGTTTATCTGTAAAAATTAATATGAGGTTCTTTAATTTTCTGTAGGTTCACTATTATGAAGATGGTAATGTTCAGCTGGTGAGCCATAAAGACATACAAGATTCTCTAACAGTGTCTGTAAGTGACCTTTAAAGACCTCAGTGGGTATATTGAAGTGACTTTTTAATTTAAAAATAGAAGCAAGCTTAAAAAAAGCTCAGAAGTTTTGGGAACTGTGTTCTACGTGTACCGGAATCAATGTTCAAATTTACAGATACTTTATATGTAATATTTACTACTTCTAACTAACATGTAGCTAGTGTTTAAAAAAAAAGTAAAAACAAAATGTGTGCTTGCATCTGGCTTATATAAGCAACATTAACTTTGATTTTAAAGCTTTAATTAGCTTGTTGTCAGTCTTCCTGCGCTTCTGTTGTATTTAAACTTTGGTCTGCAGAATGACCTCTAGAATTAATTTTTGAATTTGAAGCAGGTGTGAGTTAAAACTGACTTTAGTAGTACAATCTCTAGGAGATTGCCTCCTTTCCTCACTGGAAGACGACCAGTATGCTAAAACAAATGGTACCAATTGAGAAGCAGCAGTGGGTATTCTCTCTCTGTCTGTGACTGGTGCTGTCAGTGTCTTGTTCTGTACAAAAAGCCCTTTCAGAGATGGTTCAACTTGAGAATCATAACACACTTCTTATTTAAATAATAATTTTCTTCAACTTCTTGCTGAATGGATTATTATAGTAATGAGGAATAAACAATTTGGAAATAGTACCAGGTGTGTCTTTTAAGGATTGATAATGTTCCACCAGGAACAGCTACTACTTCTGAAATGTCTGTAATGGCATTTATAAATGCAAGATTTTCTGTTTGAGTGTTTTTTAATAAAATTTAAGACAGTGAGGTTAAGCGGGCAAAGAGAGATTGTGGAAGTGAACTGTAGAAGTATTTTAATGATAAAGACTAGCAGTGGCCAATTTGGCTCAGTAGCTCAATTCATCAATAAAGAACATTGTTTGTTAATATAAAGCAAGGCTTGTTGGCTTTTTAGTTCCAATAGCACCATAAAAATGGGGGAATGTGGTGCCAACTGATAACACCTCTGGAGCTATAGATATAAAATTACTTCTGACTCTCCAGAGCAAAGGGATCTTTTTAGTCTTTCATGCAAATAAGAGTTGCTTCAGGGAAGGTTATGTGGATGTAGTTCTCCTGTCAATAGGTTTTGCTTCACTTACTGTTGGGAAGAAACTTAATCCTGTTTTGCAATTCAGTAAAGCAGCAGCAGACCAGTGAGTAGGAAAACATCTTTTACATAACTTAGCTAAAACAAAAGCAAGTATGCTGCTGGTTACCAATTTTTAAACCTTGGCTGTGAGCTTCATAGAGGGCAGAGGCAGTACAAGTTCTTATTTCACACAGAAGAAATAGTAGGTTAAAATGAGCCTCAATGAGTTCTCCTTTTTGTTGTTCGTCAGAGGACCCATTTTAAAACCATTAATAGGCACAGCAGAAATAAATGACTGAAGAGTTCTCTTGTTGCTAGAGCTGTGAATGATTTTGCTGAACGTTATTTTCTTATCCCTTGTTTTCCTCTGAGACAAGACCGACCTCATACCTCTGAATTTTTCCTTTCATTAGCAGAGCCTTTGAAAGCATTTCCTCAGTTCACTGAAAAGTCAAACCCTTTTCCTTTGTTCATTTGTTCATCTGCTTGCTCTCTGCCTCCTCCTTCATGCCTCCTGCAGTGTCCAAGAGCACTTTCACAGCTGTTAGGTGCAGTTTCACTGAAACTTTGAACCAGTTGTGGTTGAAGCTGTCAACTTAAAGAGTTTTCTCCAAGTCTTTGCAGGAATGAGGGATTACATAGGACGAGAACACTCCTGACTTTCAGCAGCTTCTGCAAAAGCATTCTTAGGAATGTCTCCAGTGCTAATTGGAAGTCTGGAAATTAATGAACCCTCACTTCTTGCTGGAGACTTCTTTTAAGCACTTCAGCAAATACACCTCCAGATTGACTGATGGGGCATATTTTATTTTAAAAAACACCCATGCACTTGTATCCTTAAGCATCCTTTTCTGACCTCATCCTTATCAGTCATGATGAAATTTGCACCCTCATTTTTGCAAGATGTATTTAGGGATGATTTTGGAATACCAGATGTATAAAGTCTAGTGTGTTCCTTAGCCTAGTCTCCAGATTCAGAATGTTTAGTGGTAAACAAATCTGTTTGGGTTTCTTGGTTATATTCTACTATTAACTTCTGGGTTAGCTGATGTTCTTGAAGTTTTCTTGAATTTGTACTGGGAATGTAGCATTGATAATGTTGTTATCCGTACTTTACACATTTTTAGAGACTTGGGTGGGAACTGTCATTTTTCCAAATGCTAATCTGTTCCATATGTCTTTTTATCATACCATAGAATTCTTCATCAAAATATGTTAATGAGCTTCACAGTCTTTATGCTTTTTACAGTTTGATTTTATTTTTCTAACATCATTCTATGGGATATGCCTTTTGGATGAATGTTCAGTTTGGGTTTAGCCACTGAACCATCAGGTGTCCTCATTGCGTCTACCTGACATCATTCATAACTATAGGAAAAATGTAATCCAACTGGTCCTAGAATTATGCTGTGTGTCAGACTTAATTCAAATGCTTTTCTCCTAGAATGAAGCCCAGACAGCGAAGGAATTTATAAAAATTGTAGAGGCTGCAGAAAATGAGTATCAGGTATGTTGAAACAAATACTGTATTGTTACTCTCGTTTATAGCATTAACATATACTTAACCAAAGCTAGTATTTTATAACCAGCAAGATAATGCAGCTCCATATAAATAGATTATGTGCTGCTAATTCTATCTTGCCTTTTCATACCTTCTGGTGATTGTGCTCACCTGCAGAAGTAATTTTATGAGAGTGTGAAAAGTTCCTTGCTTGATTAAGTGTCAGCAATTCTGATGTCAGAAAGCATTAGTGCATTCCCTAAGTGGAATTTTTGTACAGATTCTGTTCAGATGCTACTCTGTTAGCTAAATATGACTATAGGCATTACCTCTTTCAGTTAGCCATTTCAAAGTTAGAAAAGTGTAACTGTTCTAGATACCCTCTGCAGAACCTTGAACATTAAGATGTGTTCTGTCAGTTTGGAAGAAATACTCTTCAATAAAAATTTTTGAAGTATCTATAGTATGCATTATATTCAAGTTCAAACAATGTTGTGGACTGACTTCAGCATCCCCACAGGGAAAACAGCGGAAGACTTTTCTGTCTGGAATTAATGATGTATGAGCTAAGTCTGATCAACATTTTATTCATGCTGCTAATTAACCACACTGTGGTTTGCTGAAACACCTTGGCTATGGCCGGGTTTATTGCGTATCTCACTAATTGTCTTCACATAGTCTCAATCTATATCTAGCAGCTTTCCTTCATTAATTATTATTTCACTTCAGCATGTTTTCATGCAGCCTGTTAAGTAGCAGGCCAGTGAGCCATTGAATGTTTATGTGGCACCCTAGTTCTGCTCTTCATGTGTCTGTTTTGTATGACTTGTGTTTGACAGACTGCCATCAGTGAGAACTATCAGACTATGTCGGACACTACTTTCAAGGCCTTACGTCGACAGTTGCCAGTTACCCGCACCAAGATTGACTGGAACAAGATCCTTAGCTATAAGATTGGAAAAGAGATGCAGAATGCTTAAAGTGAACATTGCATGGATCATTTTAGTGTCCTTGTATACAAATAAAAATTATTACAAAAAATATTTGGAACTGTCAGATCCCCCAGTCAGCATGGGCTTTTGCCATTGAAAATCACTGTAAGTAGTTTGGTTAGAGCACAAAGCTTAGCTAATTGACTTCTTTTCTTTTTCCTTCCTTTCAGAGGGTTGCAACTTCACTATAGCTGAATATCTTCCTTTAGAGTTTCCGTTGTACCTTTATTTTTTTATAATGAAGAGACCATGCCTTTAGTTTTCAATTACACATTAAGAACAGTTGGAAAAAAATATTTTTGCATATGATAACCTTTCCTCTTGCTTTCACGTGAAATGGACAACTTTGCTGGATTCCTTGTGGAGATCAGTAACATGCATTTCTAGGTCAAGGTCAACATGGAGTTAGCCATAGGTGCTGTTTTTGAAATCATCTGTCCTTCCATTGTATGTAAAATTGGGGAAAGTATTTTCTGTATCATTTAAACCTAGAAGACACTTGCTAGCCCCTGGTACCTAATTATTTTTTTGAAAGAAAAGGCCAAGGTCTGATGCTGTTTTAAAGTTTTGAAATTAAATAAAAGTACTTACTCCAGAAATGCATTTAATGCTTTGTTCTGACAGTTATGATCTCAAACTCCATCTGCCCTCCAGGTTTTTTTACCATAAAGCTGCAAATGTATTATAACAAGGCATATTGTAATATATATAATCCTGTACTCATTACTATGTGTTTATTTTTTCTTGGATTGAAATGTACTAAAATTCATTGTAACATTAAAACACAAATTTTCTATTTATTTGAGTATCAGATTGCTTCCTGATATAGCCTATTTTTGGTGTTTCTAAATGTTTTTAAAATTCTGCTTAAAACAGCCACAAACTTGTGTATTTAGGGATTGTAATATCAATATCGTTTTCATCTGCATTTAAAAAACATCTGCATATGGAAGTCTACTTAAAAAAAAAGGTGTATTTTAGCTTCATATTGGCTACAGAGGATAGAACAAATTCCAAGACCAAAAATTAATATATTTGTCTGGAGAATTCTTTCCCTGTCTGATATATATCATTTTGAAAATGCATGTCAAATATCTAAAAACACAGACTTCATTACAAGTGCTGTATAACACTTCCATGAAATGCATACATTTCATTTTTAATTGGATAAAAACTTGTTTTAAAATATGTAGCCTACCTATATGCTCATGATGGAAAATGAAACAGCTTTTTTATTTTTTAGAAGGCAGGTGTTTATACACACTCCTAAACCAGTAAAGCTTACACAAATGTTTTCTGTCCTTGTTTACAGCATGATCTAATTACCTTAAACTTTCAAGTTACAACATAGCAAGAGAGTCTTGACTTGTACTGAGTATAAAAATGTACATATGAAGTAGTTTGATGTTTGAATTTTAATAGCAATACCCCAATATTCTGTTCTTCAGTGCTCTCTTATACAGAGGTATAGAAGTTCTTGAAACTGCTGCTACTTTACAGTATTAAACTGTATAGTAGAAGAGTGGGATTTGTTCTACCACAGTCTTCCTGGATAGTTGCCCTTTCAATTCTTTGTAGTTCAGCTCCCTGAACCATGTTGTTCTTTGCAAATTAGCTCATAAAAGCTGCATGTGAGCTATTAACAAATGCTGAGTCACTGTCAAGTCAGTCTGTCAGTCCTAACCAAGATCTAAATACAAACCCTACTGAAGAATTTCTTCCAACATATTTAAGAACAAAGTAAAAAAAGGCAGTGAATGGACAGTTAGGGGAATTGTTAATGGGCAACAACGGTGCAAATAACTTTTCTAGCTGTTTAGAATGTTGCAAATGACCAGAATCAGCACTGACAAAAAGTCAGAATGCTATTTTTCTTACCTGAAATAAAGACCTAGTTTTAAATATATTCCTAATAAAGAGGTATTTTACTGTGAAGTACTCTATTACTGTATTTCCTTCTGTTTATTCAGTCCTGTGATAGTCTTAATTCCTTATCTTGAAAGAATTGCTTCCTTCAGATTCAGTTGGAAAACATAAGTACATGTGTATTACTTATGTTTTTCTTGTGTTAATTTTTAGTCTGTGAAACAACTTTACACCTTGAATATCAAATCTACTAAGTTATAGCTTCAATAAAGCCATTTGTAAGTAAATCAACTATTCTGTTACTTTTTCAAAATGGTGTGCTGTATCATATTTAGGGGTGATGACTCCCCATATGAAGCTGACCTGACTATCAGCTGAGGTACATGGCACGTTTGGAGTTCTTGATTTCTAGCAAAGTTTTGGATGTCACTTGCACTTTTTTGTTGTTGTTTTTTCTATCCCTACCAGTTCTAAATTGGAGAATTTTTGAGCTTGCTTGGTAGGCTTTAGGGTATTTCCTGTAGGTAAAGCACTTTCTCTGAGAAATTTTGCTGTGGCAATTGTCTTAATGTGAACTACTATTTGTTTATATTCTATTTTTAAATATAAAAACAAGCTTTGTATTGTTGAATCTTGATGTAATAGACATTATGGCTTGTAAAATGGACTTGTAAAATGCTTGTGTTTTTGAAGTGTATTACATCTTATGTGTATCAGTGCCCCTTTATATGAAGGAATTTTTAACTTCGGCAAGTACGCAGCTGTTCTTTTTGAACAGCTGCAACAGGAGTAGCAGTTCTGCTTTCAGGTTCTCCTGAACAGCCCTTTTTTGTATGTCTGTCTTAAAATTCATACTGTGGGTAGAATGAAACTTTAAAATCATTGTAGTTTTGATTACATTGCACTGCTGCTTACCGCTCTACATGCTGATAACAACTCTGCCATCTGCTTCCACTGGGAACACTGTAATGCAGTTCATTAGGCAATGGTGATTCAGCCAGGGTTAAAAGCATTGTGTGAGGCTGAACATCCTAAGTGACATGTTCTCTTTAGGGGATGTCTCCAGCCACATCTGTGGCAGCAATGTAGTTTGTGCAGTTTGGAAATCCCTCTCTCATCCCCATATCCACAGGCTGGTTTGGCTGTCGAAGCCGTTTTGGTGCTCTTGAGTTCATTTCCTTTTGGAGAACTCAGAACTGGGACCTGGGCTCTGGGTGTGCACCAGGTGCCCTCCAGCTCTGAATGTTGACCTGAGTCCATAGCAGTGGTTCCTTTCAGGCAGCTTGAAACCACCTACCTATGTGCTGAGGATGTCTGGTGCTTCAGGCAAAACGGGGCCTTTACATTTCCAGACTGTAAATACTGTAGGCATGGAAGTTTCATCAACTGTTTGATTCTCTGGATTCACTCCTGTCGTATTGAATTACTTGCTGACACAGACATAGCTTCTGCTGCATTTGTTGACTGGAAAGACTGAAACTGTTCTTCATCTGATGCAATTGTAAACTAGGTTTAGATTAAACTTAGTTTGTTCATAACCTTGAAGTGTCAATTTTTGTGTGACAGTGTTAACTCTGAACTGTTCATTTTAAGGGGAAAATTTGCATCAGATTTTAACCAAAAAGGTCAAGTTTTTCTTTTACAGCTAAAAGAAAGGAACTGTGAATGTGCACTTTATTCCTTCTGTGAAAATGAATGTTTAATACTTGGTAGGTTCTTTTATTAGCAATATTTTCTTCTGCTACTGTGACTTGCTTACCTATAACAGGTATTGCTCAGCATGATGTTAGCCACGTGCTCATGAGAAAAAAGGGTCAGAGTGATAATCATTGTCTTAAAGGATACATTTAGACTTTACTGTGCATCTTTTCTTTGCAGATCAATAAAGTTGTGCAGGGACAAATCTGTCAGTTTGTTCCTCTTCAGTCAAGAGGAGCATGTAGAGACTTTTTTGCCTGACTAGCTGCAGTTTGAAATAACAGATCAGAAACAACTTCCAGCTTATGGGTTATAATTATACCTGCTGAAGTAGGTATATTGTAGTTGATTGGACAGTTTGGGAGGATACTACGATATGGCTATAATGATTTGTAGTAATTTCAGTTTTGGCTTTAAATGTGCTTAATAATTTTCAAGTGTACACTGAGTACAGCTGTTTTAGGCATCAGTGAAAGAAATGAGAGTACTTCCTTTAATAAGTAGCTTCCCAGTATGCATCTCAGTTTGATGCATAAGCATCAAACATTGATGATGTTAAGCTGGTACTTGGATTTCCTTTTGCTGGAATCTGATCTTGATTGCAATAATAGTCTCTGGTATTATTTTTATTTAGGAATGTTAAAACCCATGCTAAACTAAGGAGATAAAACCAACCAGCCACTGCTAGGTATGTGTGCCTGATGTTACCCTTCAAGATTATTTCAGAATTTACTTAAATATAATAATATAGAAGGCTAAGCTGCAGCTTTGCCACACCACTGTGAATACAAAACAAGCAGCATTGCGAAGGATTCAGAACAACATGCTCAGTCTCTCTTAGGAAGTAAAAGTGCCCCCGCAGGGGCCTTGTCTGTTACAGTGTAGCAGTGTGCTGGTGGTGTATCTGGAAGCTAAGGTACTTTGTTCAAACACAGAGAACTGAGTTTAGTCCCCTAAAGTAAGGAAGGGATTCACCTTCCCTGGAGCCAATGTTGTTGTAACTGGCTAAAAGAAAACAAGGCTGTCTCCTCTTCTGCAGATAAAGTGTTTATGAACCTGATTGAAAATTACAGCCACAAGCTCTTGAGTGCAGGAAAAATACACCTTTCATTCTCTTGGGCTGCTCTGGATGGAAAGTGTTTCTTTGTGCCTGCTCCAGCAGCCTTCCTGCTGGGCGTCCCAGCTTTCTTGGGTGGTGGGTGGTGGTGTTCATCTGTTGCACAGCCTGGGTATAAAAGTTAGATGCCCAAAGGCAAAAACATTCAAATTGTTGCTGTGCTGTGAAGGTGCCAGAAGATCAAACTGCAGCAAGGGGCCCACAGATTAACCCTGAGATTTGGAATGCTATCATGGAATGCTGTCATTCTGCCTTTTCCCAGGTGAGGCAGCACATCCAGGTGTAACAGAACGTGTCAGTAAGATGATAAAAAGTACAAGACTGCAATCAGTTGTGATTTTCTTTAAGGAAGAAAGGTGCCATGTGTTTCCATTCAACCAGAGTTCCTGCTCAGCATGTGACAGGGAGCCTGATCTGCAGCTCTGAGGAAAGGGTCAGTTCAATTAAAGCTACCCTCCGGGAGCATGGGTTTGATGGAGGCTGGCACAGCACTCACAGCCAGAGTCTGCACTGAACAGTGCCTGTGAGCTGCAGCCTCTGCTGCCCACCTGTCTGGGCACACAAGCTGCAAGTGTTGATTGAGCTGTTCTCCCTGTCCTGGCACAGTGTGCCTTAACCCAGGCACAACGAAGGTGCTGCCCCAAATCCCCTGGTGGCCCTTCTGTTAATGACCTGCTATTTGGAAAGTGACCTGGGTCTAACCATGCAGTAGTAACTTCCACATAATTTGGAAATTTGGGAAACAGACTTGGAAAAGAAGCAAGGTAATTACTAAATAAATCAATATTCAAAATAGCAACAGATTTTAAAAATATATACACTTTCAACTTTGCTGTGACACTTTAAGGTTAATATCTGCATGTGCACTGGAGGAGAAATTGGAGATTTCAGGAGCCATTAGTAAGTAGCAGGAAGAAAAATCTGCTTAATTCTTTCCTTTAATGTGACGTGATTGTCAAACCAGCTTTCAGATGCTGTAAAACTGGTAAGCTTTGCAAGTCTTTCACTTCACTGGAACAACAGGTAACAAAAATGATTAGCCAAAAAGCAGTTTTGATTACAGATTCCAAAGCAGATTCAGTTGGAAAGGTTCTGAAAAATAGTGGTGTTAGAAATCCTTGAATGGAATGCAAAAGCTTATCTTGGGGGTTTTTTTCAGACTGTGACACCATCAGCTGCATCTTGACTGTATGTGGCAGGACAGACTTGTCTGCTCTGAAATAAACTGCTAATGATTATCCTTCCTCTCCAAGTTCTTGTAGGTTTTGGTATTACTAGTATTAAGTAGTAATTAAGTAGTAATACTAATAATAGTATTACTAATATTAAGGTAGTAGAAGATAAATCTACCATCTGCCAGATCTTGACCTTTTTAATCCTAGCTGTGAGCATAAAGAAAGGCTTTTTCCCATTCTCTTTGCAGCATATTTTATGTATTTGAAGAGTGTCTCCAGACTGTAGCTGTTCAGTTAAAGATTGAATTCTGCAACTCCAATTTCTACATGAAATCCAATACTCTGAGTAATTTCCTTCCATCTTGCTTTTTAGTTTCTTCTCATTTTGCCTGTTTTTCTCTGTGTATTGTTCATTTCAGCCCTGATGATACTGCAGGCTATCATGATGTTAAGCTGGTACTTGGATTTCCTTTTGCTGGAATCTGATCTTGATTGCAATAATAGTCTCTAGTATTATTTTTATTTAGGAATTTTAAAACCCATGCTAAACTAAGGAGATAAAACCAACCAACCAGCCACTGCTAGGTATGTGTGCCTGATGTTAGCCTTCTCTACTGACAAAGCAGGTACTGGGAGTGTATAAAAATGAGACCATGTGTATCTTGGTAATATGGACCAGCCAGCACATGGATTCTGAAATGAGAGCATCTTGGCATGAAAAGATGGACTGCTGTGAACTTTTTCAGGGCAGTGAACTGCATCCTTGTTATCTAGGATATTGTGCCAACAACAGGCAATTTGTTTTCCAGTAGGTACTGATGTCAGTTAAAACTGATGAATTGAAATGCACCACCCTGTTTTGCGCTGGGAAGCACTTAATATGCTGCTTTCCTACCTTTTTTCTATGGAAAGGAAAAGGAATCAATGATCAGTCAGCTGACAAGCTCTGAGGTGCATCTCACCTGGTGCAAACTGGATGGTAGCTGGTGTAACATGCATGCAAGCACTTTCCATATGTCTCAATGTGTATAGGGAGAGATCTCCTCCATCAAGCTAGCAAGAATTACCTCTAGAGTATCAGAAAAGTGTGAGTCATTCAAGAGCCTGTTTAAAGTTCCTGCAGGCATGTACTGAGTATGAAAGGTTCTCTAGCTGCCCTTGGTGCCAGGAGCTGGCTCAATTAAAAAAGGCTAGACCTGAGAGATGCTGCTAAGAAAATAAATACCATATGCTCATGAAGAATTGAAATGCTGCTCCTGTTCCAAGGCTTTGCTGCAAGGAAAAGGTTTCTGCATGACTGATTCTCTGGGTGCAACAGAATTTGTTAATCAGTAATTAGTACGTGTCTTTTCCCAGTTCATTACTAAACTTAGTGAGCCATCATCTTCCTTTTAAGAACTTGTCTACCTCTCCTTAAATCTTTCCACTGGAAACAGTGTGCCTTGCAGTCCTACCAGCAGTTGATGCGGCCAGAGTTACTCCACCTGAATGTAAATGAGGAAGTGGGGGGAGTGTGCCAGTATATAATTTCCCAATAAATAATAAAATAATAAATAAATAATAAATCCAGCTACCTGATACTTCACCCTCCTGGCAATGTCCTTTCAGACATAGTAAAGTTGCTACCCAGGTTGTAGCTGCTGACAGAGAGTGGTAACCCAGTGCCTGGTGTCAGAACACCAAGAAACAGGGCAGCAGCAGTAGCAGTCTGGGCAATCTCACAATCAAGGATGATTATTCTAGGAATCATGCAAGTTACCAACAAAGTAACACCCCATAAAAGAAGTTCCAAGGTTATCTTATAACAGTGGGGTTTTCAATGCAGCTGATGGGTTTGCTACAATCGTGGCAGTCCTGTGGTGAAGATCACCACAGAAGGTGAGCAGCAACCATTACTGTATCATTTTCTCAGAATCTCTCCTAGTTTTTTGATGTAAGGAAAAGCCCCTTCAGTACAGCTATTTGTGCCTTGCCAGCAAGGTTAGGAAATGCTGAGTGGAACAGAACAGAAGTGTATGGGTGAAGCTCCCTGCTTGCCCACCAGGGTTTTCATCTTGTTCCTCTTCGCTGCTGCCATGCAGAGCAACTGATTCAGTCAGCAGCATGAAGCACTAAAGAAACCATCAGCACTGGTTTCTTTACCTGCACTAATGGTGTCTAAACAGAAAGTGAAGTGAGCCGAGACTGGAGTCAAATGTAAAATAGCATCCATCAGATGTGTGTTTGTCAGGAACCAAGATGGGAACAGAAAAATTCCTCTTGGAACAACCAAGAGGAAGATATGCCATTAAAACCAATTAGCCAGAACAGACTTGGGATAGCCTGTCGGAGAGACATTACTAAGAATTTTCTGTCTCAAATGCAGAAGATAAAAGTGTAAAATTGAAAAGATAATGACTTGGGGAATGGTCTGTATCTCACGATAGAAAAAGCCTAACATAATTTTCTGGGGGGTAAGAGAGCAAGAAAAATATACAAATATATCTAGTAAAAGCAATGGGGGAAGCCAAAGAAAGTATTTTCTTCCTTTCTGAAAATGGCTGAATAGCAGAAGCAGGAATGAAAATAAGTCTTGTTTCTAAGGGATGATGTCTGGGAAGGGCAGGGTATATTGAGAAGGGAAGGAGTTGAAGGCCAATCCGAGAACTGCTACCTGCATGCAAGCCCAGAGAAGCCCAGATTTATAGAAGCACTTGCTCTTTCAAACTGATGTGAGACTGGAGTTCAACAAATACGATGTTATGAGTATCCAGTGATACCTAAGATCCCACGTTAGAGACCATATTTAGTGTTCTTCCTTCTCCATCACAGCTTTCTGTTTGCAAAAGAGAATACAGACAAAGTCCTTACACAGTCCATGGTACTGCAGTGGCAAGTGTCATGAAAGCAACCATCAGGGAATGAGTAATACTATATTATAGCAGATTTCAGTAATAAGTAGTAAATGGGGCCAGGGATATGTACTGAATAATGGGACTGCAGGTATCCACTGGTGCTTGGAGTACAAACACACCTTGTTCTCAACACGTGGGTGGCACATGTGAGAAACGCCAGTGTGTCCTGGGCTGCAGGTGCCCACCTCACTCCTACCTCTGTGACAGTCTCAGCTAAAGCTGTCCAATCACACTCACCTCTGCAGTAAATTCAGAGCTGCACTGGAAGAGATAATAAGTATCCTATCAGCCAGCAGTAATTTATAATGGAGAAAGTAATTTTATATTGTGCTTACCAACAACAGCAGGTGCGAAAAGGAAGAAAATCGTCTCAACCAGGTGCCGTCATCGCCTTACCCTTCCTGTGTGTTCTTCACAATCAAAAGGAGGCTGAACTACAAAATTTTTATATAAAAGCATAGATATAATGTAGAATTCAGCTAAACCTGAGTTTGGCTAAAGAGCACACATTTTATTTGAAAAGTGTAGGAGAAAATAGATACAAGCTATTGAGGTTAAGAGGGGAAGGAAGGCCTACTGTAAAATCAATAAAATTAGTGATTAGATTAGATACTAGGAAGTTCTTTACTGTGAGGGTGGTGAGGCATTGAAAGAGGTTGCTCAGAGAAGTTATGGATGCCCCATTTCCTGGCAGTGTTCAAGGCCAAGCTGAAGAGGGCTTTCAGAATCCTGATCTAGTGGAAGGCAGGACAGTGGGTTGGAACTAGATTATATTTAAGACCCTTCCAACCCAAAAATACAATGTTCCATGAAATTTCTTCTTGAAATTATTTCAGGTAACGCACATGAGCGCTCACTTCAATGCAAGATATGCCACTGGCGAAAACAACTAACACTAAGCTTTGTCTTAAGTTGTTGGACAACCCTGGGCACTGTACTAGTGCCAAGCTTCATCCTCTCTTTTCTGGACCCATCACCTGCCCACACAAGGCCTGAGACAAGCTGCAGGGTCTGTCAGATCCTTCTAACTGAACAAATATATTTTAAAGACAAGGGCTTGCTCTGAATTGTCACTTTTGCAGCCAGAAGACTCTTACTTCAAAAATGGCCATCATGATTTTTCCTTTCCAGAAGTCTCTTCCTCCTTAACAGACTACATCAGGGTCATTGACAAGGCTTTCTTAAATGTAATATGGTACAGTGATTGCACCACTACTAAAAGGGGAGGCAGGATGGACTGAATTAAAGGATGTGAGAAAGGTATTTGGATCTGAAGAATGACTGCTGAGTGCAGAAGAAAGACAGCTGTGACCCAGCAAGAACAGATCAAGCAAAACTGAAACGCAAAGAAGGGAAGAAAGCAGGATATGATGAAGCAAACATGTAAGACAGACAACTGTTCTGTGGCCTAAATTTAAAGACAAGCTCATAGGGACCTTCATCTGTGGAGAGGGTAAGAAGAGGAGGCTCAGTGAGTATGGTTTCCTCAGCAATGCTATACTGGATGGGGTGGAGACAGAAGACAAGCAAGGAAAGGAAAAAAGAATTGCATCAGACAAGGTGAAAGGGTATTTTGATTGTTGATTTTGCAAAGGTTTAACAAGATTTGGCTTGGGAGCCATATGAGTAAATGACACGCCATTTAGATGCTACCTACTTCCATGGCTTGCTCAATCCCTTCCTGCCTACAGGCAGAGCTGTTCTTGTCCTCTGTAATTGTTGCCAGCCTCAAGCAGCAGTAATTACCTGTACATGATCCAGCACTGTGACTGCTCGGTTTCCTTCTTCTGAATTTCTGGAGATTAAGTAAAATGTAACTGCCAGTGGATTTTTGTGCTTCTACCAATAAACAGCAGGTAAAGATGCCATGTTGCAAATGCTAGAGGAAAAATAAGCTACACTCTGCTAATTGCAGATTTCAGATGGGAGGAGTTGAGACCTTTTTCTCACTTTAAAATGGCTTTTCACTAAATGTAATATCAACACTCATTAAATTGAAGATCACACCAAACATATTTTTCCTTAAAAGAAAAAGGCCAAATACCAATCAGTAAAAAGAGGCCATATCTTCTACATGTCCCACAAATGCATCTCCTAAAAAAAAAAAAAAAAAAAAANNNAAAAAAAAAAAAAAAAAAAAAAAGTCATTTGGCTTCAGGCCAAGGCATGGATGTGGGGAGCAGAGCTTTTGTCCTTTTCCCCGACCTCAGTAGGGGAGGGAGAAATCAGTGCTGGTTCCCTCCGGGCTTTTCACCATCTGTCTCTGCCTCGCTGTTTCTCCCACAGCCTCCTGTGACGTAGAGAACATGTGTGGATGCAGATGCCAGATTCTGACTTGTGCAGAGCTCTCTTCTGACCAGGGGCCAACCTCGCAGCTCGCATGATTCCTTTATGAATCCTGAGCACGTACCATCTTGTACAAATACTGACGTGTCTTGCTCCACCACCTTTTACAAAGAAGCTTAATAAAATGCCTCAATGAACATGTGTGTCCACAAAAAAACATCAGTGCTCCTGGGGGGTATTTCCATGGATTTAAAATAACCCCAAATAATTTGCTTTATCAAATGTGTGTGTCTGGGGTGGGGCACTTCCCCACCTTGATGCCTAAGTGGGCTGACAGTCAGGGTGAAATTCCCATCTCTTTTTAGGGGAAAAAATGTAATTAGGCAAAAAAGCAGCAGAAGAAAACAGGTTTGGACTTTTTTGTTTGGTTGGGTTTGGTTTTTTTGGTTTGTTTTTTGGGTTTTTTTTTTGGGGGGGGTTGTTTGTTTTTTGTTCTTTTTGGAATTTGGTTGGGGTTTTCTTTCTGGTTATGAATTATTTTGAACACTACCCAAAAGTACTGAAGCTCTGCCTCTGAGTTGCACTAGTTATTTACCAACACCTTCCTTTGCCCTCTCTTTGCACTGACATCTGATTCTTAACTGAGCCAGTTCTAACCTGGGTTTTGTTACTTGTCTTGCAGTTAGGGCAGTGGGTTGGTTGAATTTTTTGTCAGTAAAGATCTTAAAACAACTTTTAGGCAGGTCTTCCTCCTTCCCATGCAACTGCCCTGACACATTGTACAGCACCCTGTTTTCTGGAAGAGCACCCATAGCCATGGACAACAATTTGTTAATAACAGAGACAATTTTTTTAAGCTTTTTAACAAGTGGTGCTCAAGGCATATTTGACTTTTCCTCATTAGTACGGGTGGCATGTTTTTAAATATTACTGTCTTTAAGATGAAGATTATTCCTGTAATACTGTAATATCCCACTTTTAGAATGGGGAACAGAAACTTCAGCTGGGGCACACTGTTCAGAAGTCTGTAGTTGCATACTTTACATCTTTGTTTTAATGAAAATACATCAATTAAATTGTAAATTAAGCACAAATTTTTATTTCAGTGTTTCTTAGCATGTTTTCAGTTCTCTGGATTGTGACTAAGGATTGTGTGTACTTTAGTTGAAAACAATTTTTTTGTATGTGATTAAGACATTTTATGCAGACTTTGGTATGTCTGAAAAGTGCTGTGTACGGGATCCCATGAACTCTCCTCCAGTGCTTTCACTCACATTGGCACACTGCTTCTCAACCATTACTGACTCCAGCTTATACTGCCATCTCCAGTTCAACCCTGATATTGTTTAATATGCAGCTGATATGCCTAATAGGTGTGGTATATGCATATATATTTATATGGATGTAAATTCACATCTGGACATAGGCATGCATATGTCCATAACGCTGTTGTTTAACATGTATCTAGATTAAAAAGTGTTGGGCATAATGCTGCTTAGTGGGACTCAGTTGGTAATAAGACATCAGCTGAAGGTCTGGCTCCTTTTAACCAAGTTGACCAGTGTTTCCCAGTGCTCACATATATATGTGGAGCTCATCTAGGTCTCATTTCTTGCTGAATGTCCTTGACTAGTGTGCCTGGCTATCTTTTGGCTGCCAAGACCCCAATTCAATCTTATTTTATAGCCAGCTTGCAAGAAGGTTGCACATTATGGGCTTCTCATTCTGATCTCTGAAATCATCAGACAGAAGATATGTTAAGGTTTACTAAAACACCCAAACATTAAAAACCCCACTGCTTTGGATCTTGGACTACTTCGGACCCATACAAAGATTGGGTCGGCAAAATTTTCAAACTGGACTTTTGCTGCACAGTGGTCCCATCTATTCTTTCTTATTTGCCAGGACCCAAGCTCAAAAAAATGTATTCCTTCTGAAAAGAAGCAAAACTTCACTGTACCTCATGTTTAGTAACTGTCATCACTTCTGCTTCCTGATTTCATTTAGCAAAGTCATCAACCGTCATATGAGAAATTAGAAACTCTGAACTGGGTTTATGGCAAACAAATTAGTAGTGTTGGCACTTACAGGTATTATTTTGAAGTAGGAACTGAGGCCTTGTGTGAGAAAACTCTAAACAAGTGAGATAATTAAGTGGAAATTCTTAGCAGAAAGGTAAAACATATTTTCAAAATTTTTTTTGTCCAATTCTGTATTCTGTCACATCTTGACTTAGCAAATGAGTGCCTGAAGCTAGATGACACTCAAAATAGTATCTTTTCATAGTACTGAACAGTTTGCTTCTGACTTGTGAAATGCATATTTCAAGGCTTTGTATTTACTTGGAATTTAATTCAAACATAACTGAGAGACAAGAGATAATTTGTGTTAAATAAATCCTGAACAGTGAACTTGCCTTGAATGTCAGCTTAGGTGCTTCTTTAACATGAACAGCAGAAATGTAATTTGTCATATGAATGCACAAAGCTAGTCATGAGTCAAGATACCCAGGGTCTAATTGCTTGTCACCTCACGCAAACATTTGGAGTTGGACACATGCTTTTTATTTCCTGAGGTTTTAGGCGTTTTATTTGGGTTTTCTGTTGGGTTGGTTTTTGTGGGTTTTGTGGGGTTGGTGTTTTTGTTTGTTTTGTTTGATTGTTTTTCTGGTTTCATCTGTGCCACTTTTTTTGCTATTGTGTTTGTTTGCTTGTCTGGCTTTTTTTTTGGTTGGCTTTTTCTTTGCATAGCACCCAATTAGAAATTCTTGATTTTTAAAATACTTTATGCTCACAGTATTAATAAATTCTGTAATTTCAGGGGAAGAAGTAGCAGTAGTGCTTAGAGGAAGGAAAGGATAAAATTAATAACTGTGCTCTAAGTGGACACAGTTCATAGTGTCTTGATCATCTAGTAATACAAGAGATATAAAGAGAGCAGAGCTGGAGGAACCAACACTATTCACTCCTGTCTTTCAATAAAAGACAATAGAATGAAAAGTTGTTTATAATAAGAAACTTTGGAAAAGCCCTATACACCATCTCTGTCTTTCATCCATAAAAGAAATTGGTCATAGTCAATTTTTTAAGATAAGCACTAATATACTGAAAATGAAAATGTGTAGAGAAAAATGTATAAAACTGGAAAACTGCCTACTGCCTTGGTCTTTTTGCTAATACATGAGAAAATGTGAGAGGAATGTTTTGATTTATAAATAACTGCATGATTGAATAAGGTTGAGGTTCTTCAGATGTGACCTAATGTATTAAGAATTTCTTCCCTTTACAACTGGAAGGGGAAGCTGCAAATTTTGATATGTGGTTTTCTTTGGTATGTAATTAAACTATTAATGACCTTTTATGTAGTTAATTTTAAAAGTTTTGTGATTTATAACAAGAAAAACCTCTGTCAGTCCTGCACAAATATTCTTATATGGAGACTGTGGTCCCTTAATCAGAAGATCCTGTCCCCACCAAATGCAGAAGACACAGACAGTGTTTCCCCATCCAGCTTCAAGTTCCGCAGCAGTCTGGAAGAACAAATTTCGTGCCTTTGCTACCAAGAGTAGGTATCAATTTGTACAGCTACAGATTTATTTTTGTGTAATGCCTTTGGGTACTGTAAACATTCTAGGAAAGCTTCTATGCTTTTCTCTGTGATGACTATTTCTTTGGCAGACTATAAAATCTCAAATTGGAGTGGTTACTACCAACTGGAGAAATTTTCAAAGATTTTTTGATCTTTTGGTAATACTTTATAAATAGTACCCATTTCTTAAGATGCTGGAGAGTGTTATCCCACTGGATACAGACTGTGAAACAGGAGAGAGATCCAAACAAACTGCAGTATGTGGTGCATATTTACTAAAACGTTTGTAAGCTATGTGACACCAAAAAAAGGAGGGATCAGCCGTGTTTACCGACCTGAATTTTTATTACATGCTGCTGTCAAATCTTGTTTCATGAATAATGCCTCATTCATGGAAGAAGCAAAATGTATTTCTCAAAAGTACAATTTAATGACTTCAAGTTTATGCTTCACTGACACTGTTTGAATGAGACACGTATCTAGTGGGTGCCTCCCCTGCCCTTGGCAGGGGGGTTGGAACTAGATATGGTCCCTTCCCACCCATTTATCTCGCCACAGTCAATCTTCCAAGGAGGAGAGTTTTGCAGTTCACGACTGCTGGGCACTGTACACACCAACACACGCACTCAGGGACTCCTGAGCCTGTTTCATTATCCCAGCAAGAAGCTCAGACGAATCAACAGCAAAAAAACATCCTACACGAGCCCTTTTTAGGCTTAAAGTCCTGTTGCGCGGAAAATGCCGCCAGAAGTCATTGTTCAAGATCGTAAAGATGCGGGGGGGGAGTTGCACGGCCTTTTTGCCCCCCGGT
>VYXD01013625.1:0-15679 GCA_013397195.1 Hylia prasina | reverse complement strand
AAAAAAAAAAAAAGGAAAACTCAGCATATGGCAGCTTTCACTTTGAGCATAAATGCAATTATAAATTGATTTTATAAATTATAAACTTTAAATGCAATTTTAGTCAAATTTTCACAATATGTCTTTGGACAATATCCTGTTTCTTTTGACATTGCCGCACACTGATTAGAACAGGAAGTAATTCTTGTTGCTTGATTCTTAATAATTTATGTAATGCATATGTCCCAGGTAAACATTGCAGGCCGTGCTTGTCAAGCAGAAATGTCAGGGTGCTTTATATTATAATTTTCACTATTGCAAAAAAATCACAGGCATCCGAGACCTTAATCTGATTTCTTCCTGAGTTTAAACAAACTAATTCTTGATGCACTTTCTCATTTGAAATGTTACTCCAGCTGAATCATCTTGGGGTTTACTGAAATGTCACAAAATGCAAGTAAAATGACAGTATGAAATGTTTGAGGAGTTTAAAAAGGCTGAAAAGAAAGTCCCAAAATGCCTCATGAAGATGAGTTTCCGAGGAGAACGACAGACACAGTATGGTCTTTATGCATCATCTGTTCCTAAATGGAATTTATTTTAAAATTAGTACTGGTAATAACATGATAATTTTTTGTTTTGTTTAGTTTTTCAACATTTTTTTTAATTAATTAAAACATTTAATTCATCGTGGATCGTCTTCCCCCCCTAGCCTTCCCAGCTGATTACAGCTGGATTCTACTGCCATTAGTTTAAGGTTGATCATGAAGTACCACAGCAACTGATGATGTGATACCAGTCACATTTATTTCAGTGGTTTGAAAATAAATGTGTAAATAAATGTTGCTACTGAAAGTTCAATGTGACATAAAGAAATAGCAGGCTGATTAAAAACAATGACTGGGTATTTTCCCAGAACAGGCTGGATCTGTTGATGAGTTGAGGTCAAACAAACTTGTTTTCAATACCAGCAGAGGCAGGCTTAGGCAACCAGTTAAAAAAACTGCAGTTCCACGGGTATGATTTGTTCTTCATGAAATAGTGATTTAGAAAGGTTTTAGAGATATAGATCAAACACCTTAATCATTAGAGTCCACAATGGGCTGCTGTGATATGAAGGACTAGTGTGGCATGTATGGGAGGGCACCTGCCACAAGGACCTGGTGCTTGCTATTGCTGTGTGATTTTGTTTTTCCATGCGTAGTGTCAGTATTTTTAAAAGGAAGTGGAAAAGCTGGAGAAGAGAGTGGAAAAATTATTCTGGGGCTGGAGAGAAGCATCACAATAAGATTACAGTAAGGTGGTACTGTCATGGAGAGAGAGAAAGAAATGGCCTTTTAATAATGTAAAGAATTATAAGAATTGATGACTAGAAGGAGAGGGCAAACTCAATTTTGTCATAATCAGGCATCAATTTTAGCAAACTTGGAACAGCTGATAAAGGAACCTTTGGGATTTGCATATCTGAAAGTCTTCAAATCATATGGTGAAATAGTAATCACTAGTGTTCATGCAGCCTTAAATTGCTTTTTGGCAAGGACAAGGCAGCAAGCTGTGCACCACTGTTAGAGTCATTGCAGATGGTTTCACCAAATAGATGGGTGATCCATCCCTTGTATCTGAAAGACTAAGAAGAAGTGTGGAGTCTTTTTTCCCTCTTTCAGTGTTCTACAGATGTGCACACCCGAGCATTAGAGCATGTTGGTCATCCCAGGTGTTTCAGGGAGCTCCCAGGCTTGAAGGTCCTCACTTTGGCCAAGCATAATTTTAGTGTCCTCAGTGGAGTACATTACTGTGATATACCCAAAGGGAAATCTAGTCTGTCATATGAAAATATTAATGTTAAGTCTGATTGTGATGTTTTATGGTTTTGTTTTTGGGGTTTTTTTTTAATTGTTGTTTTAAAGTTTGATGTCCAGATCAAATAATAAAATTATGAATAGGAGAGTTTGAACTATTGTACCATACCATTAGCCAGGAAGCAAGAGCGGGCACTTACTATGCCAGGCTAGAATTTTAAATACAGAATAAGCAGTTGAGGAAGTGCATGTTATAATCTTATTCCAAAATAATTAAACATACCCATTTTATGTAACATGCTGTATTTTCTTCCCATGTTGGCACTTGCACAACTTCTGAATGCCACACTAATCTGAACTAAGACACACCTCTTCTAAAAATGTGCTTGTTTTCCCTGACATGAGAATTTGGATTTCTAGTCAAATCCTAAGAAGGAAAGAGGCACTGAAGTTAAACAGTTTCTGATGATTTTATTTATCATTTCAAGTGTAACAGAAAGACAAATTTAATGATCAGAGCATTAAGTGTGACTAGCTTGTGACAAGGCAGACAGGAGGAAACCTCTGGCTTGCTGAGGGTAGAGAAATCAGATAAACTGATTTCCTAAAAGTGTGAAAAATAAATACATGGGTATGAGCTCTGGGCTGAGTCTGGCTCTGTTGGTGTCTGTGGAGTATTACGGTCCGGCTGTGCTGGAGCAAGCCCGTTGGTGTTACCAGCTGAGCTGCGAGAGAGGGGAGTGTTAGAAACCTGCAGAATCGAAAAAAACAAGTGAAGTTGTCCTGCCAGGCCCCTGAGGTCAGGAGGCCCAGGGTAACCATGGTTGGAAGAGCAAGCCTACATCACTTTGTGGTGGCTAGGACAGAGTTGTTATTGGAGGAACGTGGTATATTTCTTCATTATGAATTTTTAAAAACTAATATTATGACACTCCTACTGAAATAAATAACTCAAATTTTAATTAATGTGGGATTTGTGATCAGGGGATAGACTTCTTAAAGCCCAGTACCTGAAACACTGGTGCCGGCCATTTGGAGAGGGAAGAGGCTGGTGTGGACCAGGACTGGCAGCACTGGCCCATCACCAGGTCCCCACTCACCCTGTGGTTTGTGTGGCCAGGGGGTGAAGTGAACATGTTCAAAGTCCTGTAAATTTAGCATAATAACACTTTCTCTTTGTCCCAGAATCTCTCAGAAAACATAAAATGGAGAGGTTCTTTTAGTCAGCCTGGCCCACCTCAGATGTGTTCACCAGTGTGTGCATTGCACTGACTTCAGGAAGCAAAGCACTTGGAAAAGACCCATCTTATGAAATTTTCTTGTGTTAAACTGGGGAAGAAAGCTGAGAGTAATTTCATTAGCAGAAATACTGTGGGAGATGGAGAGATGGAGCCTGTCTTAGGGTGGTGGCTGCTGTCAGTGGAGCTCATCTCATCTTTCTGATTGTCCCTTTCTGGGCTTCCTGACTCTGCAGATCTATAGTGGGCTTTGGTGCAAGCTGCAGCGTGAGACAAAAGTAACTTTTCATTCCCATGGTCTCAAATACAAGTAGCAGCAGAAAACATTTGCTTGTTATTAAAATTTAACTGATCTCACTTTTTTCCTGCTGCTGCTAATTTGGCCATGTGGAGCTGCATGTGCGCGAGCTGTGGTAATAAACCACCCTTAGGACAGAAAGGTTTTTTTGGGGACTGGATGTCTGGGAGTATGTCTTCCCTGGTCTGGGGGGGTGCTGCCCGTGCCTGCTCGGCCTCTGAGCCCCTTGAATGTGTTTGCTGTGACAGCATCTTGACAGCTGGTCAGGAGGTATTGTTCCCCTTCATAAATTTCAGGCTAGTGCAGTTAATCATGAGGGTTGGAAAACATTAACCTGACAAAGACCAGGGAGTTTCGAATAGTTTGAAAACCAGTGTTTGAAAACCACTAACTGTCCTTCAGTTCTTCTTTCTTTTGAGAAGAAGAAGGACAGTTAGTTCTAGTTTTGCAGACTTGGTAGTAATTGTTTGGTCTTTCTTCAAAGCAATCTGCTGTCCTTGTGATGGGTTTCCCTGTAAGTATCTGCTGTGTGGCTACAGAAGTGAGTGTGGTTGTGGGCCAGTCAGCAGAAAACCTGGAGCAAAACTCTCATGCCACCAAAGGAGATGGAAGAATTCTTAACTCCCTGCAAGTGCCATATAGATTTGTTTGGGGTATTTTTAAGATCTTGACTGCTGAAGGTAAAATTTCAAATGTATGACCACTTCTGTCAAGGTCAGCATCAGTCCTGCATATGAAATTCACAGAATAGTTTGCTCACTGACCCAAAATCACTTGCATTAATTTTTGCATTTCTTAGAATGTAAATTAAATATTTATTAAATACTGATCTTACTTTCTACTTAGTGGAATTAAAGTAAACAGTGTTTTCTTAACTATTAACCCCTCTCTTCAGCTGTATAATTTACAGCCCCACAAAGCATTTGTAGTTGCTGCTGAGCCTCCAGTCAACATTTGCATGTTAGAGGTTTTTTTGAGTTTTGCAAAAATAAGTCTTTACTGCTGTAGCCTAATATTTAGGAGGTTATTATAAAGCAGGTTTTAAATGTTTTAAGCATGTGTGTTTTCATCATGGTACACTTGGAAACTCTCCCTTTTATTTTTTATGGAAGAGATTATGATGTGCGTGAAAGTATGTCTGCTTTTTGTCAAAAGTATGTTACTTTTGACAAAAAGTAGACAAATCTTTGTAGATTGAATTGGGGATTCTTGGGGGAAAAGCCATATCAAAACTTGCTGGATCAATGCCCAATGGATGCAGTATACAATGATAATTGTTTCCTATGAACTTTGACGTTTCTTCACCAGTTTGGCTTTGCGGTTGACCTAAATTTTTCAATCAGCATCAGATGCTGGAAATGGAGTGAAGTTTGTAGGGAATGCAAGGTTTTTAGAAAATGCTGTTTTAAGAAATTGACTTTCTTACTTTCTGATTTTCTAGAGCAAAAGTCCTAGAAGATTTGCAGTCGGTATTGCAGGGAAAATGTGTAAGCCAGAGCCTTCAAAATAATACTTTATAACATCTCGAGTGAGCTTACTGTAACGCTGACTGATAAACAACCATGGAGCTGTAGTGCCAGCTTCTAAATGAAGTCTAATGTCTTCTGTGTGCTGATGAAAATCTGTGGAAATGCTCCTAAAACTGCATATGTGTACTGGGATTTCCCAGTACAAATTTAGCCCAAAAGAACATAAGCCCCCCATTGTTCATAGGTCATAGGGGGTCATAGGTCCTAATTGTCTGAGTGGCTGCAAAAATACCACCATTCTAAATTAAAGAACTTAAAATAGATTTTTTTGGTGGTTATTTTGCAAAGCAAATGCAAAAATCCAGATCATAAATCTGCATTTGTGAAAGACAAAAGAAGTGCCAGCTGGTGTCAGTGCCTCAAGGACTGAAAAAAGAGAGAAAAATACATAAGTCTGTGCCAAGGCTCTACATGAAATGAACAATAAAAGGTCATGATGCCTGCCTGACAGCAGCACCTGGCAGGCATTAGGAGGATGATGTTTGATAAAACAGGGATTTTGGAGGGAATGACCTGCCTGTGTTTTAAAATGGATTCTCTGAGAGGAACTATGGAGAGTCTAGCAAAACCACACAGCCTAAGGAAGCTCAGGCTGTGTCATCAAGCTACTTGACAGTAGCTAAGGAGGTGTAAGAGCTTTAATCATGTTGACAAACATACAGTGAGCTTCCTAATATTTGAGGGTGAAATTCCTGTTAACTTGTCAGAATTGGGGTTCAAATCATCAGTGGCCTGAAGAAGCAGCCTGGCTGTGAGACATGCTGTGTGCAGTGCCCTCGCTTTAATAGAGAGGTGGTTGCTTATGCTGTAAACTCCACGGTGGGAAGAAAGTAGTAGGTACTAAAGTAGTTTTTAATACAGGGAAGACAGAGCTTAGAAAAGGGGTTGCTGCAAACTGAACCCAGAGGAATGCACATGCTAACAATTTTTTATAAGAGACTTTCGAAGATGTGGTTTTGGGCCCAGTTGATATAGTAAGGGATATTATGCCTCTTCATCTTTGGCTCTCATAGTATTAAGACCCTCAGTGTAATGAGGATTGCCAGGCTCCTCAGTGAGGAAACTGGGAGTGAAATCTAATGGCCCATTGTAAACAGGAGAGCTGACTAGTTAAAACACTATCGTGCTGAGGTTTAAAAACCCCCACACCCAGCTAAAAAACACTTGCTGATGGTGTGCAGGTATGTTGTGCACAGAGACTCTGACAGTCCCAGATGTGCCGGGACTTTTGTGCACATGCCAGAGAGTAGTCCCCTCTGAGTCCAAGGTTTCTGTGCCTTGTTCAGTCAGCTGGCAAGCCCTGTGCTTAAGGGAGAGTTATTTGTCTTCTTGGCAAGTGGTAAAGCAAATAAAACCAGTTAAGTGGTGACTTATATTGGAGGGCCAAAGCAGTTTCTTCTGGATTGAAGGAATGAACATTGCTGTCAGAAGCTAATGAAGACTTTCTTGTGCCTGTCACAACAAGTCAGGATTCACCTTTTTTTATCCAAGATTCATTATTTAAGAAGGTATTTTATATTTAGCAAAATCAGGTTCTGCTCTAGATACTTGTCAGAGTTGAATACAACTGAGGGTTCTACTGAAATGTACAGGGAGAACTGAGGCAAAGGGAAATGAGACCGTGATCCTGAAAACCTTCAGTGGTTTAGTCTGATCTGCAAGCATAGGCCCAGGGCTTTAGTGCACAGGTAATTAAAATGCATGAATTCTCAAAGACTTGGGCCTAAATATTTCACTGAGGTACTGCAGGGAGCCTGTAGCAATATGGGGGATAGAGTCCCCAGTCGTTTCTGCTCGAAGGTAGTTTTTCCTCTTGTGGTTTGATGATCACACCTAAGTTTTGCCTTTTTTTACCAGAGCTATTTCAGGAACATTCTTAGACCATGTGTCATAGAATTAAGGATAACACCTATCCTGGTCCTGTGGACAGACTATGAGGTGCTTGTGGGGGTGTTACTCCTCTGTTGGCTGTTAAAAGGGGTGGCTGAAGGCTCCTTCCACCTGTTTTTAAATTAGCTCTTTGTTGCTCTGAAGGCATCTATTGAAAGATTGTGTTATAAGCTCCAGCTTGTCCTCATGTCTGTGAAGTGTCATGTGGATCAGTGATGCTGTGTAAATACTAATGAGTTAAAAGTTGCTTTGTGAAATCCCAGCACAGGCTAATTGAATTTTTTTTTGTGTGTGTCTTAGTCGGGCACTGCAGAAGGGCAACCAGTTTTAACACCAAGAACACTAAGCTTAAGCAACGATAATGCATTTAAAGACAAGAGCTAATGTCACGCTTTCAGCAGACAGAACAAACAAGTTGTAACTGTTAAGCCTGAGGAAAGGGCCTAAATTCAAAGTCAAAATCAAACCTCGCCAGCTGCTGAGAGAAGACAAAGATTTATTATTGTGGAGTCTAAACTGGAGATTTGACACTGTGGTAGACTCATTGCTTAGCAATTAAGTGCACTTAAATATACCAATTAGAAGGATGGAAGCTATAGGGCAAAAATGAAATGCAGTCATCATTAAGATTCCTATTCTGTGTAGTGTGCCAACTGCAACCATGAGAGCTAATTTCCAGCTCACTTTCTACAAATAAACTTGGCTTATTAAATGTCAGGGCTGTTAGGTTGAAATGCAGGGTCTTGTCCATAGTGGCAAGACACTCAGAGATCAAATTTAAAGCACAAGAAATGCTATCATCATCTTATTTTGTAAGGTAGCCATTTATTTCTCAAGAAAATATGCTTGTAACCTGAGCGTGTCATAGATGTTGAACTTCACATAACTAAATGTTTTCATGACATGTCCTGTATGTTTATGCTGAGGGCTGAAAATTGTTTACAGCATGGCTTGGTCTGAAGCAAGGTTATACGATCCACTAATGCACTTAATCTTCCATGTGAAATTTCTTTTGCTATTTTTAATACTGAAGTTAACTTGATAGCAGTGTACCCATCTGGTATGTTTTACACAAATCTCGGCTTAGAGTCCCAGGCTAGTGATTTCCTCAGTTTTCAGAGAGAAGGTTAAACCAGAGCCTGTCAGAGAAGGCTTGCAGCTGGCCTTCTGCACCCTTGTGCAGGGACAAGGGGACACACAGTCCCAGGGTGAGGCTCAAAATTACTTCTTGAGCAGAAGCCAACTTTGTGCAGCAGCAGGATGCTGCAGCTGAGCTGATGAGCCCTCCCTGTGAAGAGAAGACCTCCCTGAGGAGATCCTGTGCAGGGCTACACTGATGCACAATTACTGATCTTGGAAGCCCAAAATGCCTTGTCTATAGTGCTTGACTTGCTGGATTTATTTGCCTGCTCAGAGTAGGCTCAGAGTAGGCTGTGTTGTGCTGCATTGTTATAAAAGTGCCTTCTGATCCCTATGTCTGACTGTCCTGCTCATTGGGTCAGGGCAAAGGAGGATTGATACAAGCACAAGTGAATCGCTTTAGCAGTTAATATTGTCCTGCATATTCCCAGAAAATCTTGTCAAGAGTTTAGGTCTTAAAAGTGCTGATGATAGCTGTGTTAGCAGTTATCCCAAAAGCCACTTAGTCTTGTGGGGAACAAAAGTCCCAAGGAGCTCTGATTAGCTCCAGGATTCCTGAAGGTATCCAAGCCACAGGATTTCCTCAGACCTGGCCAGGAGGGTTTGGCCTGTGTTACAGCTGAGGGTGTTTTGTCAGTGGCTCAGCAGAAGGTGGAGTTTCCACCCTTGATGTCCTCCTGTGAGGAGTAGGTAGGGGCTGTGCTGTGTGGCACTGGAGAGGTGTACAGGCCTCTCTGGGTCCCCGACTCTAACACTCAGTCATATTTTACATTATCTTCCCTTTAGCTGCTGCACTGAAAGATTTTTTTTCCAGAACTTGGTAATTCTCATGGATAGAAACTTTGCTCTCATTCTGGCTTTGATGCCTTAGTGGCTGGCTTGCACACGCTAGTGCTTGTGACAGCTCTCTCCTTTACCTGCAGAAGCAGCAGCACCGCTGTGAAGATTGGTTCCCAGTGCACTCATGGGGGGGTTTTCCTGCCTGTCTGTCCCTCATAAGATTGATTCAATTGGGTTGTCCTCATGTGTTGTCCTAAAACTGCTGGATGTCCTTGATTCAGCTGGTGGTACTTTATTCTTTCAGTTTTCTGGCCATTTCATAACTGGGTTTGTACACTTTCCATATGCCAAGGTAAGGCTTCACTAACTGCCTTATATAGTGTAATTAATCCTTCTCACCTTCCAGTGAAAATAGTTTTCCTTGCTGATTCCTTGACTTTTGCCCCATTAACTTTGATATGGTGTCTCTGGCCACTCATGCCAGGTGCCTTCTGGACCTCCAGGTTTTGGTAATGAAAATACTCTGTTAGGCTCAGCTGACAGCTCCATGTGCTCTCCACGCCATCCAAGCTGGCTGCAGGTTTCTCCATCTCCTGTTTTAAGTGGCTTTCTACAGCACCATCAGTACTTTACTGAAATCCAGACAGTTTAGAGCTACACATTTTTCGTGGCTACAGAACTCAATATTTTTTGTAAAGGGGCACATCTGATTGTTCTGGAATGATTTATTTGTGTTTTATCCTATTTTTTTGTGTACCTCCATTGCCTATTTTATTCTTATCCTAAAAATTCTCAGTAGCTTAGGTCTGCATTTTAAAAACAGAAATATGAAGCACGCTGGCTTGATTTGGGGGGTTTGAACAGTTTATTAAAACTATCTCAATATGGGGCTGGCTTTTAAAAATGTAATTTCCTTCAGCAAATTGCACTCTGTACATTCTCTTAATCTCACCCTCAACCATGTCTTGAACATGTTAAGTCCTTTGAATTATATCTTGCTTTCTCCTGTCACAGTATCTCTTTTCTTGCCATTTATTTATTTAATTACTTTTTTCCTGCACATTCCGCAGTTTTGTTCCCATTCAAAAATGAAATAAGTACTCACTTTGGAAACTACCATATCCTGCTTTTTACCTTGCTGTGTCCTTAATTATTTTGTTGAAATAGTCTTGGTTTGTTGGATTTGTTGTGATATATTTTAACTGCTTTTATACAGATCTTAAGTTATAACTTAGTCTGACTTCTTCAGATGTAGTTTCATTTCTCTGCCTTTTGTCCTCATCAAAGCAGAGGGAAATCTTTGAATATCCCAGACCTTGCAGGTGTTACTTGTACAGGGCTGATATGTCTTTATTTGAAGGCCTTAGCTGATAGACTGGTATCATGAGGTAGAAATCAAAATTAACTTTCCATTATTATTTTGAGAAACTCTGTGTTGCAATTCTGGTCTCCTTGAAGCATTGGTAAAATTCCTACTGAGTTAAGAAAATTATAATGTTGCCCCAAGTTGTTTTTTTACATTAGTCTCGATAGAAGAGGGTATGTAGCATGAATGACTCTCATACACCTCCCAGCAATCTGAAACAAGTTTCCACATCTGCTGGCTTCCCGGATTTGAAACATGACAGGTATCAAGATGCTGAGAACTGATGGCAGTACAGGTTGAATAAAGGCATTTAGCGTGAAAACAAGTTGATCTGTCTAAACCTAATCTGCAAAGTTTCTTAGCTGCTTTTATGCTTAAAACTTTTTAGTCAGTACTCTTACCACGCATTTTTATAACTCTTGAAGTTGCAGTATAAATTTTCAGTTTTACAAGGTATCATAGGCTTTCTGATAGTGTGACGAATTTTGCACGACATAAACCAAACCCAGTAATTAATAAATCACTCAGTGAAAACTTTGGGTGCTGCAAGTACTATTCTACACTTCTGTAAGTCAGGTAGATCTAAAAATCCCAATTTTCTTCCGGCCACATTCAAACTGGCAATGACTGATTATGGAACAATACTGTTATTGTAAGATGGTAATAAGATTGTTTCTTATTTTTTGTTGCTGAGTAATATATAAAATATGTTGTATGAGATATACAAAATACATTGATATCTATTACATTATATATAATATTTATTTTAGTAATGTGTATGTAAAAAAATACAGTGCTATCCCCCTTGTGTTTGAGGCTACACCTTTACCATTTGGGGTGCAGAGTCAGTGGTATGCAGGACTAACTGGCATTGTTTGCTACTTTCCTTAGGTGAGCTAGTAATACAGGCTTGAAATAAATATCCTGCAGTATCTTCCTTACAAATCTGTTCTTCCCTAGGTGCAGTGGAGTTCCTGTTGCCAGATGGCAGCAGTGTGTGGGTCTGGGTGCTGCCAGGCTCTTCGCTGTGCTGCAGGGCCGTGTTGTCTGTTGGTGGGAGTGAGAGCAGCCGCCCCTTGGTTGATGTAAAGTGGCTCTGTGGCTGTGAATGCCAACCCAGCTTGGTTCACTGGGAGGGCAGCTCCCACCCTGGGGATCACCCAAGATCTCAGCTCTTCCACTCTGGGTTATGATCCCTTTGCATCTTGGCAGTGGACCCTTAGAGCTGGAGTTTGTGGTTTAGTCCAGGTTGAACACTGGAGACTTTCTTAGTCTAAAATAAACAACCAACAATCCAAAAACCAGCCACAGAGAGCCCACAGACAGCTGCTCTGGCCACGAGCTCCCTGGCAAACACAGCCCTCTGTACATTACCATTGCCCTCTTTCCAGCACACACGTGATCCTTCTGCACAGGCACAAAAATCAATAATAAACAGTAAATGAATAACGAGAAGCCTGCCAACCAAAATCTCTCTTGTTTGCCTTTGTGTTTGCTTTCCTTTTCTAATCTAATGTGACAGAGAAGCATTTAAGGGAAAAGGATGCTGGGAATGATGAAATTTTATAAAGCCTTTTCTCACAAATGCCTTTATTTTAGGAGTGAGGCTACAGCCATGGGCTCCTGGGCTTAGTCCCTCAGAAACTCTAGACTTGTGTAAGCATCAAAAACTGGCATTCATGCAGTAGATTGGGACATGTCTGGTTCAGGGTGGGCTCTGCAATTCTCAGGATGTGTTTTATTTGTATACAGAAGGCAGGTTTTTTCTGCCTTTGGTCTTTAAAGTGAAGATAAATTCTCATTAAAAGTATCTTTTCTCTTCCAGTTTGCAACATTAGTTTATTTGGGATATGTATTTTAAACACACGGACTGGAATTATAACTACAAGGCAATGTTTTCAGAAGCACCTGGGGTATTTAATACCTATGCCTTAGTCAGCCATCAGTTTACTTATTAACCTGTACTTATTCATGTACTCTTTATACTAAGCATATTAATAAACCAAACAGTGATTTTCTAGCTGAAAAAAAAGCATTTAATATCTGATACACAATGTATTAGGTGCATCTGTAATGGCACAATATCCTTTTACTCATATGCAAGTGTAATTCTGTATATCATAGCCATTGCCTTTGCAAGGAAGTTAAGCTGTCAGTTTGGAATAAAAGTTAATATTAATGAGAGATGTGAGAATACCATGAAATAATAATAAACCTAAAATATGTGCCAGTTCAAACAAATCTGGTTATGGTGTTTGCTTTCTGTGAATGCTGTAGTTCAGCAAGAACAATATTGACGGACTCGGGTCCTCATTGTTCTTAAAATACAGGTCCCTCTGGTCTGATGATCGCCAAGCACTGCGTGGCTGTAGAGGGGAAATGTCTGAGGTTTGAATACTGTTCTTAATTTACAGTGAACAAAATAAATGGCATATTTACTTACAGTTAACATTACTGTTTGGCATACTGCAGTTTTAAGTTTAGTGGAAAGGATTCATTGCATTTGAAATCATAGTTTTGATATGCAAGATATCATGCATAAACTAACAAGAAGCCAGTGCACTCGCATTTGAGTCATTTCCATTTCCCAGTGGTTGCTGTTCATCTGGGGACAGCGAGATCAGATTTTTGTTCTGTGCTGTTGGTTTGGGTTTTTTCCGTTGTGTTCGGTGGTTGCCTTCCAGTCCTTTCGTTAGTGCTTGAGCCAGCCCTCGGCTGCCGTAAGTAGATATTGCATTTGATGCTCAGTAATGTGGCAGAAGTAGAAAAGGCCTTGGACGGTTCTCGCACTAGAGGGCATCCTTCTAAAGACGCGGGAGTCGTGCCGGGACAAGCAGAGGCAGCTGCGGCCTGTGGGAAATGAAGTCTGACACAAACCTCGGTCTGCCTGCGTGTCACAGACCTAGAGAAGTGTCACCAGTTCCCACGAGCGCGCACACGGACACGCGGGCACAGCCCCGTGCACTGAACGGGTGTGGGGCTGCCCCGTCTGCCGCTGGGACACAGAACTGTCACTGTACTGCTGCCCACAGCGGGAAGTACTGCCCTGGCCACGGTCACACGATAGGGAACAAATAAAGCTGTATGGCAAAGTTAAGTCCTACCCTTAAGCTTTGTAAGTCGACTTGTAGATGGTTTACCTCTACAAGATCTACCATCCTGTAGATGGGTTTTTTTCGTGTAGTTGGCTTTTACAAGGTGGGATGACAGATGAGGTTGATCACCTGCAGATCTCGGGCTACAGAAAGCTGAAGGAACTGTGATGACTATAATAAAGCTGGATTATTTTAATTAGGACAAAAATTGGAAAATGCAGGACTGGTTTTTGACTGAAGGCGTCTCATATTTGTTTTCCTGAAGTGACTACCACAAAATAAGCCAGTTAAATCCAGTTGTGGTGATAGGTGCTGCATTTATGTGCCCATGGTCCTGCAGACTGCAGGCCTTAAGACGGTGAGGACAGTTTACATGGAGGTGCTGAGCAGGTGACTAGTACCAGCCTGCCTGCCTTTACTCTGCCCACTGCCTCAACTGTTAAGGCCACTAAGTGTTTTTACAGACATAAAGTAGTTTCTAAGGCTCTGGAAAATTTGTGCTAATTGTTGTGGTTTAACATGTGTCTGACTCTGGCTGACTTATTCTGTACAAACAGCAAAATTATCTTTATTTCCTGAAGGTTTGTCTCCTCCCCAGCTGTTACTAGATAGATCTCTTGTCTAATCTGTCCGAGCATCTGTGCATACATGCAGACATGGCATTGTTGTTGGTTTTATATATGTAGAAATAAATTAAAGGTGTTCCTTGTTTTCTGCATATCCCTTGCCCCCCAGCTGATTTATTCAGGTGTCTGTAACCAGGGACACTGATACAAGTTTTAAAAAATGTCTCTTTTGTTTCAATATAAATCTTATAAACAAGAATATGTATATTGCTTATTTAGCATTTGGTGTCTTTTATCATGGATTTTTCAGGAAAAAGTCACTGCCTTCCTTTGGTGCTTATGTCTGCCTTGCTAAAAAAAATTGTATATCAGGTTGTTCTTTTAGAAATCAAATCAATCGAGTTCTAGTTCTGCTCATTCAAGCTGCTTTATATTCTTTCTCTGGACTGCCATTGATACTTTGTGTGTACTCAGCAGCATTATTAAAAAATGTAGGTGTTGGAAGCTGATCAGACAGTTCAAACACAGTCTTCAACATCAGGGGCCTCTGGAACAGTGCGTGTCTACTTCATTGGGATTTTGTACATGAACTTATTTGGGAAGTTTCAACTAGGTTGGTGCTCAAGTGCCTGGCTGTGTGTTAAATGCTAGCTCCCACCTTTATGTCATTCATCCAGACAGTCCAAAGATAAATTTTAAGTGATAAAAGATGAAAAACATCATTGGAGGTAGGGTTTACAGTAGGTTGCCAAGTGCTGAACAGGTCTCAAGGGCTTGCAATGCCAGCTCCCCACCTGTTCTGCACTTACTGGATTGAATTTTTGTGTATGTGGCTTGTTGTAAATGAATCACAAGGTAAAGAGACTTCTAATGAGGCATACTAGGTAGAAGCAATTTAAGTACTTAAAATTTTTCTTGATAAAGTGTTCTAGTAAGAGTAGTCTCAGCTGTGACATGCTTTTATGACAGATATTAATAAATGGAACAAAACATTTGCTAGTGTCTATCAAGGCAGCAGCTTAACTTTAGAGAGATTTGAAAGGCAGAAAGAAAACAAATTTGTATGATTACCAGGAACTCACATTAGCACAGGCATAGGTGTTCTGTTCTGGTGAATCATCTCCTTTGTCTCTTTTCATATGACAACTTTCGGCCTTGTCCTCTCTTGCACTCAATGTGGTATAAATATTTAGGAGTGCAGTGACTTTTCAAGAATAGCTGCCTTGGTAGACAAGCCTTTGGCCCTTTCTTAGCTTCCTACATATTCTAATGCTGAACAACAATGGCTAGGTCAGAAGAGTTAGAAGATGTTTGAATGTGAAGTAGTTTGCGGTGGAAATACTTTCAATAGCTAAATTTGCCCAATTGTGCTGTAACAACTGCAGCTGAGAACAAGTAAGTGAACATGAAATATGAGTGGGGCTTACTGTGTATTTTATTAATTAAAAGTAATTCTTATGAGAAGAAAAGGCAAACGCCTGATTTACTGATGAATTCTCAAGTATTTCTCTGTACGTATCAGGTTTGCATGGCCAAGTTTTGGAAGCAGGAGGGCTACAGGGGTGGCTTCTTTGAGAGGCTCCCAGAAGATTCCAGTATGTCTGGCAGCCAATGCCATCCAGTTCCAGGGGGATTGGCCAAAGCCAAGACAGTCAGAAATGTTACCACTTCTGTGGTAACAGATTTAAGAAGAGAAAAAAAAAATTATGGCGCAGAAGAGTAATTGTTGCCAGAGAACAGTGGGGTGATAATACATGAGAGAACAACTCTGCAGACACAAAGGTCAGTGAAGAAGGAGGAGGAGGAGCTGCTCCGGGTGCTGGAGCTGAGATTTCTCGGGAGAGCATGGTGAAGCAGCTGTGCCCCTGCATCTCTTGGAGATCCACAGGTATATTAAGATCCACCTGCAGCCCATGGAGGAAACCCACACTGGAGCAGGTGGAAGCCTGAGAGGAGGATGTGAAGCTGTGGGAAATCTGTGCTGGACCAGGCTCCTGGC
>VYXD01013624.1:208311-335429 GCA_013397195.1 Hylia prasina | reverse complement strand
GGTCAACAGGATTCCAGTGTGGTGAAAGGAAAAGTGGCAAGAAAATTTACAAATTGCAAGTTAAGGGAACTTTGCTGTGGAGTGGGTAGCTTCTCACCAGACAGATGGAGATCCAGCAGGAGAGTGGAATAACAAAGCTGATGAATTAGCGAGATTAAGTCCCCAGAAAAGGGAACAANGTGGAATAACAAAGCTGATGAATTAGCGAGATTAAGTCCCCAGAAAAGGGAACAAATTGCTGAGGATTGGGAGCACTTGTTAGAATGGCTGCATGTGAAAAGACAACACACAAGTGTGACAGCTGTGAAAGGTGTGAATGATAGGGGGTAAATGGGTGCCCCAAAATGACTGCTTTCTGCCCCAAGCCTAATTCCCTCACTGCAGGGACCAAATGACTCTGAGAATCCAGCACACTACCCTTGACAACCTGTTTTAGTGGACCTTCCTACCGTAGAAGTACCACTAGTGCTAAAAACCCCTCTGAATAAATGTGCATGGGTGGCCTTTGATGCTCTAGGGAAAGAGCATCGGAAAAATACACGCTGGATGATTCGTATCATTCTAATTTTCTGCCTCTTGGTGGCAGATTCTGTTGTGTTTATTTTTTACAGAACTCTGAGGGACATGAAAACCACAGCAAACTAGTGACTGGTGTCGTGGGAACAGGATTGGAAATTTTAAATAGTATTGAAATATTAATGAATAGATTGGCTGCCACAACTAGAAATTTGACCAAATTACCAAATTGGGAAAAGATAAATGTGAATGACCATAAATTGGTTATTGATGCACTCGGTGCTACACAAAACAATGTTTCATTGGCTCTCAGCTGCATCCAGGCTCAACTGTCAATGCAGTCAGTTGCTGCTTCAATTATAAGAGTAGGAGAAGAAGGCAGGCACTTTCCCTACTGAAATTTGGAAAATAATTTGGGACAGCGCCACCGATTTTTAAAAGAATTCCAGTCTTGGTGGAACTTAGTTAATTTTACTTACAACCCCATTACAAACACAGCCACAGCTTTTGTGTTAACCATACGTAAGGCCGCAGTGCATTTGATATTCCCTATTATTGCAGTAGGATTGAACCATGACAGAGCTGTTCTCTATCCTTTCGAGCATAGGGAATGGGCCCATCAAATCGGTGGGAAATGGCAAACTGTTAACTTAGAATCTTGTATTGCTCAGGGACAACAAGGGTTCATCTGTGAAAGTAACGCAATTGTAGATCAGGACATTTGCTTGGACACAAAACATCTGTCATTTTGAAGTCCACCCTAATGAGACTCCTGAAACAGTGCTCGTATGCATAGGCAATGGATGTGCATGCTTGAGAACTGTTTGTGATGTAGTGTTTGTAGAAAATATAGTAGTGGATACTAAAAATCATTCAAATTTTTGTGTTTGTAATTTTACCAAAATCTCTGGATGTGACTGCTCTTATTTGGCCCCAGTTCCTTCTTATCACCTAATACAATCCACTTACACACTGATACACAAACTATTGCCTACCCCCATCAGGATGAACCTTGCTTTGGTAAAGCAATTGTTGCTTCACCAGGAGTTAATTGAAATTTTAGAAAAGATCAAGGGAAATGGGCAGAAAACCCTGGTAACTGTTCATCACAATGTGAAAGAGATTCATCATGTTTTGGAAAGGGTAAGAAAAGATGCTGAACACAGATGGTGAGATACTCTTTTTGGGTGGTCACCTACTGCTGCAAGTGCCCTGAACAAATTGTGTCATCCCATTGTTGTTCTTCTGATTTTAGTTTTGATTGGCTTTGTTTTATTAACAATTTTATACATTATGAATTGGAGAATGATGAAACAATTAACATGATTAACATTGATGATGAATGCACACAATTAGGTCAGTGTCCCTTTCCCTCTGGACATCCCTAATGTTATTGACATAAGACAAAGCCGTATTTAGAATGAATTATAAGAAGTTTGGATATGTTTTGAATTAATATTTTTCATGATTTTAATATGGTTTAATTATTTAGAATAATATTTTGGTGTTTTTTGTTTTAATTATTTAGAAAACATTGTTTTAATTAATATTGATTGTAATAGCATTATATTTTGAATCAATTTTATATTTTTGATTTTGTGATTTGTTAGAATTGTTTTGAATAATATTATAATGATTACTTGTGATTAATTAACACTGATTTTTAATTGCTTTGATTATTTTCCTATTTCTTTCTTGCTTCTTTTCTCTCTTTTCTGTTCTATCTCTGCTTTTTCCTGGGATATGCTACCGGCAATGGACGAGTCCCGAAGACTTCGCAACAACACTACAGAACCCTGCTGATGGAGCTCTCTTGTTGACAATCGTGAGTCACGNTCTTTCTTTCTCTCTCTCTCTCTTTCTACCATTCTATTGCATATTGAGTTGTAATAAAGTATATTGCTGTTGAGCAAAAATTGCTGTTGTTGTCCCCTGCTGTGTCTTTTGTGCTCTGAGATCACTCGAACCATCAAGAACTCCACTTGCATTAGCAGATCGTGACACTCATGGACAGAAAACTGCAGCTGAGACAGCCAGGACTCTTCTCCAGTCATGTTTGGGTTTTATCTGGTTGAGATTAAAGGTATAAAAGGGGGGTAATTTCTACAATAAAATTATGTCCTTGACATGCACAAGGGGGTCTATGTCTTTGTTCCCCATTGCTAAAATTATATACAGAATATATTACACATTAAATATTCTGATTAAACCATTTAAACGTACTTAATTAAAATTATTTTATGACACTTTTTCAACATTACTACCTTTTGAGGACAAATTAGTATAAAATCATTTAAAAATCAGCACTTTTGACAGAATAGAAAGGTGAATGTTGTGTCCTGTTGCATATCTTTCTCCTGACAGACTGCGGCTAGATGGAGGGTTTAAACAATGTAGGTGGGATTTTTTAAAAAATAGACTTGGATTTCCACCATTTTCCACTGAATTTTGATTGCATTCTGGGTACTTACTCTGTATCTACCATATCAGACTCCTGCTCATGCCTTACTTCTGCAGGCAGGTAGCAGAAGCATTACAGAGTTTTTGCCTACCACTGGTTTTCCACAGTAAAAACTCAAGGAGGAAAAGCATGGATCAGTTTGTACATA
The DNA here is from genome assembly GCA_013397195.1 of Hylia prasina. NCBI lineage: Eukaryota > Metazoa > Chordata > Aves > Passeriformes > Sylviidae > Hylia > Hylia prasina. Next base: position 332,304 of record VYXD01013624.1, on the reverse strand, counting down.
ACAGATCCACTTGCAGTGGACTGGTGACTCCCCATTTTTGCTGTCCCTGTCAGAGAAAGAAAGCAGTTTAAGGGAGTGTGCTGGCAAATTTGACTTTGGGGTTCAATTCCTGTCAAGGTGTTGGGAACACTGTCCAAAAAATCCAACCACGCAGGTTTGTACCTTCGAACAAAGAGTATTCAGGGGCACTTGAGTGCCCCTGAATACTCTTTGTTTGAAGGAAAACTTATACACACATTAAAAAATAAAAATTTTATGCATAAAAAACTTGGGAATCAATTTCCATATACCATCCCACTGAGCAAAGTGTCATTACTGAATTCTCATAAAGATACATGCTGAGCTATTTACAGGATGAACCAAAGTAATTAGCTCTATCTGTTGTAATTAGGAGTCAGCCAGTATGTCATCTGAGATAATTATGTTGCAATAGAGATAATTTTCCTGAACAGTAGACATTGCATGGAATTATTTGTCTACTAATATGGTGATACCTCTCCAGGTAAAAATTTCAGAGATGGCTGGGAGAATAAGATGTTGCAATGACTGATAAAAACTTCATTAAATTAATTTCAACATTATTTCTATTATTCATATGATTGTAATAATTCTATCTTGGTTTTATGTTTTTTGATTTTTTTAAAGAAACAGTCACAGTATTTAAGCAAGAAGAAGAATGAAAATTCATCTCCTTGTAGAACTTTGCTGAAGTCAGCAGAAATAGAACAAGCTTGACTTCTTTCAAATTTCTTTTTTCAGGTATGAGATCCTAGATAAACTTTGTTGTAGTACTGGCAATATCATCAAGGAAAAATCAAATTCAAAATACAAATTGTTTGCATGGCAATTACACTTAATAACATTTATAGGTCCTTACTGAAGGACTAATGAAGATTTTGCATGTAATATGACTTGATTAGTTGTCTCATACAGTAAAATGTTTATTTGTATGAAAATCAGACAAATGATTGTAATGAGTTCACCCTGACTGGATGCCAGACATGCACCAAAGTCATCTCCATCACTCCCCTCCACAGCCGGATGTAGGAGAGAAGAAAATATAACAAAGGGTTTATGGGTTGAGATGAGGACAGGGAGATCACCAATCAGACACCATCACAGGCAAAACAGGCTCAAATTAGAGATATTAATTGAATTTATTGCTAATAAAATCAGAGCCGAATAATGAGAAGTAAAAACAGACCTTAAAAACACCTTCCCCCCCTTCTCCCTCCTGCCCAGCTCTACTTCCTACCACAGTGGTACAGGGGAGTGGAATGGGGATTTTGGGCAGTTCATCACCCCTGGTTTCTCCCCCTGCTCAGGGAGCGAAGTCCATCCCCTGATCCAGCACAGGGTCCCTCCCATGGGAGATATTTCTCCAGAAACTACTCCAGTGTGGGTCCATCCCACGAGTATCACTTCTCTGCAAAACTGCTGCCATATGAGTTCATCCTCAGGGCAACAATTCTTTGCAAATTGTTGCAATGTAGGTCACTCTTCCACAGGGTACAGTCCTTCAGGGACAGGCTGCTCCACTGTGGGTCCCCCATGGGGTCACAAGTCCTACCAGGAGTCCTGCTCCAGTGTGAGCTCCCCTCCCCATGGGTCTTCAGGACCTGTCAGAAGCCTGTTCCACCACAGGCCTGCTACTGGATCGCAGCCTCCTCCCAGGCACCCACACTGCTCCAGTGTGGGTCTCCGCCATGGGTTCCAGGTATATCTCTGCATTCCCGTGGTCCTTCGTGGGCTGCAGGGGCACAGCTGCCTCATCATGGGCTGCACCACGAGCTGCAGAGGAATCTCAGCTCTGGCACCCAAAGCGCCTCCTTACCTGCCTTCTCCCCTGACCTTGGTGTCTCCAGGGATGTTCCTCCAGAATGGTCTCACCCCGCTTTTCTTTGGCCACTGCTTTTCTTTGTTGCAATTGTGCAACCTTTTTTTTCTTCTTAAATCTGTTATCCCAGAGGTGTTACCACCGTTTCCAATCAGCCCAGCCTTGACCAGTGGCACATTCATCTTGGAGTAGAGATTCCAATATGCGCTACCTCCCTTTAGTTTTAACCACTCCTCTTTCATCAATAAGGAGACACAACTGAGGAAAGACCTAAGTGAAAAGAAAAGTTTACTAAGAGAAGAAAGAAGCAAAAAGACAACCGCCAAGATAACAGTAATGAGCACCAGATACAAAGAATCCCATGGACTCCCTGGGAATGAAGAAAACAAGATGCTGGCCTCCGTAGAAACCAAACACAGGATGGTAAAGAGGGCTTCTCCAAACTATGTGGTGGAGGGAGAAGTCAAAGGAAACACAACACAGCAACTGAGCCTCCATCACAACTGAACCCCCTCTTCGCCTAGAAAACAACAGGGGCAAAACTGAAAACCTGGAAGAACTATTTTTTTGGCCAAAAACAAGAGTCAATGCTGCTGGGTAGCTGCTCCACACCACCTGACAGGGGCTCTCCTGGTGGTGGCAGTCCCATTGGCAATGGGGGCTGGAGCTGGGGCAACAGCTAAAAAACTTGTGTAGAGAAGAGTCTTACATCCCAGCCTAGCTGCTCCGAGAAGACTCTGACATCCCAGCATAGCTATCTCGAGTGGCAGTAGCAAAAAATTCCAAGGAAAATATCTTCCTCTAGTCCAGGAACAGAGTTGCCATGGCAGTAGTGGCCAAAAATGTGTTATGAAATTCTCCAAAGCCCAAAAGAGAGCCTCTGCCTTTCACTGCCTGGGCTTGAAGTATCTGCCCCAGGCAACTCTCTTGGCAGCCCAGAGAGAATCTAAAGAGCACTTGCCTCCACTCTGAAGCCAGGAGGGAATAAAAAGGGATCTGCATGAGTGTTCTGTGTGTCTCAAATGGACTCCAGACCACTTGGCATTAAAAAACCCAGATCTGCTTCCAGACCTGGGTCTCAATGGGACAGCAATAACCTTGAACAGGTTGGCACAAAGATGTGGAATAAAATAGGTATTTTTTAATGGGTTATCCAAGGCAAAGATTCAAAAGGCTAGAAGAAGCCAGACAAGAGGTTGTAGATCTCTCGCTTTTGGGCAGGGCTTTGAACAGGAAATATGAACTTTTCTTCTGACTCCATTTGTGTCTATTCATTTTTATCCACTTTCAGTACCATTTTAAATGTACTTCCCCTGTAGCTTGGACATTGTGAAACTTCTCTACAGTAAGAAAGGATTGGATCCAAAACTAATATGCTTTAGATATTGAAGCCTTCTCCATAAGTCCATTGTAAAATAAGGTGAGAAACTTTCTGCACTTAGTCATGGTTTGAGAAAAAATTATTATTGTCTGCATCTTATGGGAAATTAACATTTAGGTGTGTCTCTGCAACAGATTGAATTGTTACAAGGCTTAAAACCAGTCGGACTTGAAAAATTCTATGCAACAGAGCCAAGCTCTAATAAACAATCTTTATGTCGATGATCTCAGTCAGGAGTAGTAGAGCTTGAAAGGGGATGTTGAGTAGCTAGTAGAAAGGTAATACTGCCTCTGAGTAGACTTATTTCTGTAGCAGGAAAAAGTTTTAAAAATATATATTCTATTAACAAAAAGACACATATGGTAGGGAATTTTATCTGTGTCTTCTAGAACGGGATTTTTGCAATGTGATATCAATGGACACAGAGGCATATATCCCATAGGCCTGCTTTTAGCTTCTAAATGCACTTTTGTAAGACCATGGAAAACCAAATTATTTTTAAAACTACATAGAATAAGTAATAAATCATATAGTGTCCTTATTACACTGTTAGCTGATCGACTTTATGAATAAGCTGCTCTCAGTTTGGCCTAAAATAAAAGCTGAAAACTATTTTGTTTAAAAAAAAAAAAATAAAGTGAGGAATTCATATGTAACTTATTGTTAGGTCTGACAGATGGATCCCGGTTAGTCACCTATATCCTGTCACCCTGACAGGAATGTATTTTGTGCAAGCCTTGAATTTTCCTCTATGAACCCAGTGAGAATTTCCAGTAAAATCACAGCCTACTAGAGAGCAGAGTAACATTTATTACGTCATCTGCGCTTAAGTGGCCTTTGAGGAAATTTACTGACCTTGTCTGGATTTCTTTTGGGTTCAATTTGTGACAAAATAAACTCAAATTTTTTTAGGATTCTCATGAAGAACTGCACCACATACTGTTACTGTTTTCTTTCTGGCACCTTCAAATGCAATGCTCGGTACTGATTAATTGCCTCTCCTTTCTTTTTTTCCAGGTGCATTTGTCAGACCTCATCTCTGATAACAGATGCCACTATCTGTGTTTTTTCAACTTTTTTGTCATGCTGAGTTAACTGTTTCTGCTCTAAACCTCTCATAGCCTAAATCTTAACTCAGAATTTAACAAAGCCTGTGCTGCACACATGACTGAGGGGCTGGGAATATGGCCATAAAGGCTCACTTAGATCACTCCCTCTATAGAATGTCACTTTTCACCCCACAGGAGTGAGATTAATTTAGGAAGACAAAATTTTGTATAGATGCAGGCAGTGTATGGATCACACTTATAAAATACACTGAAATTGTAGCAGCATTGGTGTGATTCCAATCCTCATATATTTACACCACAAACAAAAGTACATGCATGGTACTTTTATTTCCACCTGCTTCCTTCAGGGTTATTCTCAGAGTAGGTCTGAAATTGATTCCTGTCAATTTACAGTGTTTCTGGGAAAAAAAGTAATCCAAATGTATTATTTGTTTTCAACTGCTGAGTAATGTTAATTACTCTGAATCTACAATATATGCATAAAATTGAAAATTATTCTTCAGATATATTATAATGTCAAGATTCCTTTTAGTACAGAAATATGAATTGGATAATGATGTACCTTTATTAAAAAATTAATAAACATGAGATTACAGATTGCAATGGAGACACAGGGAAAATAATCGCATTCTCCAAATCCTATCTGTAGCATGTCCAGATGGGATTTTCCCTCCTATTTTCTCCTTTTCTTTGTTTAAATGAATACAATGCACTATATTCTTGAAAACAATCATTGTAAAAGATACTCTTTTTTCCCCATCTAGTGTGGTTTTATTTCCTGTGTCACTGGCACCAATTTCTCTATTAATGACTCAATTTGTTGACCTTGATGAAGTTATTGAGTGGCAATGGTTTTTTCAGGTGCATAATTTTGTGGGATTGACAGATTGAAACTTGTTAAACATGTTTTTCCCTTTCCTTTTGTGAAACATTAGGTAGTTTAAAAAGAAGAGTACTGAGCCCTCAAATAATTCTATTTCATACATATTCTGTTCTGAAAAGTGGAATTAGAAATACCTTGTCTATGCTTTTAACAATTTCTAGGCAAGTTTACCCCGTTTACAGAGTAGTAGGTTTCAGTTATTATTTGTAAATGTGACGCCTGGAATTTGGCCTGCAGTCTGAATCCAGGCTCAGGAACGAAAGACATTTTGCCATGGAAGCTTAAAGCAGCATCTCAGTCCTTTGATATCCACCCCTCCACATTTCTGTAAGACTTGTATGCCCAGTTCATTTTGCTTATTTGAAAACCACCAGGCTGTAATATTTAAACTAACAATATGAATGTTATGGGTACCAAAGTAACTTTCTCCCATAGATGCCTTGTCTGTTCAGTGCTAACAGAAGTAATATTTAGTATGCTCAGTCAGGTCAACTGGGCCATGATTTAAAAAAAAAAAAATTACAAAGGTGCCATTTGATGAATGGGCTATTTGGTGCTTTTGGGGTTTAGGTTTTATTTGTGGTTTTTTGGGGGGGAGTGTGTTGTTGGTTTCTTTGCGTGTGGCTTTTATTTATTTCATTTTCTTTTGTTTTTTTTTCCTTTTTTTAAGAGGACCCTATCAATGGAATTATTAATTGAAAATAGTGCTAGAGGTGGCTCTGTTTTATTTCCCCCAAGTGAGGAATAAAGATAAATTTATCAAGCTTTGTAAGAACAGGATTTGGGGATAGTGGCTGCTTCAAATATGAGTTACCTTCTTGTTTCTTCTGTGAGAATGTGGAGAGCTTTTGAAATCCTACCTGGTTAAAAAAACGTATTTTTTATTACATTATCTCAAACATTAAATGTATTTTCTGAGGAGATAACAAAGTGTCATCATTGTCTCACTTGTAGTTACAGCATTTACCCCCTATGTAACTCCAAGGCTTATTTTAAACTTTTCTTCACTTCTCACATTTTTATTCAGTGGAGTGAGGCTACAAAAAATTAAGCATGGGATTTACCCCATTCTGATGCTGATAAAAACTAGACACATTTTTTTTTACACCTCTGTCCAACTGTATGTGTGATTCTGTTCACATAGAATAAATTGTTTAAACTCTGTAGATGCTCTGGGAACAGTCAGATGCAGTGAGAAGACAATGGAGGGGATGGAGGTATTTGTATTGCAAGCCAGGAAATTCCAGCTTTTCTGCAGAAATGGAAATGTGGGAGCAGCGGAAAATATCCCATTCCAGGAATCACTTGTGACCTTATCTAAATTTTATGCTTAGATTTGTTGAAATTCATCAGAACGTAAATACCAAAAATCACTGCTTTACGAAAGCCACCACAAAGATTCCGAAATATAAAACTTTTGGAAAATATGTCAGGGATCCACTATTTAAATTTCAAATCCATATTCAAATGCAGCATAGACTGGGAGTCCCAGTGGCTCTGGGACTCTGTCAAGAGGGCACTTGGCATTTTTTGGCATGTAAAGAGAGTTATGATATTAGTTGTTTGAATGGATGCCTCTGTGAGCCTTAGCTAAACTGTTTCTTAACAAGGTTAAACTGTACAGTTTATGCTGAACATTTGGAGATCTGGTTTGGGTTTTTTCCCTCAAAAGCTACGAGTTAGGTTTCTCTTGAAGTTATGCAAATATATTCCTCATCTACAACAGGGAACTTACAGTATAAAACCAGATCTTGCAATTGCTTTTCTTCAAGAGTCTGAATCAAAAGTGTGGGCACCAAAATTTGCATTCGATCTCCACAAATCAGAATCACATCTGTCTCTGACCTTTGCTAGTTGCCAGCAGGGTAACTTACTTGAAGTCCAACAGGGTAAGATTTGAATTAGCTCAGCTTCTGAATCTTCTTGATGTCTCTCCTCTGCAGTTTGTCATTCCTACATATCTCTGATATCCCCTGAGGAATGTCAAAATCCAGTGGACCTTAGACAGTCACAAATCCACATATGACATTTTTCTCAACGTAGTTTTTAAGTTCTGAAGAAAAATTCCAACCCAACAGTTTCTGACCAGAGAGAAAACATTAGAAGTCATAAACATATTTTGTTTAAATCAAAGCTTTTTTAAAGAAAATGGAAGTTGTAGAAAATTCTTCTCTCCAATAGAATTAACAAATATGACAAATATTAGAAAGTTGAGGCTGTTGTAGGAACAGAAATAGAGGCCAACAGAAGGAGAAACATACAGACATTGAGGTAAAAGAATGAAGAAACAAACTCCTAGGCACATTTTGAGGTACTTGTATTTGCAACAGATACTTTCCAGCTATACTGGATGTTTTATGACTGAACAACCTTAATTTTGATGCTGATCAGTGCAGTGGCATGTTCAGTTTTATACAACAATCAGGTGATCCTAATTCACAGGCACTAGCATGAATAATGACATATAAAGCCTGTTAATATATTAATTATTATAATGCCTCGGACTGTGAAACTTTACACAGAGTTAATTATCACCATGTTAATGAGTGGTGTAATGATAAATACAGAGTGAGTAATTTCATTTGTTCAGTACATCTGAGGAGCTAGGTATTCATTGTAGTGTTAAAATTAGGAGTGAATAGCCTCAATTCTCCCACAGTTTCTAACATCCACACTATTAATGCTAGTGTCTTCACTGCACTGTAGATGCAAACAAGCTGCTCATTAAGAGAAATTAGTTGTGTCTCTGTTCCATTTTGTGTTAAGGTGTCTGAGAATAATGCCATTGTTTTCTGTCATTTCTGTATAGAGGAAGAAATTTTTCATTTCCTAAATATTTGAGAAAAAAAACCCAGAGTGGAATCTTCACACTTTCTTGACCCCCTTCAATTGTTGATGCTTACAAACCATCATACCTAGGAAAAAAATAGCAACCTGAATCTAGAAATGCCTTATATTCAGTAGCCAGAGGCTTACTGCTCTAATTATTGTCTTCAGTACCCAAGATCCAGTTTACAAAGTCAGCTCCAGCAGATTACAAGCAGTAGAGCCTCAGCAATGAGAAGGTAAAGTGATAAAATCTTGCATGTGGCCAGAATGGAATAAGCTACATGAAGATTTATCAAGTCTCTGAGGGCGTCCAGCACTTCTCAGAATGGTTTAATAATAGCAAGTTGGCTCTTTAAGGGTGTTTTGTAAAGCAACAAGTTTTAATAAAAGCAAAATAACAAATAATACAAGAACAAAAGAAAAAGGCATCCCAAAAAGCACTTGAGCTGCTTTGTGCACCTCTATAAATACTTAACGATTTAGGAGGGAAAACTTGGCTTGTTGCAAATAGAAGTAGGTACAGATATTGAGAGACATTTCTAAAGACCAGTAGGTGCTCTCATGTTAGCACTGAGCCAATTACAATGAGAAGGCTATGGAAAGTTTAGTTTAACTTCCTTACATGTTCCAAAGTAAGCTGAAACTCTTTCCCTTATATAGAAAACACCTGCTCGAGTATGGAAATGCATTCCTACAGTAAAACAATATTTCACGGCAACCTAAAAGTAAATCTGACTTCATATTCATACACTGACTTTTGAACACCATGCTTGGTATTTAACAAGGCCAGACCAAGAAAATAAAAGCCAGAACTGCTGGGATTGGGAGGTGAGAGCCCCATTGGGAGTGACCACCTCGGGTGTCATAAAGGACGGCATAATCTGAAAAAAAGATTTGTTCTTTAAAAACAAAGTGCAAGTGAGCTCTCCCTGAGATGGTTTCTCAGCCCTTGCCCAGGTTCTCTGCTCCCTCTAGAGTCTCCCTGTTTTCTCAAGTTCTTTTAATTCCTGTGCTTTGTACCTTGTTTCACAGCCAATTTTGTATGTGTATTCTATGTTTACTACGTATCTAATTTTGGTGACTGAATGTAAATGCATGGATGAACAAGCTTCTCAGAAAAAAGTTTTTCTCAGCATGTCACCTGCTTCCTCTCAATACAGAATTTTATTGTTTGTTATTATACATTTTATAAACTGTCATGCGTTTCCACATTGGCTTATGTATCAGTATTTTGCTCTGGGGAACCTTTTGTGGAATTTTTTATGAATAACACTAACTTAGCTGTTGTGTCCACTTTTACATATAACTCTGATTTGCGTATTGTTAGTAGGCAGACTCCAGCCTGTTCTGTATTTTATTGCCGAATTTTATTTCACACCTGAGACATTTTGAGAGTCTTTAAACCATGAGTGTTCTACATGATCTCCTCCCAGGGTGACTTATTACAATGAAACTTTTCAGTCATAACCAGTACTATAGAAGGCAGATTTTGCTATAGTTTCACTGCAGTCCTTTAAATTATTATGCAACTGATAATCTGCAACTGTCAATTGGTCATTTCCCTAAATAGATTTGAGTTTATGACATATAAAATCAAACACCATGTTTCAGTTGTTTTTCTGCCTGATTGGTGTTCCCCATGCAGCTTGAATATGTGCACCTGGGTGGTGGTTCTTAAGCCTGTTCTTGACAGCAACTGAAATATTTTATATATATGACTTGTAAGGACTTTATTAAGAATATTTCAGCATTACTTTAAGAATAAGAAAAAAAGGAACTCCAGCAATGGCAGGGCTAGTGAGCACAATTTTTGTGTTTAAATAGCCAGAGCTTAATATGAACTTAAAGTAGCAGGAGGAGAATCCCGTGCAATGATACTGAATTGGGAAGAGCTGTTGACTCCCTTGAAGGCAGAAAGACCCCACAGAGAGACTTGGACAAATCAGAGGACTGGGAAATCGCCAGACATATTAAGTTTAACAAAGACAAGTACTGGATTCTGCATGTGGGAGGGGGCAACCCTGGATATTCATACTGGGGAATGAGAGGTTGGAGAGCAGTGCTCTGGAGAGGGGTCTTGCTTGATGGCAAGTTGGATATGAATCAGAAGTGTCCTGGCAGCTGGGAGGTCCAAATATGTTCTGGGGAGTATCGGGCACAGCATTGCCAGCCAGGCAAGGGAGGGTATTGTCCTGCTCTGCTCTGCACTGAGGCAGCGTCACCTTGAATATTGTGTGTAGCATTGGGCACCAAATTATAAAAAAGATATTATGCCATTAGAACACTGAAGGTGAAGGGTCTGGAGAGGACATATGACTAGAGGCTGGGGTCATGTGGCTTGTCCAGCCCAGAGAAGAGGAGATTGAAGGGAGACTTCATAGTGATATAGTGATCTGCAGTTTCTTCATGAGGGGAAGCAGAGGATCATGTCTTCTTTTTGGTGACCAGTGAGAGGACACAACAGAGCAACATGAAACTCTGGCAGAGGAGGTTTAGGTTATTAGGAAAACGTTCTTCACCCAGAAGGTGGCTGGACACTGGAACAGGCTCCCCAGGGCAGTGTCACAGCACCAAACCTAAGTTCAAGAAATGGTTTGACAGCGCTCTCAAGTACATGGTATGACTCTTGGGATATCCTCTGATGGGCCATGAGCTGGACTTCAATGATCCTGATGGGTGCCTTCCAGCTCAGGATATTCTATGATTCCATAGTTACATGGGATATTTTCATCTGAACTGACAATCATAAAAAAAAGAAATCAATGGCTTCACCTAAATATTCTCAACTGAAGTCTCTTGAGTTTCTCCAAATTAGGACGTTTTATATGCCTTCACCTTCAAAGAAGCAGAGAAAAACAGACTAAGGAGCTCTGAAGCTGACAATTGTTTTGTTAGATGACTGCTGGGGAGCATTATCAGCTTTTCCATGTCCCACTCAAACACCTTTCAGCCCAGATGTGCTCAGTTTAATTCTTTGGGAACAGGTTGTAGTATTATGTGAAAAGAGGTACATAACTATTTGCTTAAGGGCTATGAGTAGCAAACACATAGCTGATTGTATAAACTCAAGGACAGTGTTGCCTTGATATTAATACAGTATTAATGAAATGCGCAATTTATATCCTTCAAGACATTGTTTTATAACTTCACCCATCTGTACATCTTTTTACATCTATCTATTGAGATATATATATTAAAATACACATGTAGTGAAAGTTTTCATATATCATAATAACTTTTTTTAAAAATTGAGTTGAGACACAAGATCTTAATGCTTAATGAGCCATTATCCTCTTTTGATGGTTCATCTCCAGCACTGAGTTCAGTTTGCTGTGTTCAGCCCTCTTTTGGTGGTCTGGATGAATAAAACATTCCCTGCCTTGGAGGACAGTGTTACTGGATGAGTTTTATTACTGAACTAGCCTGAACATACCTTGGTAACAGAGTCAGTCCTTCTTGTTTCTATAATAGGCAGCATGGTAGAGCTCTGATGAGAGACAAAAAAAGTTACTGAAAAATATTAAAAAGGAAGAAAGAGAGAACAAAAAAAGTCCACACATGGTCTAAGCACATGGAAACACTTGCACTTACTTTTGAGAAGCACGTAACAAGGATATTAATAGAAACTATTTAGAAAAATGCACTGAACCAAACAGCTGAGAAAGTTACTTTTTTCTAGAAACCACTGGTGTAACACAGTTCACCTGCTGAGATAGGAGAGATATATGTGTGTGGGTTGAGCAATGGATACTTTTCTGAAACCTTCAGAGTGGGCTCCATATTATTCAAAACTCCGAATACTGATCCATGTTACCTGTGTTCTAATAGTGCATCGATGTGGCAATTTGAAATCACATCAAGTTCAACTACAGCTACACCATATTTTACCACAAGATTTGAAGGCATGATGTAGATTCCTTTAATCAAATCTGGTACTTTTCTGATTTTTGCTTCCAAATTTCAATCACTATAACATTGTAGAGAAAGAGGAACTTAAGTCAGTAAAAGCCAAAAAGAAGAGTTTTTTCAGACAGAAATGAGAAAAAAACCCACCCTTGTTCTGGTAATATAAAGGAGGCACTGAACATTTGTTTCTTTGCAGTCCAGCATCAGTGTGAAGAGGACTGAAAATTACTGCCAGGGAACCTAATGGCTGAAATAGCTGTTAAAGAGCAATGACACTGCTAGTGGCTCAAGATATTACACACCGGGAAGTAAGTTCAGACAGGATCAGGTGCAGAAATGAACCACAAGAAAAGTTCACAGAATTGAGATGATTTTGTTAGAGGAGTCCAAGAGAGCCAGGCTTGGGCAGCTGAGCCAGAGCTGGCAGAAGAGATAGGTCAGCCCTCCAAGGATGCCTGTGGAAGAACCAAGAAAAAAAATGAGTTCTGAACCACTGCACAATGTTGGCATGAAACCAAAAGAGTGTAAACTACCCACAAATACAACACAGCTGTATACAAGAGAGGCTGCGAATTACCCAACCAATTTTGCTCCTTAGAGTTTCTATCACAAAACAAGATCAAGGAATGGGTCTAATCTGCCAAGCCAGTTCCTTCCTTCTGTGCATGTTTGTAAGTATTTAGTAACTAAACTCCTGTCCCCTACCCTGCTTTTTTTTTGGTATATTGACACCACTAAATGGCACAATGTGATGGTTGTTCTGTAATACCATCAAGAAGTCATTGCAATCCTGAAAGATCCAAGGAGAAACTACACTCCATTGCACATATCATGTGTCAGTATGTTTTAGTCCAGCACTACACTGAAGTTACAGACATAATTCTAAAAGGTGTCCCACAGTTTGAAAAGACACAGAATAGATATAATATACACATCAGACTGGTCCACTGCCTATCCTACCAAAGCACTAAGAAACATAATTCAGTGGTTTTTTACACCATTAGTCTCAACAATAAATCTGCAGGATATCTTTTTATTAGAAGTAATATATTTCAGATAGATATTCAGAAAACATTTAAGGCTTTCATTATGTGTATACAAGAAGCTGGGTGCTTTTGTCAACAGTGATAAGTCAAACAGCTTACAGTGAAGCAGCGTGGCAACAACACACTACAAAACACTTTGCTGCATGGAAATTGTAACACTTCATAAGCAAAAAATAATAGGACTATTTACAAGAAAAAAACCCTCAAATCCTGGATTGACGAGGCAGTAAAAAAGGAAAAATATAATGGCATTGAAGTAGCAGATATTCTGGAAAATGAAGCTGTGTTCTCTGAAGAACGAGTCTGCGGGGGGGGGGGGGGGGCACTTTAAGTTCTGAGAGATGGAATTTTCAATCCATCACTGTCTTGCAAACTAAGCTAAATATATATATTACTTTGTTCTGAATTTCTGGACTTAATGGTCTTAGTACAGGAGAAAAAAAACTATGAAAGGTGTCTGTTCTCTTACCAAAAAAACACCCCAAAAATATAGATCGCTTCCTGTATGATAAACAGAAATCTTTCATTAAGAAATTCTTAAGCAATACTTGTTTATCAGAATATATTGGTCGTGTTATTACTTAGAGATGAAACATTCATTGTTATTTTCCTTCATTTCTTTCATCAATGTATTCATCTCTTCCACAACTACTTGGACTGCAAGATCTTTGGGACAGAAACCCGAGTTTCTTTATTAGACTGCTGCCAAAGCCAGCAAGACTCCAGGTCTGAAAATGTTACATTGCACAAAACATATTGGTATCATTAAGGTTCTCCTACATTTTAGATAATTCTTGTCTCCTTGGCTTTAATATAAAATATATTCTCATAAGGATTATTTTCTTTCCAGCATCTCAGAACAATCATTAATTATTTTAACTTAGCTCTTCTCACATTTTTTCCCACAAGTGATAACCTCAGCAATCAGCATCTCACATGGAATGAATCCAGTAACCTACATTTGGTAAAAGGAAAATTTGTTCTTCAACTTATTAAAGTAACTTAGTTTGGATCTGTACCAGAATTAGTATGATCAGAATTTAGCCTGATATACTTATTTGTCAAGGGTATTGTACATTTGGGGACAGGCTATTACAATGCAAAAATAACACATACCATTTGGTTTACTTGGCGTTTTCCCAGTTAGCATCAATTTTCATGCAGCAGTGTCCAGTTGAAATTGCTGATGCAAGAAGTGATAATTTTCTTGATGTGGGATGAATAGGCCATGTTAAATTTAGCACTAAAGTAGAGAGTGATTTAGTATCTGTTATGGAAGAAAATGTTAAAATAAACTGAAAAAAACCCCAGTCAATGAAGAATTGACTTGTCAGAGCTGTAACTGCCTATGAATCATGAAAAAGAAATATGATCAATTCATATAAATTAATATCATATGTAATGAATAGATGAAGCAATTGAAAAATAACATTTTTGTAAAGGCCTGTGGCAAGCTTGCAAAATAATCCTCTTCCTTTTCTGATATCTTTGCCCCGGTATGTTTTGCAGTTTTCTTAATTTGACAGTGCTTGTCCTAAATTTTGAGTCACAATTCAAACACACTCATTGCCTGAGTAATTTGTTGGTTTATCCCTAAGTTTGTCTATGTAAAGCTGAAGTAATTAGGACCAAATTATAGTTTCTGCATGCTGCTTTGCTCCCATCTTACCCAAGCCTCATCTTGTCTTGCGCTGGCACCATAGGTCTACCTTTAAATCATTCATCTCTAACCCTACACATTACGTAGTCTTAATTTAATTTTGTTTCTAATGCATGAGAAAGATCATTTGAGTTTCTATTTCCTACACTAATATTTCTGGTCCTGCTGAGTGCTTTCATATCAATGGCAACCCATGGTCCAGAGTGACAGGAGGATCTCTGGCAAACACCGCAGAAGTCAGCACATGCTTTACTTGGTCTGCATCTTCTGCTGATTGCAGGCACTCTGCAAAACTCAGCCATGCTGTGGGACTTGCCTTTTCACTGCCAAGAACCTGCACTCTTTTCCCTAACTCTCAATGCCCAAAGCTTCTTATAAAAGCAATACCTTTTCCTTCCTGAAACAGTGAAATATAACCATCCTTGTTCAAACTACAGTGTAAGCCTAGGGGTGCAATGATTATAACCTTTATGGTTTTTTAATCCTATATATGCTAACTTATTCATGTTAATCCAAATACAGTTTACAGAGCTGTACATACCTGAACTGCACACAGATCATGAAACAAATATTTCTATACAAATAATCTGTAAATAAGAAATTTGCAGTTATTTTCTAGTTCTGTGGCAAAAAGGTGTAACTGTCTTCATTTTGAAAGACTTCTGTATTGTCTTCAAACTCATCCATACCCCCTGACTTAGGAAAATTTAGGGTATAAACCAGGCAGGCAGTTTGACATCAGATGGCAGCGTATATTTTTCATTAACAGTTGCAGTTGCAGGTGCTTCCCCAGGTCAGTGGTCACAGCCCCAAGCTGGACAGGGTTCTAGAAACTTCTGGAAAATGCTCTCAGGCATAAGGAGTAACTCATGGGGTGTCCTGTGCAGGGTCAGGAGCTGGACTCAAGGATCCAGATGGGTCCATTCCAACTCAGCATGTCCTGTGATTCTGTGAAGGGACATGAAACAGCCTTTTAGAACTTGAAACAGCCTTTTAGAACAGACCCTTCCCCAGATTCTTGCTGCTCAAAATAAAAGCAAATGGAAACCATATGAGAGAATATTTCATGCTGCTAGGTAATGACAGGGAAAAGTTCCTCCAGTGATTTACTGTTTAAAACTGAATTCTCCAACTAATTTTTATAGATCAGATAAACGTTCTGTTCCTTGGCTTCCCCATCTGGAATAGCAGTGCATACCTTTCCCACCAGGGAACTATGCACTTTAATTAATCAACAGTTGTAGATTGCTATATAGAGCAGAGCAAACAATCTGGAGTGATCCAGTTTATTCAATGAATTCAGCCTGCTTGCAAAAAATCCTTGAGCAGATGGTGATGCCATCAACTGCACAGGAAAAGAGTGAAACATCACCCCAGTCTGACTATTTCTGATTTGTTTTCACTTACATAATCTTTAGCCCCAGGGAAATACTTCTCAAGGATGAGGAACCCTTTCTTTACAATAGTCTAAGAGTTCCCTCCAAAAATCCAATGCCCACAGGACCACTGGAGCTCCCTCTGCACAATTCCCAAGGAGGTATGTGGAGGGGCCTTCCATATGCAGCTTGACTGATGAAAGACCACAGGGAACTGTTCTCCCATCAGGGAAGATTTTTACCATATCTGGAAAGCCTTTTGAACCATCTTGTCTTGGCTGAAGTCTTCTGATAATTGGATACCCTCACTTTGACATCAGGAATGTATAATGTATATAAAATGTATATTTTCAAGGATAACAGAAAGATAGCAATCCAGAATGATTTTTACTTTGAAATACTAAAAAAAATCTACCATGCAGTTTAACAGTGCACAAAAATTCAGTTATTCAAGAGAACAGGATTGGTTTTGATTGTAGGATTCCACTTATTTCAAAGCATAGTGCCTCAATTTATTTTGCTTTATTTTTTTTTTTAATATGTATTCCCCCGGAGACTAAATTAGGGTTTACATGAATTTTCAGAAAGATATTTTATAAAATACAGTGTTGTGCTATCCACTGCATGACAGCCAACATATCAAAATTATGCCTGTGCATTAGGTTATATGGATTATAGCTTGAGCTCCAATTAATAGCCTTGCAAGGGTCGACTCACACAGTATTTGACAGCTAATGGTCAGTGTGATGATGTTACTCAATCTCTAGTCGAACACAGAAAGTATACAAAATGTTAGCTTAAAACTAGATGTTATAAAGGATTTTGCTGTTGAGTCAGAACTTAGATGGCTTTGGCTTTTAAGTCCCAAGCTGAATTGCCTGTCTGTACCTTTTTTCTTTTTTTCTCCTGTTTATGGTTTTAAAAGTACCTAAAACCTACAGAAGTCCTTATGCTTGATATATGAAGCCTGAAAAACTGCTGCTTTTGGGGCAAGTAGCAAAGGGCTCCCCAAATGTTTTTATAAGGTAAATCCTGAGCCTCTTTGCATGTCAGCTCCTGATAATAAAGTCCTTTATAAACATCCTTTACTGTTCTTACTTGACAGGAAGTTACATTAGAGATCATGACATGCTTAGTGCCTATGGTGACACATGTTACATTGAGGTATAATTGAGATTAAGAATGAATATTCCTAAGCAAATGGCAAGGCAAACATGCTTACTTGGATTGCAGATGGGAGAAGGACAGATGAGTGAAAAATAAGTTAGTTAAGGACAGGTCAGTGAAAAATAAGGCTTGGAAATGTGTTTGGACCTGAAGTTCTTCCTCACGAGCCATCTGTAAAGGAAAGGTTTATTAGTAATAAACATAATTAGTGATTTTGCGGGAAAGTAAACAGATGTTTTGTTTCACAGATTGCTTGAAAAGAAAGGCCTCGTGGCCAAATACCATTGTTTATTTAAAGAAAGCTTAATGAAGATACATATGCTGTCTTTCCTGGTCAATGCCACATATCTTACCAGAGCTTTGTGTAGCACAGGTATAAAATACAATCTGATAAAAAAAAAATACTTATAAGAGTCTTGGGGTGGGTTTTTTTTTTTAAGTTACTTATATTTTTATATTGAAAATTATACTATAGTAGATAACAGCTTTCCAAACTGAGGCCCTTTTCTGCAGAGATTCCCTGAATTCTGACAGACTATGAAACCATTGGGACTATGTTATAAAAGGCTTTAAAATGTGCCTTGATTTGCCCCTTAACACTCCTAATGAAGTACATTTGATTAGTCTAAATGTCCTCATTTTGGCCAGGACAGGGTTAATTTTTTGCAGTAGCTGGGAAGGGTTTCAGCATTTTCCCTCTCACACTTCTGGCAATGGTGGCAAATATGCTAGATACAGAGGTGAAAGCTGATTTAAGAGGAAACCCTGCACAATATCCAATTGTTCGTTCCTGTCCATGAGAAACAGAAAACAATCTTTAATTGAGTCTTCTAGCATGACCCATAGGAGATGAAGCCCTGCTCACCTGAAGGAAAAGTCATGACTCTATCCCACAGCTGACAGCAGTCATCAAGGAGATTTTTTCACCAAGGTGGCTTTTATTTTCTCTTCCTCTCCTTAAGCCTCTTTTTTGTCCCTGTTTTTCACCATAGAATTTTACAAGGTATGTCTTTCGTCCTAATTTAATCTTAGACCATTCTTTCTGCATTTTAAAAGATGCTCAGAAAAGAAAAGTGTTCTGCATCACAATGACAAAAGATAAAAATAAAGGTAATTAAGGTATGCACCTTTGAATGAAGTGGGCACTTCTTTAATTGCTAAATATACATATACCAGATAGACAATGTCTCTTCATACACCTTAATTAAGATAATTATTCCTGGATTCCAGATGTTAAAAGAAACTCTCAGAGCAAATTTCTGGCTTTGGCAAACTTAATAACACTAGAATTTTGTTTAAAATTGTGACTTATTCATATTTGTATAACTAAATTCTCATTAAGAAACCCAGCTGTCAGTCTTTGACCTTTCTTAGTTACTGTTATTTTATATAATAGGCCACAACTTTCCAAACTGAGGCCCTTTTCTGCAGAAACTCCCTAGATCCTGACTGACTGTGAATCCATTGAAATGGTTTCCTATTGTGAATATAAAACATTTGCAAAAGCAAAATATTATTGTCGACAAAATTGCAGGGATATTTTAAAATATCAACATGCACTTCAGAGTGTGGATAGAGAAGGCCTTACTTCACACATATTTGCAGCATCTGGAGATGGAAACTTAGCAAACAAACTGGCAAGTGAACTTTGCAAAATATTTGCTTGCAGCGTACAAGTCATCTTTTGCTTTCATTTTGAATTTTACCTTTTAAAATAATATGGAATATTCTTCTTTCAAGTGAGAATTAATAAGGCTGCATAAAACATCTATCTGTGGGTTCCTTATGCATGCCTCTAACATTTCGTGGACAGATAAAAATGAAGAAAGCACATTTTGCAAGCTTGTTCTATGATGAGATTGTATGTCAAATGAGAAGACATTTAGTGCTTTGATGTTGAATGAGTTTTGTCTGGATTTTATGAATCATGGTTTAGTTTTTGAACCGCAGTTAAAAGGTCTGTAAAGGGAGAAGGGAAATAGCAAACAGAGAGTAATTTTCTCATTATTAGATTTTCAAACATGAGCATAAAAGCCCATAGTGATCCGTGAAGGGTTATTGTTGTGGGAATCTATTTACCCTGGAAGTTTTGCGGTTTTAGGCATTCAGCAAGAAACAAGCTAAGAAAAAAAACCTTAAGGCATGAATAAAACTGGTAGGAAAAAGTGTTTATCAGCAATCTACTTTATCCTGAGATTTGAAGGAAAAGGAGCTATTGTTCGAACAATGCCCAAAAATGTTGTTGGAATTTCAGTTCTGCTCACTTTGATAAACATTTCCTAGTCTTCAGCGTAGCAATAGCTCAGTTTCTTAGGTGAGGTAATCAGATTCAGTTACACCAACATAAAGTGCTAGAACTTTACAGAATATATTCTGACAGAAGTCAGTGTGTTTATCAGGAGAAGGCAAATGTATATCTACATTGCTAACAGGCAGCTGCTGTGTGGCACTGGTGCTGCCAAGGAGTTCCTGTTGGTATTATACTTTCTATAAGCAAGTTTATTATTTAAAGATGTATCAGAGAAGAACAAATTTATTCCTAAATGGGAGTAAGACTGTGCTGTCTGTCTCACCAGAGCTGCTTGAGAAGGATGACAGCCTGTCCTCTTCCATGACAAAGAGGGAAAAGTCCATTACAGCTTAAAAAACTATATAAAACAATCAAGTTTACACTTTTCTTAGATGTGTTTGTCTTAGGAAGATTAGCACAGTGCAAATGTGATCTTTCTTCATAAATAGTGTCTTTCAAGTACCCAGTCCAATTTGAACTTTGATTGTTTCTTTTTGCTTCTGCTGCTTGTAACTCAAAAGATAAATACACTCATGCAGTACCCAAACAAGTGTCAAGCCCATATTGAAGAGTATGTGGAGTGCTACTCTCAGAACATCATAAAAAACTCCCTTCTTTACAAATTGCTTCGGTTTATTTTCTGAGAAAAGTAATAGCTGTAATAAAGGAAGAGGTAAGGAAACCAATGTTAGCAGAACCATACTTTCATTATTATCTGATATACGGACACTCTCATAATGACAACAGTTTGCCTCTGTATGTAGCCTCTTCCACTCTATATTAACAGAGTTTGCACAGATGTTATTTGCAAATAGGAATGCACACAAGTTTTACTTCCCTTTCTAGCCATGCCCATACACCTAAACATGAGCATGGAAAGACAGTGATTATTTCGATTCACGGCTGTGCTACAAAAATGCATGAATCTCAAAATTTCCCAAAATCCACATCTGCTGAGACCTTACAGCAAATACTCACCAAGGGATTTTCAGACATTTATGAAAAAAAGATGTTTAGAGGGCAAGGTTACATTGTAAGAATTGGCAGGGTGCACAAACATCGTTAGCATATGCAAAGAATGGAAAGCACCCATGAGAAGTAATAGAACTCATAAATGTAGATGAAGGAGAGTTCAGTTAATTTTTAGTTGGGCAGGAGTAAGTATATATTAGAGAAATTATGTTAAAACAACAAAATTAACACCAAAGTCATGTCTCAAATAGCTTCCATTTGCAAGCTGGTTTTTTTGTTGTTGTTTTCTAATATTTCTTGCTAAATAGTAATTTATGTCTCACACAGAGATTACCCATTACTCTCTCTGGACCGCATACTTAAACTGCATGCTTAAAACTGTTCTCTATCCTACTATTTCTCATATAAATGTTAACAAATCTTGTGTTATCTGCAGCTTCTGTGCCAATTCCCAGTGGTCAGTTAAGCCAACACAAACTCTGCTACGCTTTAGTTTTAAGTGTAGTAGAAGCACGATCTCTCTTATGGGTTAGCACTATCCTTCTGTCTCGGTTTGAAAGACAGCTAAGGAGGGGCAAGACTTCCTTAGGAAATGCAGAATTCAAATTCCCTCCCTCCAAATTATTATAATTTAGGAAATTAAAGGGGCTTTCAGGCAGAGTTATGGGGTAGAGACAACAGTTCTTTACTAGTATTTATAACAATGCCAACAAATCACAACAACTACAGCACTGATAATGGAACAGAACAGGAAAAACCTCGGGGGAGTTTGTTTCATAAAACCTGAAGCAGTCTGTTCTCTCGAGAGCACCAACCTGGAACGGTGGAGAAATCCCGGGCTGGTGGGTGAGACCAGAAGCTCCCCAGGTGGCAGCTGGAAGGGCGGGGATGTCCCGGCAGGGCAGGGCAGTGCGGGAGAGAACGGCAGCGATGGGGCAGGGCCGGCCCGGCTCCAGCAGGGCAGGAGGGGCAGCTCAGAGTTCCGGGACACACGAGCAGGGGATGGTAGATATTCTCAGGACTGGACCCGGGGGTGGCAGCGAACTCCTCCCGCAGCAAGCAGCAGCCTCTCCGTCCTACTCCCCAATTCCGAGAGCAAGCAGCAAGGAGAAGCTGTCCCCACCCCGGTCCTTTTACCTGCCCCAGAACTCGCGTTTGGCCACCTCTTTGTTCCGGTCAAGCCCCCATAAGCACCCAGTACTTAGTCTCCTAGCAACTATATGGGGAAAAATTCTCTAAGTAAAAAAGGAACAAATCTAACCCCCAACACCTTCCCACACTTCTCCTCACAAGGAATTCCCATCTGTGGGCTAACCTGGAGATTCAATGGAAGACCTTTATTAAAATGCTTCCTTTGCAGATTACGATTGTGCCTGCCATGGTTCTGGCTTGGATAACAGACAATATAAATTTCATGCTTGTACAGGCAGTCGATGGCCTTGCAGTGAATCACGATGAACACGCAGAGAAGGAATCTGAAGACTCTTCCCAGCAGTTTCTTAGGAGAAGACTTGTGTATCATCTCAGCCAGCTCTAATATGCTCAGTTTAAAACAAAAACATATTTTCATTACAGACAGGGACGTCTGTCACTTGCCAGGTGTAATACTGGAAGTCTTGTGTTCCCGTTTCTTCCATTTTCAGTGCCTTTAAAAATAACTTACACTCACCAAAAAAAAAATAAATTTTAATCCCCCAAGAAGTCTTGTAGAAATTGAAAGACAGATGCATTAATGATTTGGTAAGAAGTAGATGAAACTAATGTATACCTGATTGCTAAAAGCACACTGGGAAATTGAAACGAGTGATCTGCACATAGGTGAGAGACTGATGATGCAAACAGCTAAACTGCAGGGAGATTAAGCAGTTTGTGTATCAGTGAGCACTGAATATCTGAAAGATTGTACAGAGATTAGGAAGTGGCATAAGAGAAGCATCAATAAGACCAGCAAAGGCACCTCAGGGATAAACCCTAGCCTTGTATCCAGTTCCACATAGTAAATGGATGCTGGCTTCCCCTCCAGTACGAGGATGGTGTCTCTGTGAGGACCAATAAATGTATTTATGAGTAACATCTAGAGTTTGCTCATTGGATCGGTTACAAACAGGATTCTGACTCTTACTGGTGTTGGCATTCATATGAGCCACACAAATTAATCAATTTAATGGCTAGGGATGCCAATTAACTTTTGGATCAAACCCCAATGAAATCAACACCACATCCACTAAAGTAAAAGCCAAAATTGCCGTTGATTTCAGTGGTGACAGGTGTTTCTCCTAGCAGGCATCTATGCGTTATGCTGGGATCATGCTAAACTGCCTGCATCAAGAAAAATATCTCCTTATGTCCTCCACTCCCTTTGCATGGAAGTGAATGATGTGGGGGAAAACCCATTCACTTGATTAATAAAGAAGGTTGTACAGTACAGACTCCAAAAGCTAAAGCCAGATAACAAAAGATGTTACGTGGATGAGTGAAAAGACTGCAGACCTCAGCAGGACCCATGTCCTGTATTCAATAGAAACTGTGGCCAAATAATTGACACCAAACATTCACTGTCATGGAGATTGTGGAGTCAAGGGCTGGAGAAAACTGAGGAAACATTTGAATTCTTTCAAGCTTTTCAAATGCTTGGAAGACACACCAAGAAATCCAACAAAAATCTCTTCTAATTTATGTACAATTTCAAGCTCATTGGAAAGAGCAGAAGAAAGCATTATTCTTTAACATAGTAGCAGAATTGTTGCCAAAATAACAAATGGAATTTTAAAAAGGAAAACTTTAGTTAAAAAAACCCCCAACAACTTAATTTTGAAAGTAATGTAACATAATGATTTGATTTGATTTGATTTGATTTGATTTGATTTGATTTTGTTCTGATTTTGATACTAAAGGTATTCTTCAAAATGTACCCTTTTCTTAAAATAACTTCAAATACTTTGATTTTTTCCTTTGAAATGAAATTTTATTGGGGAAAAAAAGCAGATGTTATACTAGAGAAAGAGAAGCAATTGGAAGAAAGCAAAATCAAAAGAATATAATGGTACTGACTTGTACAGCCAATGTGTCTATAAATAAGGAACAGACAATAGAAGTAGGCAATATGAAAATCTGTTAATTAAGCATTGTCATATAGCATTACAAATGAAAATAATTTTATGTTAACCACTGTAGTAAAGAGAAAGAAAATTTTTTTAAAAAATCTGAAGGTGAAAAATATGAAGTTGGCCTTTCAAAGAATCCCAGAAAGACACACACAAAGCACCCTAACCCCATTGCCATTAAGGATGTGGAACTCCTAAAATTTAATTCACATTTTATCTGATTTTTATTTTGGAATGCATCTTAATCAGATGAAGCAATTCTGCTTTGCATGAGGGCTGAGGAGAGGCCTGGGCATCCTTGGTGGATGCTCACACTAGAGAACAATTCTCATTTCTGTGTCACTCTCTAAATATTTGAACAGCTTGAGTGAGAATAGTAGAGGGATGAACTTCAGAATAGTAATTATCTTTGAGCAGTCATTGTAGTTGGGCAGTTCTTTGGGCATTTGTTTAGGATGTAGAAGACCCAGGTATTTAGGTTATCAGTCATGAGGCAAGGTGAGAAAGGAAGCTGCCTTCCCCACCAGTGAACTTTATCTGTATTCAAGTTCATGACACTCTGAATACCCAGACCAGTACCTAAATATTGAATTTAGTGAATTTAACCCAATAAGGTATTCAGGAATATCCAAACCACATGACAGGATACCCTTGACCCACGACAGGTCAAGATTTTAAAAAATAAATCATCTGTGGCAGCTGTTATTTAACCTACGGTCCATATATTCTCTCTCTCACAGACACATACATTTAATATGAAAATATGTCCTTCTGAAACCAGCAGAATGTAGTAGAAGAGAGCTTTTCCATAGTTTTACTACTTAAGCACAAACTTCACAAAATTAAGGCCACATATATAACTTTAAAGACTAAAATTACATAAAGGAGAAAAAAACCTAATGATTTCAGGGGAAGGGGGGGATTTTAAGGCACTGAATTAGTAAAAGTAATAACTATTCATAATTCTGTGCCCTCCTTTTTAGACAAATTCAGTGAATCTTTTTTGAAGATGGAGGAGTGTTCTGTTCATATTCTTACCCATTCAAAAAATCGTGTGATGTTTTCATAATTTTATTATTTTAGCAATTAGAATATTTTTATAATTAGAATTGCTAGAATTCTAATTATTATTCTAGAAATTATCCTATTTATTATTCCCTAACAATTACAGGTTTTCTTAATGTTCGAGCTGCTGAAGCCATTATAAGGAAATACGGCATTCACAAGTTTTGTGCTTTGTGGTTTTACTGGAAAGAATTGAAAATTTGTCCAAGGAGTGTAACTTAGAGGGATTTTTCTTTCTTTTTTCTTTTTAGCTGTTTTTTTTTTAGTGGCTTCAAGTAATGGTTTTTAAATGCAAAGTAGTAGGTGCCATAAGCAAGAGAAACATCACATAGAGGTTTCCAGAAAAAATCCAAAACACACTGAGGACGATTACACAGACCAAAGTCAATTCAAATTCAAATTAAATTCTTGTAAGGCCAAGCAATCATGCAGCTGTTTAGTGTTCATCGTGTGGCAGTTTCTGTTGACATCTGACTCCTTTTCCTTGATCTCAGCTCTTCTAATCTGAGTCAGTTTAACCACTGAAATGTTTCACATCCCTGGCTTTTCTCAAAAAATATTTGATGTAACACTTCAGAAGATGGAGTAAACTCAGTCCTACCAAGCTAAAACCCATGTTTAAAGACCTGTGCTGGTTACACAGAAATTCAGAGGTTTCTTTGTGTTCCCAGAACAAACTTTCTGCTGATAGAGCTTTAAGCAGTTGATGCAGGTGCTTCGCCTTTTGAGCACAAAGAGATTTGAAGACCTGATGGGTTCTAGAACACTAGTCAAAATCCCCTGCAGCATCCTTTTTCAGGGGCTTGGAGGCCTTGCCAGCAACCAGATTTCCTCAGCTCTGCTTCCATCAGCCGCAGGACTTCCCTGCTGGAATCTACCACAACTCCAAGCAGTAATAGAAAGACAGCAGGATATCATTCTGTCAGCTTTGAACAGATATCAGGATGATACTTCACATTTTCTGGGCTCTCAAGTTAAATGTAAATTCAGTATAGGAAAACATTAACTACACAAAACACCGGATGGGAATTACAGCATTCTCAATGAGCTTTTAGGGTATAACCATATCTATTTCTATTTTACACTACATGTGTATAAAAACTATTGTATTTTAAAAATGTATTTCTATTGCAGCTAAGATGCTCATCTAGCAACTTTCTCTTTGTGAGATAAGAATTAAAAGGGATCACATATGGCTGCAAAGGATTTTCTGCTGAATGGTGTGTATTGCTGTGTCTTGGGTTATGGAACCAAAAATGTGTATTCTATTTTCATCTGCTGAAAGCAGTTGGGGAAATGTTTTTTTTCTTTATCTCTTGTTACTCTGGGGGGAGGTGGGGCAGATGCCTTTCTGATAATGGTTCAGATGTTAAAACTGGGTGGGGTACTGTTTCTTATCTCTTTCACCACCCATCCTGCCTCCAGGGGGATATCTTCTGCTAATGGGCCATTAAGGCTCACCAATGGCATGACACATTTACATCATCCCATTGTGAGATGCTCCACCCAGTGGTGGGAAGCTCCAGGGTCCCTACCTAGGAAAAAAAACCCCTGAAACTCAGAACACCAGGCATCCTGCTTTCCACTGCATTCCAGAGGAAGATTGGACTCATCTCACCATCACTGGATCCTTCTTCAACAGGACCATCTCTACTCCAACAGAACCCAACAGGATCATCTCTACTCCAACAGAACCACATCTGTTTTCTCCAGAAGGACTGCTTCCAAGCACCTTGACCAACACAGTGTCAGGTCATATCCCTTAGTCTCTCAGGGTTTTCTAGGCTTTTGGTTGGTTTGTTTGTTTGCTTGGTTTTTTGCACTATTACATTTGTATTTTTAATATTCCTAGTAAAAGAACTGTTATTCCTATTCCCAAATCTTTGCCTGAAAGCCCTTAATTGCAAAATTATAACAATTTGGAGGGAGGGAGGTTTCCATTCTCCATTCCAAGGAAACTCCAGTTTTCCCTAGCGAATACTTGTCTTCTAAACCAAGACATGCTGTCATGCATATTGTGGCTACATATTGCAGTCAAATCAATGGTGTGAAACAAAGCTTTGTTTCAGGATGATGCTACTTGGAACTGCAGAAAATAGTCATGTAGTTTTAATGAGATATTCTAGGTTGGTACATTTAAAACTTACACATCTGAGTAGCTGAACAAAATAAGCAGGACCATATTTTGCTATCTCAAATACAAGAGTTACAAAGATGCCCAGGGTGGGAAGGCTGGACCCAGAGTAGTGAGTTAGACTAGTGCATTACAGGACTTCTCCTTGTTTTGCAAAAGCCATTGCCCCTGTCGTTTGTGGAGCTTTATTAGCAGAATTTTCATTAACAGCTGGATTGGCATTAAATCCATTATTTCATTTAGGCTACTGTAGTATGACCTACTCACATTAGCAAAGATCTGCATGATCTGCATGATCAATGAAGTCACTGGTCTGTCTATCCATTTGTTTTTCATTCAGCTTTGACTGAAATCTGTTAAACCTATATTGATTGCAATGGCAGCTGGTGCTGCAGAGTTTTATAAAAAGATAAGGAGAAAGATAAAAAAAAACAGCTGAACCCCATAATTTCATACACCCATGTAGCCTTCCCAAGCTTCATTACAGAAGCTTCTAGACTCACATGCATACTCACACAGGCTTACAATAACAGTGACCTTGAAAATCATGCCATTATCTTACCTGGGAAATTTAAACCATCTAAAGCACAGAACCGAAAGGAACTGCTGTTGATGTACCCATTGCTTCACATTTAGAAATTAGTGTGCCATGACAATCCCCGACTGGAATGTGATTTTTGTAAATATTTTTAATTTTGGGGTAAACATATGAGAAACATCAAAGGGTCTGAATCGCAAAGGAAAGAGAAATTAATGTACTTTCAACATCAGTAACTACCAAAGCAAAATGGCTACTTGTACATCTCTAGAACCAAATGATAACTTTCATAGAGTAATGTCATCCAGAGCAGGCATTAAAAAAATGGAGAAGGAGCCAGTTGGGTGTGTAGTGAAACCTGAGAAAGATCCCTCAGACACATCAGTAAATAAAGAGTTCCAGGTAAAGAGAGTCTTCCTTTGTTTAATGAAGGGAAGTTGGAATAATGTTTTGTTCTAGTGGAATAACATTTAGTTCTAGTATTCTATTTTACAGAATTTAAAAAAAACAAACAAAAAACCTTGGGCTGTTTTAGCTGTCAGTTAGTCACAGGCTTTAGCTACCCTAGATTTATTCTCTCATATTAAATGCTGGTTTCATTCATCTATTCCTCTGTAACACCAGCAGAGGTATTTTGCCATGCTTGCAGTAAAGTAACATGCCTGCTTCGACATCATGCTGTGCTGGATGTGTGCAGTATTGAACGGAGGCTTGTTCAAGCTGTACACTCTTTTTTTGTGGAAAAAAATACTTGCCTAAGGGTTTCCTATTTAGGTCTACTTTCCACAAACAAGTTTCAAGCACCACTAGGTGAGGAGTCAGGGTCATCACTCTAAACCCCTTTCCTGCACATTAGCATATCAGTGTGCAGACACTGAGCACTGCCATCTGGAAGGATTAAGCTCTTCTCAAAGCAGACTTCTCTTTAACATATTTATATAAGATATGCACAACAAGTGGGAATGCAAATCATTGCTTTTAGCTTGCTTTATTTCAGTCTTATCAAGTGCCTAAGAGTTGTCAGTCTCATAACTGAAATATTTTTAGTGTTATTTATACAAAACATATTTTGTGTTTTGGCTCTCCTGGTTTGCATGAAGTACCATCAACTTAATAGTGTATTAGTCAGACAGGATGCAGTTATAATGTTTGCTTTTAACTTGCATGCCCACATTTTTTTCAGGGAAGAGACAAATAAAATGAGTATAAATCAAGACATGGGGAGAGAAAATTAATTTATTGAACTTTCACCAAAAGCCTCAGTGTGGATGTGAATTTTGGGAAAAAAACACCACTCATTATTTTGGAACTTACATTTTAAAGATGAAAGAGGTTCACTAAATAATATTGGAACATGACTTGGAAATTGTCTTTAAGTTTTATGATACAATACTTAAAAGTACTTAAAATGCTTTGTAAGAGATTAATAATAATGCTACAATGCTTGTCACAAAAATTTGAGTGGTACTTCTTCCAACAAAATATTCTTGGTCAGACGACTTATGGTTTTAATAGCAATCAAACAAATCTCAGAAGGTTTTACCAGCTTTGGTTTCACTGTCAGCCCTGCTCAGCTCCAACTCTACCATGTCTAATTACCCATAAACTAGACCTCTGTAACAGGCTGATTTATCATGCAAGGATTGTGACTGTTTTCTACACATGGTGTTTCTAACGGAACTTCAAAACTTTTTCACACTGTTTATTTTAAATCAGAAGGTCATACATTTCTCTCCCTTTTCAGGGTATGAGATTATCATAAAAAATAATTTTGACAGAGGTTGTTAGAAACTTTAGATGATTTTGTACAGCCTTTGTTAGTTACCATTTGACAGCTCTTAACCTGAGCAGTTCATGTTGGTGGTTCTCAGATATGCATGAACAGGATTCTCTTCAGAAAACACACTGTAATGCAAATCCCTGGTTTAGGTTGCAACACATGAGTTGTACATGCCCAGGGGTTTCCTGACTTCTGTTGCCTATTCCATGACTAACGGGTGTTAGAGATGCACATCTCCAAACTCAGTTATTATTACCTGAGAGCTTTAAGGTTGGGGATTTTTTGCTTTGTTATGTTGGTTTTAGTTTTGTTTTGTTAAATTAGGACAGCTGATGACTTTACTTGGTTTTGTCTGTGTAATCCTCTAACAGCTCCACCACCTGAGCATTGAAAAGTGTAATTTTGTCTCTCTCTTTCTCCCACTCTGTCTAACCCATTCACACATGCACACTTTAAACTATTTTATTAAAGCTTATAAGCCTTTACATTGACAGTTTTGGCAGAAGTGCACTGCTGGCAATCAGTCTGATAAGCAACGACTTGTGATTGTGGTAACAGCAGTGACATGTGAAGGTAGTGACAGCTCTGGAATCTAAAGTGCTGATTGAAAATATGTGCTTAAAAGATGCAGATTTGCAAAACAAGTGACAGTTGCTGCCTTGCAAGTAATTGATACAGAACTGCTTACTATTAGAGCTGGTTAAACAGCAGGATTGCCAGTTCATTGGGAAATTATTTTTTTTCTAAGCTCCCCAGCAAATGACCCATTCTTTCAGTTGGTGACAAGTAGAGTTTGTCCATTTTATTGCTACCAGCAACAGTGGAGTGCCTTTTAAAAATTTACTGAAGCTTATCAGGGACAGGTAGAGTGGGTTGAGAAACACAGCCTCTTTTGGAGCCCCCTGGCCAAGCCCTCCCCTGAAAATTGTGCTGCTTCTTAGTGCCCAGCAGGATGATGGCCACAAACCCGTTTCCTGCTTCTCAATTAAATCTCTTCTGCTTTGTGTCTCTTCCTGGCTCTCCTCGGCCTTTTTCCGTCAGTGTTATTCAAAGTAGAAATTACAGGTTATTGCAACTACACACCTACTGTAAGCCTCTATGGACTATTTTGTGTCTCTCTCCACTACCACAGCTTAAAACTCCTTCAGGTTCTCAGTGAACTAAACGTCTCACTCCGCTATTCTGGCCCATGTAGATAGCCAAGGCACCAAATTTCCCAGGTGTCACACTGTCTGGCTTATTTTTTTGCTCCAGGTCACCCTTTCCATCAGATGGTCTGTCATGTGCAGGCTGTGGAGATAGAACTGCCACTCCTCAGACTCTTGTGATGTCAGAGATCTTCTTGGACTGCACCTTATACAAGTATCAGTGATTTTAACCCTCTGCCCTCCCCAGAAATGGGGTTTGTTCCTTTTTATTTAAGTATTCATTTTACCATTGTTTTTCCTGCATGAATGTTGAAAACAACACTTCTCAGGGTTGCTGTTCCCCGAGGTAATAAGGTTTTTGGGCTTTTCTTGCCCAAAGAGATCCACGCCGGTGCTAGAGAAGACAAGCTGAGTCCGATAATTCATGTTTCTAAGGTTGTTTATTCTTTCTTTATCTCTCTGTTCTGTCTCTGCTCTGCAAGGCGTCCCCAGCAGAGCGAGCCACGCAGCAAAGACCCGTGGGACAGGGGGTCCGGACTTTATGTACCATCCCCTCGACCCAATCACCATTCAAAACGTATTTTTTATTTACAAAATCTTACCAATACTTACTACCTATGTTAACATGTCATTTATACTCTAAACCAATCCTAAAGATACAACTCAGCAAAAGATGGGGGACAAGAACAAGAACAAGGAGGACAGGGCCACTCCCCAATTCCTCCATCTTGTCTCTTCAAACCCCATATACTAAAAATCTTAAATTCTATATCTACATTCTATAATAAACTAACTACTACTTATTATAAATGCTTTCAACTTGTGGTTCTTCATACAATGTGGATATTCATTCCCATGGCCAGGAATCAAGAGCAGTGTCCTCCTGGGCTCTGTGTGAGGCTGGCTGACCCCCTTGTACATGGCCCAAACCCCCCTGTCCGGTCTCCAAACCCTTCAGGGCGTCCAGAGGGGTGTCCTGGACTCCAACAAACACTGACAATTATTTCTGTCCACTGTATGATGTATGAAATCAGTTCTGGAACTGGAGATATATGAAAGGGCATCTTTTAACTTCAACTCAGAAGGTTCTCAAAGCATCTGCTGCACCTTCACAGAAGCTCTGCTTTCTTTTATTTCACTCCACAATTACAGGCAGTAAGTGCTGGTTTTTGGAAGGGCATCCACTCCCATTTGTCTTCTCACTTAAAACCCTTCAAGTTCTGGTGAGATTTTGATTTCTTAGCCCCAGAAGAGTGCAGAGCCTCTCGTCCATCTGAGGTAGCTGTCAATGCTGGAATCAGCACAGGTGTAGCAGTAGAAATGGAAGTTACCAAGATGCCCTTTCTTTCCACCAAAACCCCCAATCAATGTGTCACTGACATACTGTAGCTGGTTTCTCATGGCCTGGGGAAAGCAGCATCACAATCATCGTTCGTGTATTGATAAACAAGAATGGCTCCTCCTGCAAATGCCAATCAATCACTTTCCCTGATTTATTTCAGGCTCCTTCAGCCTTGGCAGAACTTCTAGAACACAGGGAACACAAATGGTTGGAGATGATTTAGTGTGATAAACAGAAATTTGTTGTTGCAACTGATATAGGAAGCACTGCCAGGCACTTTCCCCAGCCACATCAGAGGAAATTACTGTACAAGTGGAAATGTTCCCTTCTGTCCTGCACATGAGTTAAAGTAGAATGAAATACTGAAGCTGAAGTGTCTGAAGTGTCTGTCAATTTACCTTAGGAAAAGGCAGTAATGATGTTTACAATATTTCACCACTGAGACCAGAATATCAAGAAATATCAAAGTTAACCTACATTCCTGGTGTTCCACAAGTTATTTTGTATTCTATAGNTATATGTTATATGTTATATAATATTCTGTATTATTTGTAATATATATACATGCAATATATATATGTCATATATATTATTATACCATATTCCCATTTTTAGTAATTACTGATTTTATTAATGTTCCAGCACTTCCCCCACTATGGTTCAGGCTGATTTCCTGGGTTAAACCATGACAACTTTTTTAAGCTATGAGAGAGTTTAAGCAGTACCAGACAGCATATCGATTCATATATTAGGATTTAAGTTTGCTGAATGGAATAAACTATAAAGAGGACAAAATTAAATAACATGTTCTGAGAGTATTTAGGTGTTCCAGAGTTGAGCTGAACATGTATAATGCACATAACATATGATCCTTGTATAGCATACATATATTAAGATAGGTTTCCCTCCTTTATGTTAGATTATTACTACCATCACATATTCTTTTAAAGGACATTCATGTGAATGCAACTGAATCCAATAGCCTTTTAATATAGCTGAAAAATATCAACTTCAGACAGATACAATTGTATAAACATCCATATAACACCTGTATAGATCTCTAGCTTGTTCCTTGGGACATGTAGCAAGGCAAGCCACTTCCTTCATCAGTGAATGCGCTTTGAGTTTGGTCACTAAATGAAGTATCAGAGACTAAACAATACACAGTGGTTCCCTGTACTGAGGAGGCTTTGAATCACCATATTCAGATGCCAAAAGCATAGAGGTCCCTTTCAGCCACAGAAAAGAACCTCAGGATATGCTGCAGATGTTCTTAGAAAAGCTGGGTAACAGTGTGGACTGTGTCTGTCCCTTCCAGGACAAATTCTGCTTTCATTTACATGCACATGTGCACTTGCAAAGAAAAACAGGTCAGTATTTTTATAAGTGAATTTGAGCATCAAATTGTTTTCAAATGGATAAAGTGTTCTGCAGTGTCCCTGGAGGCTGCATATTGCATGTGTACTCCAGGAAGAAGTCACCCTATGAAAATACCTTGTCTTTTTTTTTTTTTTAACTACTTATTTACTAAGTATTTCCAGGATGTAATCACACCTTTATGGTAGTTACCATACAAATTATTCTAGCTGTGTAATCCTGCCTCTATATATTTTGCCAGTCTGTGTAAATACAATTGTACAATAATATGTTCTTGTAGCCTACTCTACCAAACACAAGGTAACGCACTGAAAGCTGCAACACACCCTTGGAAATGAAGATGTTCTCAAATGTTTTCTTCAGCATGAACATATGAAGAATCCCACATCTACAACTGTAGAAGCCAAGCATAACATCCTCCCTCCATGGAGACACGGAGGAGAAATGGGCTCATACAGACAAACCTTGCAGAAGATGTGGTTTGCAGGCAAGTTTCCAAGGTGTGTTTTGCACCTTCATAACAGGCCTTGATGAAGGTTATTATCCATGTATATCTACTCCTAAGATTTATATATACACACATGTAATGTGTGGAATGTACACCTCAAAGGTCTGTGGGTATGTCAAAGTCCTAAGAATATACCTGCTCGAATTTGTGCACACCAATACCTGCTGTTAAAGATTTCAAAAAGAATGTGCTTGAATTCTCAGATTAATAGCTTGTCTTCATGTCTGGTACTACTTAGAAAGAAAATCAGAAATGAGATCCACTGGGTTGTTGAACAAATTCAATTGAAAATGTGTATACTTGCTTTATGTGCTTCGCATTATAAATGGTGGACAACCTTGAAATAAAGCAATATGTTTATAAATGAGAGAACAAGTGGAAAATTTTCTTGATAAAACACCTTTCCTCTAAAAATGTGTATTTGACTAAATTATATTTTGCAGAAACATATTGCTTTTGGTGCAATCCAATGAAACTGTCAAGATTTAATTTTAATTGAGTTGAAAATATATAATATTTTCCTCAGAGATATCAAATTTCTCAAGTCAGCATGTATTCCTACATGCACCGGTGCAAGTCTAAGGTCTCAAGAGAAGGCAGTATTCTCATAGTTTGGGTTACTATTCCTGTTCTTCTTTTCACATGAGAGGCACACCTTGCAGCAATAACCAGCTTCCATGAGTGTTCTGAAGCACACCTCAGATGCTAGGTTTTTCTGGAAGGCTGACTTAAGTAGGAATACTGCAGGGACTTTATGGATAAAGCTTTATGAGATATTTCAGTGGTTCAGAAGTCTGAATGTCATGGTTTACCTCAATCAGTATTAAATACTTTATTTCCCATTGTCATCCATGAGTGAATCCTTTCAAATAACAGTCCTTTCAAATGACAAGTATTATGAACATCTCAACATGTCAGAAATAGCTTCCTAAAAAAAAAAGCCAGGTGATAGGAAGGGGAGGTTCCCAAATATTGCCACAGTTGTTTGTAAATCAGCTTTAACTCTTAATGTAAGTCCAGGTGATACTGAGGTAAAATTAACTTGACAGACATTGTGTTCTCTTATAGTAGTGAGCTCCTCAAGGTGATGAGTAAAATTTTCCTGGGTATTGTAGTAGTTTTACTGACAGGATTTCTCACAGGCAAGATCATTGTTACACTTTTACTGATGTCCTTAATTTCAAGTGAGAAGTTTAAAACCTATAAGTGTTATTTTTTTATACAAAGCCATGCTTCATGAACTAAAGCATAATTTGTTCTATAGTGTGCCCAGGCTGCCAGTGTAGTATTCCAGAAATGTTAGTAGAAACTTTCTATTCTTTTCAAGCAAGTCATAATTTTCCCTAAACTCTTCACCCAAAAGTGGTTGATGCAATGAAATGAAGTTATTTCTACTGGCATAAGTAGAGTTGCCTAAATGCTTTAAAGCCTATAGTGTCCATATAGGATAAATAGGAACAAGAGCAAATATAATGGACCAATATAAAATTATTTGCCTCTCCTATACAGGCAACATCTTTTTTTCCTTTAGCATCATCGAGAATTATGCATACATCAGTCAGTGTCTAGCCTCTGTTCATCATAATTAAAGTAAATGTTCTACCTTCTATATATTATTGGTAATGGAGATGGTAATACATGCGTCAGTATTTAAGAAGTTTCTGTAGTGTTGACTTTGTATCCCAATGCATTTTATAAGTGGATTTATGTATAATAAATCTATGAAACAAATGCATGCAGAAACACATTTCTGAATTTATTACTTCATTAAGTTAAGCTTCAGTAAGGTTGCTGAGGTAAAGCTAATATCAGGGCATGCTGTATTGTACAGGCTTTCTAGATTTTTCTAAGCAATAGAAATAAATCATAGAAACATTTCTTGCTGTGTTGTGAAGGCTTATGGATAATTACCAATGTGGCCAGTCTCCCAAACCCCAATGTTTTAGGATTACTTCTATATTTCATTTTCAGCACTAAAAATCTTTCTAGTTACCGATAAAAATGAATTCAAAGAAAAATGTCCATTAAAAGAAACTGATGGAGTTGGTTTTGTTTTGAAGCAGTGATATTTACTTGCCATTTTACAAGACAGCAAATTAGGGCCAAAACATACAGCGAAAGTCATAAGTCCTAGTGAGAAGCCTAATTTGCACTACAATCCCACCAAAAAAAAAAAAAAAAAAACNAAAATCAGAAATGAGATCCACTGGGTTGTTGAACAAATTCAATTGAAAATGTGTATACTTGCTTTATGTGCTGCACATTATAAATGGTGGACAACCTTGAAATAAAGCAATATGTTTATAAATGAGAGAACAAGTGGAAAATTTTCTTGATAAAACACCTTTCCTCTAAAAATGTGTATTTGACTAAATTATATTTTGCAGAAACATATTGCTTTTGGTGCAATCCAATGAAACTGTCAAGATTTAATTTTAATTGAGTTGAAAATATATAATATTTTCCTCAGAGATATCAAATTTCTCAAGTCAGCATGTATTCCTACATGCACCAGTGCAAGTCTAAGGTCTCAAGAGAAGGCAGTATTCTCATAGTTTGGGTTACTATTCCTGTTCTTCTTTTCACATGAGAGGCACACCTTGCAGCAATAACCAGCTTCCATGAGTGTTCTGAAGCACACCTCAGATGCTAGGTTTTTCTGGAAGGCTGACTTAAGTAGGAATACTGCAGGGACTTTATGGATAAAGCTTTATGAGATATTTCAGTGGTTCAGAAGTCTGAATGTCATGGTTTACCTCAATCAGTATTAAATACTTTATTTCCCATTGTCATCCATGAGTGAATCCTTTCAAATAACAGTCCTTTCAAATGACAAGTATTATGAACATCTCAACATGTCAGAAATAGCTTCCTAAAAAAAAAAGCCAGGTGATAGGAAGGGGAGGTTCCCAAATATTGCCACAGTTGTTTGTAAATCAGCTTTAACTCTTAATGTAAGTCCAGGTGATACTGAGGTAAAATTAACTTGACAGACATTGTGTTCTCTTATAGTAGTGAGCTCCTCAAGGTGATGAGTAAAATTTTCCTGGGTATTGTAGTAGTTTTACTGACAGGATTTCTCACAGGCAAGATCATTGTTACACTTTTACTGATGTCCTTAATTTCAAGTGAGAAGTTTAAAACCTATAAGTGTTATTTTTTTATACAAAGCCATGCTTCATGAACTAAAGCATAATTTGTTCTATAGTGTGCCCAGGCTGCCAGTGTAGTATTCCAGAAATGTTAGTAGAAACTTTCTATTCTTTTCAAGCAAGTCATAATTTTCCCTAAACTCTTCACCCAAAAGTGGTTGATGCAATGAAATGAAGTTATTTCTACTGGCATAAGTAGAGTTGCCTAAATGCTTTAAAGCCTATAGTGTCCATATAGGATAAATAGGAACAAGAGCAAATATAATGGACCAATATAAAATTATTTGCCTCTCCTATACAGGCAACATCTTTTTTTCCTTTAGCATCATTGAGAATTATGCATACATCAGTCAGTGTCTAGCCTCTGTTCATCATAATTAAAGTAAATGTTCTACCTTCTATATATTATTGGTAATGGAGATGGTAATACATGCGTCAGTATTTAAGAAGTTTCTGTAGTGTTGACTTTGTATCCCAATGCATTTTATAAGTGGATTTATGTATAATAAATCTATGAAACAAATGCATGCAGAAACACATTTCTGAATTTATTACTTCATTAAGTTAAGCTTCAGTAAGGTTGCTGAGGTAAAGCTAATATCAGGGCATGCTGTATTGTACAGGCTTTCTAGATTTTTCTAAGCAATAGAAATAAATCATAGAAACATTTCTTGCTGTGTTGTGAAGGCTTATGGATAATTACCAATGTGGCCATTCTCCCAAACCCCAANAAGGCTTATGGATAATTACCAATGTGGCCAGTCTCCCAAACCCCAATGTTTTAGGATTACTTCTATATTTCATTTTCAGCACTAAAAATCTTTCTAGTTACCGATAAAAATGAATTCAAAGAAAAATGTCCATTAAAAGAAACTGATGGAGTTGGTTTTGTTTTGAAGCAGTGATATTTACTTGCCATTTTGGATCTCTAAATATGTGTCTTTCCTTATTAAACATTATGGAGACAGGCCCAGTCTGAAAGTGCTATAGTCTGCAGGGACTTTTTCACAAGACAGCAAATTAGGGCCAAAACATACAGCGAAAGTCATAAGTCCTAGTGAGAAGCCTAATTTGCACTACAATCCCACCAAAAAAAAAAACCCAAAAAAAACCAAAAAAACCCCACCAACCCCCCCCCAAAAAAAACCACCTAAAAAAACCCCCACCAACCAAACAAACAAAAACCCAACAAAACCAAAAAGCGAACAAACAAATAAAACCCCCCCCAAAACCCCAAAACCTGCTATGTCACCATTCTAAGTTCTTGATTTTTAAAAATAGATAGTGCCTTGAGGCGAAAACCTTTTCTATTTGAATTTGCTAACTGTGAACATCATCTGCAGAAGCTGATGACCATGTTGCTGTGGCTGTAACTATATACCTGGCCTTGCAGGCAGGGTTATCAGAATAGACCCAACATTACTAGAATATATTTGTCCTGCTCAAAGAGGCAAAGCTCCCCAGGAACTCTATGCCTATAGACATATGTCATATAGAATATCTCCTCATGGCCAATTATAGCATTGTGCTTCAACACTGAGTAGAATGAAAAGATCACATGCTTTGACATGCTGGCAGTGCTCTGTCTATGTAGGCTGTTGAACTTCTTTGCCCCAAGGGCATATTTCTGACTTCTCTCCAAACTGGTGTCCACCAGGACTCCTGAGTCATTTTCTGCAAATCTACTCCCCAACTAGTCTGTCACCACCAGGTGCATAGGATTATTCATCCACAGCATCAGGATTTTTTTATTTTCCTCTGTTGAAGTTCTGAACCTTTGTTGAAGGTTCTGATCAGCCCATTACTCCCGACTGTCCACATCCCTCTGCATAGCAGTACACCAGAATCCATCTGGTGTATGGACCATTCCTCCTGATTTTATACCATCTGCAAAATTGTTGAGAGTGTGCTTTGCCCAAGGCATTTATTTATGAAGGTATTAAATAGTACTTGCCTGAAATAGTTAAATAGTACTGAGCCTTCCCTGGGGTATGCCACTAGTTACTGACATCCACCTGGATTCCGTGCCACTCATCATCATCCTGTGACCTTGACAGTTTTGCTGGTTTTTAGCTCACCCCATTGACCACTTATGTAGTCTATACTTCATCAGTGAGTTTATAAGGGTGCATTAAAATCTGGTTGGATATCTTGATTTTACAGGATAGCGTATTCTGTAAAATTAATCTTTATTTTATGAGTTCATTAGGAAAGAAAGCAAACACACCAACAAGGGCTGAATCCCACCTGTAAAGATTAGTCTAATGTGGATTCATTAGTTCATCTCCTTGTTAATTTGTTCATATACTTTTTAATTTGCAAGTTCTCTAATTCATAACTTGTAACTTGCAACTCATGACTTGTGCACCTGTGAGCAAAATAATTAATTACCCAGGCAATGGTGAGAGTGCTCATCCTTCCTCCTCCATCACACTGTGGGGTGAAGAAGTACCAGCAGGACACTGCAGAAATCCAAGTGGTGGTGATAACCTTCCACTTGTTTCCCATGTGCCGCATGAACCAACAGGCTGTGGTGCAGAATGGATCTCCCACCACATTAGTTAGGAGGATAATCCCAC
Source organism: Hylia prasina (assembly GCA_013397195.1). Taxonomy (NCBI): domain Eukaryota; kingdom Metazoa; phylum Chordata; class Aves; order Passeriformes; family Sylviidae; genus Hylia; species Hylia prasina. The sequence continues at coordinate 293,160 of VYXD01013624.1, read as the reverse complement.
AATGTTATTCCTGTTGCTCTTTGGAGTTCCCAGCTTGAATACTTCTGTTGTTGTTGTTGTTTTTTACCACTTCTCCCCCTTTTCAGAAAAAACATAAAGTATTTTTTAAGACATTTGTTTATGGGGTCTTACAGTGCAGCATGATGCAAGTTTTAAATATTGTGTGGAAACATGCTTGACAGATACTTAAAGATTTTAGCTCACTATTCGATATTATCTGCATTTCTAATACTAGATCAGTTTAAAGAGCAATTAATCAGCTTTTTTCCTGTTTGTGTGCTTCTAAACACCCATCATAATATATAGTAGCATTTTCAAGATCAAGAAGATTACAACTATTCAAGGATACCCTATTTATCTTTCTGTCCTTGGAGACAAAGTTATCAGAAGTTATGGATGCTTGTGAATTATTAAAAGAAAAATGCCTATAATGAAAGCTACAGAAAAGACATGTAATGAGTAAGGAAAAGTAATTTAAATTCAAAAGAATGAAATTAGATCCCATAATGAAAGATGCTGTCATATTTTATAGCAATATTTTAAGTCACATAATGACAATATATTCTTATTGCAACAGAGTGATCTGAATTGTGAAGAAATGGAAAATATTTAAAGAAAACACTGTGCAAATGTGATGATTCATCATGTTTCTTTTTAGATAAAGACATAACTTAGAGCTGTGAGAAGGAACTGATGGTTCTCTGCTTATCTTTCAGTTGTGTTTTTCTGACAATTACAAATCTGACGACTTTTTAATCCAGCTTTTTTAAAAAATTGAAAGACTCTTCCCACAAACTGCTTATTAACCTGCAAGAGATTTCTGCAGTAAAAAATATTTTTTGCTTGCTTGTTTGTTTTATATCCTATATGCTATTACTTGTCTACTTTTAATGGGCTATAACATTACAAAGATGAATTAGATACGGGGTTTGCACAGCATCTCAACACAATGTTGTATTTGGGGCGGTAATATATATTTAGGCACAGCATTGCATCTGAATGTGTCCCACCTATGAAACTGTTCACCCACTGAAACCCTAAAAGCTGAAGAAAGATGGAAACAGGAAATCAGAATCTTGCTGTTCAATTTGGGCCACTCTTTCCCAGGGCAAATTCACTGCCAATACAAAATCAGTCGTTTGGGTAAAAGACATTAGATTTCTGATAATTCAAAATTCTCATGTTTTAAAACTGCTCAAAGAAACATTTTATTAGGGCGTGCAAAGACCAAAGAGGTTGAGTTTATTGTATCTCTCAGCATCTAAATTCTAACTGGTTTTTTGGGCCAAGCAAAAGTATCTGGCCTTTTGGAGAGAATTCCATTGATGTATATAACTTATTTAATTTGTTACATATAGAATTATGCATTTTTAAAAGCAATACTAACATTCTTCAACAAGAAACTCATGGTGATAAGCCATCACCATGCCTTTGAGTCTAGGTAATGCTGATTATATTAAAATTACCTCACCTAGCGCAAGCTGATGAAACCCACACACATGCACTTATTTGCATGAGGAGAATGTAGCACTTTTAGCTGCAAAGCTGAGTGTTTAATAGCTGTTTTGCCAGCACCACTGAAACTGGAGTACTGAAGCTAATTGAGTAAGAAAACAGTGCAGGAAAAGGAGGATGCTGAGACCTTACACACTCCACAATCCTGATGGAACTCCAGATGACATCCCAGTATGATCTGGAGGTGAAATGGGAGAAGAAGAACCTGATAAAAAAATATAAAGCCAGTTGCACCAGGAACATTTAATTAGAGTTTCTTCACTGCCATGTGATTTGGTGAGAAAGCAGCTCCTTCAGAATATGGTTGTGTTTGCCTGTATTTTTTCCGCTCTATCCTCTTTTTCAAGGCAGTAGATAAAACAGTCTTAAAGTAGAAAATGAAGAAGCAAGTGGAGGACAAGGATTTAATTTCATCATTATTGTAATTATGTTTCAAGTCTTCATCACATTAACCGTTCTAAAACATTAATAATGCTGACAAGAAAAATAGCAATATACTGTAGTGTTGCTAAGGCCATTGGGTTTGCTACAAGCATTGCAGTGTGAAATGTTATGGACTCCATCATGCAAGAGGTGGTCTGACTTGAAGATCAACTTTATCCCACAGCCGTAGGAAGCAGGATTTTTGTGAATAAACACACTCTTTTGATACCAATCACCTGTCTCACCCATCTGCAAAGGAAAACTGCATTTTGATCCCATATACAGCCAGCAGTATTGAAGCTGACTGCTGAGTTGCTGAGTTTACAGAAACAATTTAAAATATTTTTGTTTGCTTAGCAAAATAGTCAGCAAATAAGTAATTTGAGCTCTAGCTTTAAATATAAGTGTAGGAGGCTGAGTTCTGTTGCCTGCTGTATTTTCTATTCAGTTGAGGAACTAGTAGTGAAATTTGCCTCAATAATCAACTCTTTCAGTTATTGCTTTTCATATTATAGTGAATGAATATGAAACTAAGATATTTATTTATTAATTTGATGTGGAAAAAACATCACTGTGCTGTGATAATTTGTATTAAGATGCATATAGCACCAGAACATGTTCCCCAGTATAAAAGTCAGTTGATATATAAAGCCAACTTGCTGCACTAATAAAGGAAACTTCTATGAATGAAAACATTAGGCATTTCTTTGACAAATGGGACCTGATACTGATTTTTTTTACAGCGGTTTATTCCTTTATTTAGTACAGCAGTTTTATTTATTTACAAACATCATAGCTATCAAGACCAGTAATTTTTCTAAACATTGATTTAACAAACCGTGATTACAGACATAGACATTTTGTAGGTTTTTACTGTAATCTAGACAGCTGATCTAAACCAGAAGGCTAACCTGCAAAACCAGTCTTGGGTTCATATGTTATTCATCAGTGCTATGTGACTAAAGATTTTGCATTCGATCCCATAGTAAAAAGTCTTAGATTTGCTGAATATAATTTACTAAGGGTAAGATGAAGCATCTTTTAAATTCCACCATATGATCTAGAGCTGGTAATGAGAAAGAAATATGGAGGCCCCACAATTCTTGAGGATCTATAAAACATTGTACTGGCTTTAGCATCTATCAATTTTTAACTACTGCTACAAGGCTTCAAGCAATCAATTTCCCAGCTCAGTGAGAGACTCAGAGCTATACCAGATAAACCAGAAATCAATTTTACTGCCTTGTAGCTGGTTGCTAAATATGTTTCTCCATACCACACTTAAAAACAAAGATAGACTTTTTTTTTTTTAATTACTGACATGGCTGAATTTCCTTCATACTTCACTTGATGTTTCAAATTCAGAGAGATAAACCTTATTTTTTTTGAGATATAGATACATCATCCTTTTCTTATTGCTTTCTAAAGAAACAGAGGAATAAATTTATTCTTTTTCATTTTTGAATCTGGCAAAGTATCTGGGAACTATTTTTCATAGTGAAGGGTCTCTTGGCTGTTCTTGTATATCACACTTCTAGAGTTGTCTGCCATAAGGGAAAGACTGGATTGTAATAAGGGGTGCAGTATTCTGCTAAGGAACTATGGAATTCTTCTAAGTATGATGGAAATTACCAGCATGTTTATGAAAAACATAGTCTCCCCCAAAGAACAAGCAAAACCTTTTATGATAGCCAAAGAAAATTTTTTATGGATTCTTTTAAAGGTAGAACGAACAACTCTCCATTTAGGGGAAGTCTAGAACACACAAAGGCCACATTCTTCCTCTATTGTGTTTATCAGTTCACATGTACCATGTACCTTAGCCTTAATATGCGCTGTAGCTCCATGGAGATTGATTTTGCATTAGAAAAACAACAAACAAACAAACTAACAAAAGAAACCATAATCAACTCTTTCCACTTCTGAAAGATTTGAAACACAGACAACTTCTACAAAGTGTTCTTTCTATTCTTTTCCTGTTATGTGAAATGGAAAGCACTTGTGTATGTGACTGTACTCAGGTTCTGGTGGATTTTTTCCCTCCTGCACCACAGAAAAACATTGTATGGTTGAGGTTGGCAGGAACCTCTAGTCCAACCCCCTACAAAATCTGTTGTCCAGGACCATGTCAAGACAGGTTTTGAGTATATCCCCAGATGGAGAGTCCACGACCTCTCTGGGTAACCCATGCAGGTGTTCAGCAACTCTCCCAGTAAAAGAGTGTTTCCTGATATTCAGATGAAGCTTCTGGTGTTTGTGCTTTTGTCCATTGTCTCTGGTCCTTTCCCTAGGCACCAGAAGAGAGCCTGGGTTCATCCTCTTTACATACTCTCTTGTAGTATTTATGTATGTTAATAAGATTCCCACTCAGATTTCCATTCTACACTATTCACAGCTTCTCTGTGAGGATCTTATGAGACACAGCATTGAAAGCTTCTCTGAACTCCAGGTAGCTAATATCTGTTGCTCTCCCCTTCATCTAGTAGGCCAAACATTTTATAAATGCTGGTTACATGGAAATAGATCCACTGCATGTAAATGCTAGATAGAAACCTGGAAAAGTAAAACATATTCTATTTTCCCCTTTTGCAGAATTTTGCAACTACTTTTTGTCAATATCCAAAAAAGAAAAGTTAAAAAATTCACTTCCTAGATGTCAACTTGTACAACATGTCTCCTTTGCCTAAAAAATATTCCTAATTTATTTTAAATTATTCAAATATGAAGGCTGGAAAAAAAAGAAAAAAAAGGTCAATTTCAAAGCCTGTGAAATTCAAACTGCTTGATATACTCTACTTCAGCTCAACCTGGACACCCTCTAAAGGCCAATGAAATTTTGGCCATCAGTGAAAGCACATGTGAACCGTGGTGAAAACTGTACAACTGTTGGAAACATTTTCATAGGAAATGAGTCAAAGGTGCAAAGCAATAATGCCCTGAGCCCATTTCAAATATAAATTAGACCATGCTCAACTGTTTAAGCCTGTCTTTTCAGGAGATTCATGGCCACTACAGGGTCATTATCTACCTCAGGAATGGCATTAAGCACATGTTGTTTGCCTGCAAGTGTTCCTACAACAGTTACATTGAGAACAATTCTGCTTTTACCTTTTTACAAGCTGAGCCATTTGCCTATCAGCAATAACTCATTTGTATGTTCTTTCCACTCAGCATATACATAAACAATCCCCCTCTGGTCTGATTTGTAAAGATATGTTTTGAGGTTTTGTCATCTTATTCCAAAATAAGTTTATTTTCTTGCATAGATTTTGACCTATGAAAACTTTATTAAATAACTAAAATACAGAGCCAGAGTAAAGACCTATCTATTTATACTTTTCCAAAGGTAGAGAGAAATGGTTTAAAGTGCTTTATGCAGTCTGTACTCTACTGGATTTCATTAAAATTTAAAGTAAACACTTCACAATTTCACATCTAAATCCCCTTTTTTTTCTCTTAGAGAAATGTATATACTCTTTTATCAGATTTCACACTATATGAGAAATAAAATCTTTCAGTACATTGTAAACTCACAGTGACAGTGGCTGTAGCTGCACTGTAGTTAGACTGTGTTTTACTGCAACCTGAAAGGGGTCACCAAGGACAGAGGTTTCAGTTCAAGAAAAGATGACATCTCTGACAGCATTTTGCAACCTGGTTGTTCTCATAAAGTGACTGAAGCATATACAAAAAAAAAAAAATTATATGTCAGATCAGTATTTTTTATAGAATCATAGAATGGTTTGGGTAGGAAGGGGGCCTAGAAGATCATCTTGTTCCAATCCCCACTGCCATAGGCAAGGACACATTCCACTAGACCTGATTGCTCAGATCCTGAGGGGTGGGACATCCACAGCTTCTCTGGGCAACCTGTTATGGCGCCTCAAAATCTTCACAGTAAAGAATTTTTCCCTAATATCCAATCTAAACCTACTCTCTTTCAACTTGAACCCATTCCCCCTTTTCCCGTCACTACATGCTCTTGTTAAAAGTAATTTTCTGTCTTGCTATGTTTCCTTTAGGTACTAGAAGGCCACAATTAGGTCAAACCAAAGCCTTCTCCTTTCCAGACTGAGCCATCACAATTCTCTTACCCTTTCCTTTTAAGGGAAGGATCTCCAGCCCTCAGATCATCTTGGTGTCCTGACTTACTCCAGCAGCTCCATGTCCTTCCTGTGCTGGGGATCCCAGAGCTGGAGCACTGCAGGTGGGGTGTTAGATTTTATTTTTAAATTTTTTTTGCCATGCCTACATAGAACACATTTTCTGTCAAAAAAGACTGAATATTTTACATGATAGGTAACATGGTAATTATTGCTTTTCATGCCTGTTAAGGAGAACAGCCTATCACAAACTTTGTTGGCTTGTTTAAATCATACTAAAACAACATAAACCAAAGAGTTTTCTATTAAAATTAGTTATCTCAGTATTGATATTACATATATATATAGCACAGTAAAATATTAGTTATTATTTATTTGATGAATATGCAGTCCTACCACCTTTAATGACATTTTATACCATGCATAACCTGCATAAACCAGAACCTGGGAGTGTATGGTATACATACACAAGAACAGTCAATGGAAAAGGAGGAAACTGTATAACAAAAAAATGAATAGTAGTCATCCTACTCTTTTTAATCTCTTTTAATGGATTACACATATAAATAAAATCCATATTTTAAATATGTATAAATATATAAAATTGGTTTGGTTTTTGTTGTTGGTTTGTTTTTTTTTTTAAGAGTGAGTAAATTTCTGTTCTCACATCAGTGCAAACTAATTTCAGAGAGCTAGTATTGTGTGATAGTAAATGAAGACCTGATTTCACCCAGAATGAACACATTGGATCAGATCTTTGGGAGATGTAAACTTTGCATGAGCTGTAATTCCATCCAAACTATTTTAACTAATATATGGCATTTATCTGAAAGTTTGACTTTGCTTCTGAGTAGTTCACATGATACTCTTGTTGTGAGAAGAAAAGGAAAGCTTTTCCAGCAGAAAACATTAAGCTTGGTAGTGACGCATAGAAAAAGTAAGAACTTGTCAACTCAGCTTTAAATCCCCTCTGGTCTGTGTGTATCCATTACATATGTCCATGGACACTGGACACATGAACATTGCTTGGATTACATTGTCACTACCTATTTCCTTCCAAGATGGGACAAGAGGCAATGAGCAGGAACAGAGGCAGAGGAACATGAACATGAGGAAGAACTTCTTCCCTGTGCAACACCTGAGCACTGGGACAGGTTGCCAAGAGAAGGTGTGGAGCCTCCCTCAATGGAGATATTCAAGAACCTGTTCCATGTGCTCTGGGATGCTCCTGCTCAAACAGGGAGGTTGCCCAGATGACCCACTGAGGTTCCTTCCAACCTGACCCATTCTGTGTTTCAAATCAACTCAGGAGACAGAGTTTTTTCACCTAATGAGAAAACATCCACCTCTGGGTTTTATCTGCCTTATTAAATATGTAATCTTCTGCCTTCTTCTCTTTCCATTATTAAAATCTTGTTACAGAATTATTAATCTCCTCAAGGACTTTCTACTATATTAGTTGCTATTACTAGTTCATAAATACACATTTACTTTGCAACATCAGACCATTTCAGTATTTCATAGAAACAGTGAAGCACGAAAATACCACATTACTTTCAAAAACGTAACTAATCCAAAATTCATAAGGCCTGGGTTTGGGAAAAAATTAAAATTTAATGTTAAAGTGTAAAATACAGTTTTTATATTTTATTGGCTTGGATAAAAAGGAGTTTATTTTCCATCACAAAGGCTTATCACATCTACATTACAGGACCATGTGTCCATCTAACTTCACATAAAATGAGCTAGACTGCTTTGGCACGGCAAAATCAAGTTCCCTCAAGATGGGACCATCAATAGAGATAACTCAAGTTGGGAAGACCAGATATATCCTTCATTTCAGAACACAACAAAAAATGTTTTGACTTGCTCAGGATCATATAGAACCATTGTACAAGGGGTATAAAAAAATTATCTTGGATAAACATCATATGTTAATGTTCCCATGTGGAAATATTGTGTATTCACTACATGGGACCTACAACATTGTAAAAAGTTCTTGGAAATAATACTTTGGAAATCAGCTTATATTCAATCCCAGATAAAGACCATTGTCTCCCATAATATAGATAAAGTGTAGAGAAAAATAGAGTAACATATATTCTAGTTAGACTATTGTAAATTTTTATAATCTCCTTTAACAGCTTTTCTATATGCTTCCTTTCTGTTTTTTAAATAGCTAAATTTCCATTATATTCATTTCCATATGGTTTATCAACCCCTTGGGACCTCAAAAACCTCTTCACAGAATTCTATTTCTTTTTGGATGGTATAACTGCAAAAATACTGATCTCTGTCATTCAGATTTTTTCTAGAATTATATGGAAAAGTATATGTCCGGTAATGAGAGGTAAGTAAAATGCTTTAGTTGTTATTGCTAGAATCTCAGCCCCTCTAAACAGGGAGACTGAGACCTAATGTCTCTTTTTGGGCTCCCAGATTTGAGCTGGCTAGCATTGACATTAAAGGAAAAATAGCTTTGCTGAGAGCAGTAGCATCCTGTATTCATTTTAGGACACTGGAAAAAGAGGACAACTACAAGGAAGGAAGACTGTTTTTAAAGGTGAGCAGTGGCCTTGGCCTAAAGCCTAAAAGGTAAGGATGGCATTGTAATTTGCATGTTTTATTTGGAAGCTCTACATTGGGCTACTTTTTAATTAAGCAGTAAACTATTTTACCTGACAAGGATGAAATTGGTTCTGTACTCTGGTCTGTGGCAAGAAAAATGCATAAAAAGCAGATTTTTCTGGTGGGGGCAGACTCAGCCTTACCTGTGTATGCAGGAGAGGAGAATGCAGAAAGTGTAAAGGAGATGAACTTTTGAGTGTTTTCTCTTAAAAAAGGAACAAAGGCAAGGTCAAAATATCAACTTGAAGAGCTGACAGCTCCAATAAGAGAGTAAAAAAAGGAAATATTACCCAATTTCATATGGCATCCCTCAAATTAAGCTGCTGTCACATTTCTGCATCAAGAGATTGGGGTTTGAGGCAGTACAGTGCTGTGCCCAGGAGGTCTCAGGCATTTGAGCAACTTCCACATGCTGTTCTTTATGGGTAACAGTTCAAATTACCTTCCTCACCTGTTGGGGAATATTTTTGCAGCACAAGATGCAGAAACCAAGTTAAGATACCACTTAAAATAAGAGGTAGGCAGAAGCAGAAAGAGAACGTAATAGATTCATAAGAGTGATTTGCAGCAAAGTCCTCAGAGTTCAAGGCAATGGAAAATATTTTCATTGTGTTATATATATGTATATGTAATTCTTTTGGTACGAGGGACCTAAAAAAATCTTATTCCATGCAAAGAAGGAATGCACATGTAGTTGTGTATATTAGTATCAATAAGCCTACACCAGCTTGCTACTGCTATCATGTAACAGAACTTGAAAAGAGAGTAAATATAGGTCTGCTTTTAGCTCTTCTGACATTCCCACTCGAAAAGGAATGCATTTAAGAAAGGACAAGATTCTTTTCTGGTGTTTTAGCTGCCAAATAATTTTTTCTCTATCAGCCACAGAAGCAATGAAGCTTCCGCCATTAATCCATATGTTCTCAGGTGATAGCTGCCCAGGCCCTTTAACACAGGGACTTTTCTGGCTGAGCTCTTTCTGATCATCACCACTGCATGCCCTTGATTTATGGCAGCAATATCATGGTGCTGACAGGAAATAAAAATGTGCAGGAATGTTGACAGTTGAAAATACCTTGTAAGTTGGAAAACCAATTTTATGAAACAAACTTCAAAGAAACTTCCAAATTCAGACATATCAGTTTCATTTATAGTGCTTTTTGTGGGTTTGAGGAAACTAATCTCTTCACCTAACTAGATTTGTATGAGCCTTTTTTCCTCCATGTGTTCAAACATACACCCAAGTCAAGAAATATCTGTATTCTTTGATTGGTTTTAATCTCAGTTCTCCAAGAGCTGTTGAAAAGATGCTTTGCTTCAGCCTATAGCATTTATAAGAGTCAGTGGTTAAACCAAATTTTTGTCACACTGATCAGTTTTTATTTCACTGTCAGTGAATTTAAAAACTAAAAGGAAAAAAAAGCAGGAACAGTGTTTTGATAGGGAGAGCAAAATGATCCCATGGTATCAACATACCAGTAAGATAGCACTAAGAATTCCTTATCTACAGTAGTCCATCCAGTAATATTGAAGCTTACAAAACAGTTTGAAAATGGCCAGTTCTTTGAACAGTAAGCAAGTTTGAGCAGTAAGAAGTTTAGCAATGAAATGGATGAAAAATCCACAACAATATTGTGAAAAGTACATACTCTGAATTTAAATTTCTGCCTTCTCAGACAAAACACAAGGAATGGTGTTCTTCACCTATAAAATATTGGTATTGGGGGAATACTCTGCACAGTGATGCCTGTGCAGTGATACCACATGGATGACCTTCCCAGATGTTTTCTGACATATTCCTTGAACCCAAAACTTTATAACAGTGTCAAATTTCTCCTCAATCTCATGACTGTGCTGGTTTGAAAGCAAAACCAGTGAGAGACTCCAAGGCAGAAGTGCAATTGAATGAGGAAAAGAAAAGAAGTAAAATAAAATAAAATAAAATAAATTCAATAGTACAAAACACCACTGACATAGTCAGAATACAACCTGACACCCTGTTAGTTAGGGTGGTAGTAGCAGTCCAGATGAAATGGTCTTGTCAAAGCAGTGGTCTTGTAGAATGGTCTCGTAGCTCTTGTCCTCTGTGAATCCAGTGGGGAAAAGGCTGCCTAATGTGTGCCAAACCCTGGATTATATGCTGGTGGGAATGTTTGGCTCCTCCCCCTGGGCAGAGCATCTCACAATGGGCTGATATCATTTCTATGAATCATGTAATGGGTCCTTGATGGCCCATTAAACAGAGACAGCTCCCAGAGGGAGTTATCTATGAGTCATGGGGCAAGGCATTGATGGGCCATTAGCGGAAGATAAGGGAAACACTGCCCCACCTGGTTCCAACACCTCATGAAGATGGCGATAGAATACATACTTTGGGCACATCTTACATTTTAACCTAGGACAATGACCAATGACAGAACTCGAGGAAATGACATGAAGCTCTTTCAAGGGAGGTTTAGGTTGGATATCAGGAAAAAGTTTTTCACCCAGAGTGTGTCTGGGCACTGGAACAGGCTCCACAGGGCAGTCGTCACAGCACCATGCCTGACAGAGTTGAAGAAGCATTTGGACAATGCTCTCAGGCAAATGGAGTGACTTTTGGGGTGTTCTGTACAAGGCCAGAAGCTGGACTTGATCCTGATGGGCCCATTCCAACTCCGCACATTCTATGCTTCTATGCTAATTTAAAACTTCCTGAATCTTTATGGCTCTCCAAGTGTTTTCATATAAAATATAAAGAAACAAAACATGACTAATTTATACCAACACTCAGTAGTTAGACAAATCCTCTGAACAATTATTCCCACCCCAGAAGATCCCAGAAAAACCACTGAATGGGTCAGTCCTATAGTGTCAGAAAGTAACACCTCTGAACTCTTTTAATAGGGACAAGATACCTTGTCTGAAGACTGGACACCACATAAACACAGAGAATGATGTTAAATACAGGCTGAAAATCTATGTCATGCTACAAGAAGGTAATAAGACAGCTTCATTCCATAGATTATTACTTCCCATTTCTCTTTGTTAAAGAAAATGGGGTTAATGGCACTGGCATAATTGATGGCTTATCTGGCTGCTGCATTAAGCCGATGTTGAGTACTTATAAAGCTAAAGATTTTCTGGAACATTTTAGTTTCATACTAGGAGGGAAAGCAAATGAGAGAAGGACTACACTCACAAAACAAGAAAAAAGCAGGGGATAAACTCAGTGGTTAGAGAAGACATAAGAGGAGAATTTTCATCAGTTTTTCATTTTACTTAATATATTCAGAGATCTCCAATGAGACAGAAAATCCTTAATCAGTCAAGCAGAGTATTTTAATCCTTACCTTGCTATAACCGTCAATAGATTAATCAATTCTTTAAAATGATCTAGTACTAAATAGTAAAGTAGATATACACACTGTAGAATTATCACAGCCTAAGGATATCAAACAAATGACATAATGGTCACATTTTATTGTTTTAATCAATCTTCGTTATACACATTTCTTCTGATTTTTTTCACTATTTATACATTTTAGCAAACAAAGAGACTAATGATTAATTGCTGCACTGTTCTCTTATTCTATAGGTCAAACCAAATTAAGGGGGTGGCTTTGGTGGTCATAGATGAGCAGCTGCTTTTTTACAAACTTTGCCACAGTGGGAAATTTTTCTGGATGCGTTACCCCAGGATGTGATAGCCAGAACCTCACCAGGCCTGGAGTCAGCACCATCCTGTCACTCCATTTTGTGCCCATCTCATGGCAAAAGTCCTTCAGTGTTTGAGACAGGCAAGCATGATCTTTAAGTCCTTAAAGCCTCTCAAAGTGATTTTAATGTAGATTTAAAATCGAGAGGGAAAGTAACATGCAAAGACAATGAAAACCCCTCTAGAAATTTTGGCCCGTCCATGTTTTGGCAGAACCACATCACAGTACAGGACCCTGCAGAAATGAAGCCGCTAGTCACACTTTTCTCCATGCTGTGACTATTGTTAGATCCCTGTTGCTTATCATCTTCTTGCTCACAGCTAATGCACACTTTCAAAATAAAAAGAGAGCTTAAAAAATATCAAGCCTAGTTCAAATTAGGAAAGTACTTTTTAGCCTGTTATTTTGATTGCAGCTGTCATAGGAATAGGAGTTTCATGACATAAAGGCTTAGCAGAAGGGAGGCTGGCAGATCTAGGACGAATGAAAATGATACTTGTGAATTGCATTCACCAGTCCTTATGAAACAGTAAAATACTGCTGTCTCAGAGGTTTCAATAGTGTCAGAATTCATCTGATTTTTTAAATTAAATATTTTAGTAAAGTCCAAGGAAAGCTCCCTCAACAGCCATACTCACACTATGTTTCTTCATCCATTTTTCACAGAGGACTATATTTTGGTCCTGATTCAGTCATTTGTGACATTTAAAGAAAAGAATTTTATGTAAAGCTGTGAGGCTTTTTTTACAGTGTCTGTTTGCTAGGCTGAACAAAAGAAAAGTCAAGGTAAAATCAGTGGTGCTTCCTGCTCTCCTGAAAGATAGCATGCAAGCAATAAGCTACTGTGTAAAATGGCACTGTAAACAGAATGTGGGGCTCTAATGACTTTCAGTCTTTATTACATACATCACACCCCTCTGGAGCTAACAAAGAAGAACCAAAAACCTGAAATACAGCATTAACCCCCCCTCCCCAGTCCTGCGCAGACACCATCCCTGGAGACAAACACAACAGGAAGTAAATTTGGAATTGACATTAAGCCATTTTGATGGAGGCTGCATCTAATCCACAACCCACTTTAGTATGCTGGAGAATGCTTGTGGGAGCTGGAATGTAACAGGGTTTCTACTGGAAATCAAAAGACAAAGAGAAAGCACGGAACACTATCCTGTTACTGTATGACATGGGCACACACAAACCAAACAAGAACATGACATCACTCTGCAGCTGCTGCAGACAGGCTGGTGAGAAGCAATGCAGTGCTGCAGAAGTGGATGTAGCAATGAACATTTGCATGAACTAAAGACGTATCACCTATAAGGTAAAAAGGCAGAGGCCATGGTATGCAGAGTTATGATACTCACCCATATATAAGAAAACAAGCCTATTATTTTTGCCTTATTTGCATTAGATCAAAAAACAAGCTTGGTGGGAAAGTTTCTTGAAATAAAGACCATACCACTAGTACTTCCCATGGAAAAACTCATTTAAGGAGTCCTTCAACTGACAACAACAGAGAGGCATTTACTTAGACTACAAAGTTTTCAGCAAGTAGTTGACCTTTCTGTCACTTTTTTTATCTATAGATGTGATGAAGATTACATTTCTGCTTTTATTTTCTGCAACTATTTATTTAGCACTTTACATCAGGAGGCAAGAGGCACAACTTGAAGCACAGAAGGGCCTGTCTGACCATAAAGGAACACTATTTTCCCTGTGAGAGTGACTGACCATGGTCCCAGATTGTCCTGGGAGGTTGTGGAGTCTCTCTCCTCAGAGATGTTGAAAAGTCATCTGGACCTGGTACTGAGTAACCAGCTCTAAAGGAACCCTGCTTGAGAACCTCTGCGCCATCTCCAGAGTGGGTGCAGGGTATATTCTGATTTTTTATCTGATCTGCTAAGTCAGGGTTGCATTTATAAATGAAATATATCACTCAAAGATAGTACTTGCCATGAACAGCCTGCGCTTGTCTATGTTTGAGTTCAAAACGAGCAGTCTGACAGAAATTTCAAATAAGGCGGTACTTATAGTATATAAGATTTTATGATATGAAAGACAAAAAATGTGCAAGATAAAGAGATTTCTTACAAACGCAGTTCTTCTGATGCAAAACCTTGAGATGAAACTGTCACTTCCTGTATCTTACAAAAAATAAGAAATGCTCAATAAAAGCCTGATGGAGCTGTTTAGCAAGTAAATTAGTGTGTCTACCACTCTTTCTTCACAACCACATTTCAAACCACTGTGTAAATATCAGAAAAAGTCACAATGAAATCCCCATTATTTCTTGTCAAATATACAGTGAACAGTGAAAGAAAAATTCCTTCCTTTTCAAACTGAAATAATCTCTTACCATGTGCCTCTCCCACTGAGATTACTTATGGAAGTTTTTAAAGACAGTCGGGTCAATTCCAAAGCATTTGTCACACGTAATTATAGTTTCTCTCTGAAATGGCAAGAAAGCAAAGCTGATTATTACTTCAACATCAATCATCCTGACAATTACAAATATTTGCTCCATAGGGGAAGTGGATGCGTCATGTCATATTTATACATGGCTTCATGCTATTTGAAATATAAGCTGCTAACATTCTCTCTAGGTTTCTTGTTTAGTCCTCCTGTATGAAAATTTTACTAATTAAAAGAGAGAAGAATCCCAAATGTAATGCACATTCAACACAAGTTAAATCTGGGAATGTGGCTGCTAATTTGTTAACTGTGAAATCAGTGCAGTAATATTTCAATCACTGCAGTAAAAATTACATTCTTCGAAAATTCAGAAAAACTACAGTGTCTTACTGCGTGCACAATGACAATGGAAAAAGTAAGGTCACTCAAAAATGTTTGGTCTACCTGGGATAAGGAACAGTAAAATTTCCAGCTGAGAAAAATTGTCCTTACCATTTGTCCTGGTTTCAGCTAGCTAATTTCTTCTCAGTAGAGGTTACAGGGCTGTGGTTCAGATTCAGAATGCAAATGGTGTTGATAGCACACTGATGGTTTGGGTTTTGCTAGGTTGTGTTTCTCCTAAGTCAAGGATTTTTTTTTTTTTCTTGTCTCATGCTCTGCCACTGAGGATCCAAAAAACCTGGGAGAGAGCAGAGCCAGGACAAGTGACCCAAACTAACCAAAGGGCTATTCCACATTATAAAATGTTGTGCCCAGTATATAAACTGAGGGCATTTACCTGGAAGGGAGGACAATCTGGGGTTGGGAAGGCAAGTCTGATATTGGTCAGCAATTTCATTGTGCATCACTTGTTTTTACTTCTTACCATCACCATTATTTTTCTAATTTACAGTTATTGCTGTATTTTATTTTCAATTATTCAACTGTTCTTGTCTCATCTTGCAAGTTTTGCTTTGATTCTCCTCTCCATCCCTTCTCCCTTCTCTGGGGTGGGAGGAGCTAAAGAGGACAGAAGAGTTTGGAGGATTGAGTGATTTGCTTAATTCCCAGCAAAGTTTAAACCACAGCACCTTTATAATCTGAAATTTTTTTTAAAAAGTATATTGCTATAAAAAGTACTACATCCATATTACATAAGGTCAAAGTAAATTTGTTAGGTGTTTCAGAAATGCATTTCCATCTCTTTACAACTTTTTTTCCTTTTTTTTTTTTTTTTTTTTGGTAGTGTTTGGCTTGAGGCTAATGAAAGGGACCCATAATTTATTGATTTTATTATAATGGCACTGCATTAGAAACAAGTGTCAGTTGTGCTTTGTGTTTATCTGTATTAAAATACTCACATTACATGAATTATCATTTTAATCTAATTTGAGAAAATTTCATTTTCCAACTTCTGAAAATTCTGATAGCTGAACTTTGACTTGCCCAAAATTCACATTATTTATGAAGCAAAACCCCGTGTACAAAACTCAGTATGGATGCAATATTAGATTGCCCTCCTCAGCCTCTTTAGCAACCCTGCACACACAGCCTAACCAAATCTAGCACAGAGCTGAATTTTAAGAATACTTGTTCTTTTGAGAAGGTGATAAAAGGAAAAATTTTCAACTTGTCACTTTTCTACCATGGTCATTCATGGGCTGTAACTCCAGTTCTTTTCTAGAACTGCTGTAGTCTGGTTTTTGCTGTGGCTGCCTCACCATGGATCTCCTAGACTGGTACAGACAAATCAAATCAGGTTATTTGGCATTAATTCTAATCTTCCCGACTATCTGAATATTCTTTAGAACTATGAAATACAGTGGATTACGGTTAGAGTTTTGCCGTGATTATAAACTGAGGGACATTAAAAAAGAAAAAAAATACTCTCCATCCACCTAAAACTTGACTATAACCAGGTAACAAATTTTTAGGTACGAAGCAAGCAAAATGGAAATAACACAGTATTTATGAATTTTCATGATAAAATTTCTGTTCCTTCAAAAGATTCCACTGAGTCACCTTTAATGAGAAATTCTTCTTGTTAATGCTATCACATGGAAATATTCACAAAACATGCAATGCACAAAATCCAAAAATAGACAGGTTATTTTAAATTCTATTTCGTAGATAAATATTTTAAAAGTTTAAAAACCTTTGTCTTAAACTGCTTGTCTAACCCTCCTCTCTTTCCCTGACTGATTCCTCACACCAAAGAAAACATCTGCCATCTGTGATTTGAAATGAAGACATTTAGGCACATCAAGATGTTTATTCTGTTTTGAGATACTCTCCTTACAAAAAGTTGCTGATTATCCTAAATCTGTAGGTATCTGAACTGATATTTCTAAAGCAAAACCCAATCAAACATAAACATGAAACTTTTAGATGGTGTCAGAGATCTCCCTCCTATGATGCCATAGAAATATTTTTATACTGCAGCATCAGTCTCAGGTGAATCATGAACTCTGCATCAGCTTCAGTCTCATTTTCCTATCTTTCAGATGAAGGGAAATGTCACAGACAAATCTGTTTGAACTTCAGGATTTTCATGTTGCCACAGATATTACAAAACTGTATACATTTTGTTTATTTTCTTGCTATTTTATTCAATTTGTGTTTAAAATAAACTTTGCTGAATTCAGCAGAATGGGAGGAAAATCAAGCCAAATCAAACCCAGCTATTCTTGTAAAAGACTGAAAATATATTGTTCATGGGAATAAAATAGTTTGCTGAGAAATTTAAAATCAGACCAGACTGCCAGAAGAGCAAAAATCTCTTTTAAGAATGGACAAATACCCAGCAGAACAAAGGAAAGGGGGTGTGGGGGAAATAGGAGCAGTTCCAGGGACACACAGCATTCTGTTATCTTAATTGTTCTGCCTATTACTCTGTAAACACTCCATCAAATGTTCTCCATGGTTATCAAGCATATGTTTTGAATCCACTATGTGAAAGAATATGCTTCCTTTTCTATTCAGAGAAATATGCCAATATTCATCTTATTGTCACAGCCTTGCCAGAGCTCTCCTTTGGCTGGGCACTCAACCATGCAGCTGTCTTGGACCCCAGTCCATCTGACCTCTTCCTGTTAAGTTCCCTGTGGTGATTCATTTTCCTAAGTGTTCCGTTCACCCCGAAAATGTATGGTTCATTGCTGAGTTGTAACTCTGCCCTAAATTGTCATTCCTTGTAACTCCTGCCCATCACTTCATCCTTGGTGCCTTATGGGTTTACCCAACCCCTCCTACCTTCAGGATCCCATTGGTCCAAGCCTTGGACCTGCCCTTGCTCACAGGGACACTTTTAAGTGGATGCACGAGGGATCATCAGGGGCTATCTGGTCTGGCTGTCTGTCTGGTCTGGGGCTGGTCTGGCATCGCTCTCTCCTGTGGGAGCCATGCCCCCTCCTGGGGTGGGACCCCTGAATAAACATCTAACCAACACCCTGAGAAGCCGTGTCGTGTCTTGCCTGCCAACATGCTGCTCTTAGCTGCCACACAACCAAGAGACTTCTCCCCAAAGGCTCTGGTAAGGCTCTTGTACATCCCCTTCCATCCTGGACCCAGAGGTATGTTGCCCTCAACCTCTGCAGCTGCTAGGCGGGCCTGAAAAGGAGCAGAAGAACGCAACAGTTCTCCTCTGTTTTTTACAGGTTATAAGGCTGGCACTTCTTTAAGCCTTCCTTGCACTTTTTCTCTGCCCACCTACTTTCCCATTACTGCATTACACAGAGACGCTGACCCTTGCACTCCACTACCTCATCTATTTCTTATGCTGCTCCAGGAGTGAATAAGGATGGTCTGGGTTGCAGGTCCAGGAGAGCTCTAACATCAGGGACAGTGAGGTCCATCTACATCCAAATTTGAACAAGAACTACCTTGGTAAGGTCCTGCCTGAATTATTTCCCTCCTCCTCTAAGCAGGGATGGCAGAGCCAGTTCTGCCACAGAAAAACTTGCAGTGCACATGAGATCCAAAAGCATCTCCTGCCTGTACAGTAACACTCTGAGAGGGAAGTCCTACCTGCTAAAAGGCATTGGGACAGATACTGACATGGGTCAACAAAGCAGGAAAAAATAAAAACTTGGACAAAAGGGAATTTACCGTTTGCTGAGTATTCCATTTGCTTTTTCTGCGGTCACATGCAAACTGCTAGCAGCAGGTTTTTTCACACAAAACTTCATGAAGAAAAGGATTTAGGAGAAAATCCTAAAACTCACTTATATCTGACCCAAAATTCATTTAGTCTTTGTGCTCTTTATGCCCCAACATTTGCTCTTCTAAAGTACTCTATGGAAAGGCCATCTAGAACAAATGTTCTTTTTCAATACTAATCTGATGTGGAAATATAAAATGCCCATGCATAGAAAACCCAGTCTCGAAGGGAATTTTAAATAGCTTCTCCAGGCCACCACTTGCTCAGAATTCAAATATGTCAGTCACTCTTTTTTGTCAACAGTTTGAAAATCTGTTGTTTCTGATGATAGAAAATGGAAAAAGAATTGTTCCTGATTTTCACAGGGGAGAAAATGCTTTAGATCCATCTTGCAGCATAGAAAATTATGTTGTAGGGAAGAAAACATCCAAAGTAGATTTAAAATACTCTCCTTGCTTCTGTAATAGCCAGTTGTTTGCCAGACTACTGTGCAGCCATGTTTGACAGCTCACCTCCCATCCATGGGCAGCTGCACAAAACTGGTTGGGAAAGAGGGAAAGGAGACCCTGAGCAGGGTCATTCTTTTACAATACATTAGCTTTGAACAAAAATTTAACCTGTATTTCTATTTTTCATGCTCCTAATTTATGACCTAAACCACAGAAATTTAGAAAAGCATATAAAACAACTGTAGTATCTCCCTAAAATTAATTGTTTGTGCAATATATGCTTCTCAATGCTATTGTCAGTGACAGAAAAAAAGTGAGCTCTGGTCTCACTAGTTTTCTTAATGTCTTTATAGCTTGGAAATTCTGTCTTTAATGTCACCTTTCCTTTTTGTGTAAAAATGATAACAATTCCATAAAAAAAGAAAAAGAAAATCTGAAAGTGCAATTATTTGGGATCTTAGTTAAAACTTTCAAATAATAAAAAAAAAGAATATGTTGTCCATAAGTCAACAAGAAAAAAAACCCTTTTTCTTAGAGGAAAAGAATGAAAGTGGTACAAGCACAGTCAAAAGACAAACCTGAATTAGTACACTGAACTTTGAGGTCCTTGTCTTTGTCTACAAACAAATATTATCTTTTCTCGAAAACCAAGTACTGTGTTAGTCTGAATATTATTTAAAGGGTAATATTTTTGATAACATAACATTAGCAAATATTTATGAAGTATTTATTTTAAAATTACTTCCTCAAAATCATGGATTTTTGCTGATAAATATTATGACAGGTTATGATATTTAGAGTTTCAGAATTGTTGGAGGATTTAAAAAGTATGGTCAAGACTGTTTTATGATTCTATCAATCAAAGATTGTTAAAAAATCTCAAAGATAAAGATTTTTTAAAGTAATATATATTTTGATGGTGATTTACTTTTCGTTTAAACTTTATACGGTAAGTTGAACAATCATTTTATAATTTTGGCAAACCCTTTAGTGAAATCTCTTTGACTGAGACTAGACCTTGCAGAAATCATCAGCAATTATAGGACAAGAAACCACTTGAATGATGAAATAAGTTGTAACACTGAAGCAGGACACAGCATATGTCTCAGTTTCTGAGACAACAGAATGTGATTTAAAAATTCATCTCTTCCACACATGATAGTGTGACAGTACAAAAAAGGTTTGACTCAAAGAGGACACACAGAAAAAATCCCTTCCACCACAGCATGAATATCCATATAACTCATTTATTATATTTTCTTTTTTTCCTCCTCTCTCTCAATGGGAACATAAAACTCATGGCTAAAACAGCTTCCACACTTTGTGGGAGCTAAGCCAGGCACACACATGAGAGCCTGGCTGATGGTTTTTTTTAGGAGGCTCTGGCAGCCGTCTGCCTCTCCCAGCAATGCTTGAGGTTCTCACTGTAATACACGGGCTTTTCAACCCAGTGTAAAAAGAAACACCATAAAATCAAATATTCAAAAATTTGAATGATTCATGATGTTTATCAGTAGAGAAAACAGTTACAGGAAGATGCAATTCCTGGGCTTTTCCTAGAATCTCTCTGCATTAGGTGCCCATTCCAACACTACATGAGATACAGTTTTATTGACACCTACACTGGACGATCAAATTGGTCAAAAATAGCTCTTCTGTTTCCAAAATAAATAAAACGATACACCAAAATAGGCAAAAATACGGACTTTTATTTTTCTGGAAGCATAAGCTCTTACTTTACACTGAAGAAAATATCACAATTAAATCCAAATCTGTAGCTCAGATGAACACAATAGAAGTTAAAGGTGCTCAGTACCTGGCAGGACACCACTACTGCAACATGATATTACAACAAAACATGAATTTTCCCTCTAATTTGTATAACAATTTACATCAATGTCAGCATCACAAAATTGCCTGTTCTAATATGAAAAGTTGTTTCCATGGTATACAAACTGAATAAACTCTCTGCATATGCTGTTTCATCAGTCTAAGAAAATTTTTCTGCTTCTTTGGATCAATCCAAAGCCATATTGAAAGACACTGGATTGGTTACAAGATTTTTTTTTTTTCTGAAAAGGCCCAGAATGAGTAATATGAGTAATGCAAATCCTCCACTGGCAAGCACTTAACTAACACTGCACAACTGATGTGCAAATTTCATCAAAGGAAGAGAAGTTTGCACCTGCTGGTCTGAATACTTTTGTGTGCATTAATCTGGAGCTTCTCCTTCCAGAACTATCAAAGATTGTAATTTTTTTTTCTGCTTAGTTTGTTGCACTGTAACAATGGAAAAGAAATTATCGTATTATAGAGATAAAACACCTGTAAATAACTTATTATTCCCTCAATTCTTAGTTCCCAAATCACCTGCTAACAAAAGAAAAAAAAAGGGAAAGAAACAAAAGAAACAAATGCCCTTGCAGCTGGTGGCAGTGAACTTAACAGAAGCAACTACATCAGCTGCTATGACCTTCTCAGAGTAAGCAGTGAAAAGGGCATCCAAAAGCAGCATAAACCATCTGCTAACCCACCAGATTACTGCAGTATTAACAAAAAGGCTCACCACAGATTTCTTGAGTCTTTTTTGTCGCAGGGAGAAAATAAATCCCATGATACTGAATTGTGACTATGTCATCTGTGGAGCAGAATACTGTGAAAGACTGGGTGGCTCCTGTATCACAGGAAAACACTGAAAGAAGAGTTACCCCAACCTTAAGGCACTGATTTTGTAACTGCACAGCCCTCCAAGCATGATTCCACCTTCACCTTCAGTATGACCGTGGAGTGCAGGCTGATCAGTGTCCATCTCCATACTGCAAACTACTGCTGGAGCAAATAAAGAGATGATTAAACCAGTATTTACACATACAACAGAAAGGGATCATTGTATATGCTCCAGTTTATTCAGCAGGTAGGTCTGTGAAATAAATTCAGACTGCATATCATGTGTTATCATCTCTCAGGTTAATGGTATAGTCACAACGAGGAAAAATATCCCATTAAGTTGGTTGGAAAGTTATTTAGAATGCATGAATTGGTATTTTGTAAAATAATTAGAGAATATGGGGTTAGCAGAGTGTGTTCCTAGATCTGCAGAGTTCCTAGATCTGTGCCACATAAATAAGATCAAAATGCACCAGCATTCATTTTGTTGCGGTGGAAGAAGGAGGAGAGGGTGACTGTAAAATACTTATAGCAAATAACAAAATATTCAAAGACATGGAAAAGGTAAAAATGTATCAGTTATATCAATGGCTATGATACAGTTGACAGAAAATACAATTTGTCCCCTCATTCTGAGTCCACCAGGATCACATGAAAGTCACAGGAACTTATTGGAGACCCATGAAAGTAAAAACGCCATGTTTATATCTAAAATATTACACATTCTGACCACCATATTTATATATAGACTGTGAAATGTTTTCAGGAGGCTTTTTTCATTTAAAGTCCTTGCAGAGGGTGTCTATAACATTTAGCAAAGATGGCATTCATCCCCAGAAGTTCCTGTGCTTGAACAGGGACCTTTTTATGCCCTTCGAAATGTTGGTAAAAGTGAATATTTAGGTAAGAAAAGCAGGCAGCAATTACCCACTCCCATCACATCTATGTTTCCTCTTGTTCCCTACAGCCAGATCCAGAGAGAAATATTTAAGAAAACATTTAGAAAAACAGATCTTCATCCTGGGAATTTGCCATCATCAGTCTCCATTTAAAGCCTTCATGCTCAGGGGGAGCTCAGATCTGGTGTCTCCTCATGGCTTTAAAATTGCTCCTGGAAGCTGAACGTGGAAGGGAATACCTAGTGTGGGTTATTTTAGGTTGTGATCTGAACAAGCTCATAAACATTCTAGGGCTGACTATAATTTATCTTGATTTAACAAGTCAATGAGATTAAATTTTTAAAAAATATTGCTGAGTTGTCCTCCAATTTTCAGAGGTCAATTTTGGTTCCAAAAAGTAGTGGAAATTTTAAAGAAATATTAACAGAATAGGTTTTTCACTAGAAATTATGATTTTTCGTGGCAAAAAAAAAGTTTGTATTGCGTATGAAATTCAACACCAGCATATGTCAGATTTACATGCAGATCATAGAAAAAACTGTAATTCAAACACCATTAACCTTCACTTCTATAATATTATATCTTGCTTGTAGTAAAATTCACAAATATAGTACTATTTCTTCAATTCTAAACAATAAAACATCTGAAGTTAGGCACTAAAAACAATCCTTTTATTTTTCTAGATATTTTAATGTATATTTTCATTCCTTTATATTTTCTTTCTGACTTTTGAACCTGCATGACACACATATTCCAAAGGTTCTTTAGCAGCCACAAGAGGAGATTTTCAGATGTTTTCAAATAAAAATTGAAAAGGTTTCATACTCCCATGTCTCCAGGAACTCATGCTATAACAAACACATCAAATAGTCTGATGTTCATTATGGCAAGGCAAGTTTGTTATACAGATCACAAAGCACCTGCAAGAAGCGTCTACATAATGCTAATATCTTGCTTAGATTAAAAAAATACAAGTAGATCTGGCAAAATTTCTCTTCTTTGGTGTATATCCATATATTGTAAATCATAAGCTGTATGGAGATTAGCAATACTTTGGCTCTGCAGGATATCTTCTCATGACAAAGTACTTTTCCAGGTTAGTATCACTGAGACAGTACAATCTGGCCTTGCAGGTTGTGAGAAACAAGATGCCTTTAAACATTTGTTTACTTATGAATGTTTTAAGAACACATTAAGTGAAGCTTTCCTTTTAAAACAGCTAAAATAACATAATATAAGAAGAGAAAGCATGGAACAATGAAAATGGATAAGCATTTCTATGTAGATTAATTTCACGCAAAACATGCTAATTGAGTGGCTGAGGATGGCCTAGCCTACTCTAGTATTGCGGCAAAGCTGGCAAAATGCTCAACATCCATACTAACATATCATTTTTATAGCTTCAAAAACATAAGTTGCATTGGAGTTTCAACTGGACCAAACAGCTCTAGAATAAAGCTTATATTAATTGTCAGTATCAACTCTTGGGGAAATATGTGGAAGCTGGAGTATGTACTGAAGTGCTCAATTTCCATGGGTTTTAGAGCCGTCTAGATTTTAAGAACAGTGTAAAAAGAAAAAAAAACCCCATCTTTTTCTGTAGTTTCAGGCAAAACCTTTGTTCAAAGCTATGAAAATCTTCCAGTGGTTTCAAAAACGGGAATTCAGCAAGCGTTTGTTATTTCATTTGCCACATTTTTGCCACAATGAAAAAACACAGAATTACAGCAGAAGCTTTAGTGTGCAAGGGATTTCATTGCACCTTTCCAATCTCATTAGTTCAGCTAACAGCTTCTGCTTGTTAAGAGGCTCTGTGGGTAGCAGCAGCAGCAGACAGTGATCCTAAAGCAGAGGTAACCTGCAGAGACCATGGTTCAGGATGTCTCCTGGGCTGGAGGTGACCCTGTAAACCCTGGTTAGGGAGTGTTCCATTTACTCCCAATTTATTCACATTTCATCGTGATTTTGTTTCACACACAGGCTAGCTTCACACCTCTGAGGCTTGCCTTTTGTACCTCAAAGGAAACTGAAGGATTATCTGCCATATGCTGCTTCTACTTACATCCTTTTAACCCCATTCAGGCAGGGTCATAAAGCTTTGAGGGGAAAAAGATGCGCTTCATGTTAGGATCCCTCTGTGACAGATTTTTCGTTTGCTTCTATATTTAGTTATTTTGAGCAATAATAGGAACCGAAATTTCACTTCCTGTAACAAAGTTGAAACATTTGAGATGATTTTGCTGGACGGTGGTGCTAGAACTTATGTGCTTTTTTTCACCCTTTTCTCTTCCAATCCAATATCTATTTCCTGATATACTGCATAATGGACATGAAATGTGTTTTTGATGTATATAGTCAATGAGGAAAACCTCCAAGTTGAAAGATGAAAGCACATCTTATTTACTCATGCACTGCCTTTGCTGTTGCAATGAATAAAAAAACCTGTTTCATTTAAGGGGGTGGATTTCATAAGCTCCCAGTGTGGAAGCACTTAGAAGCAAGTATCACATTAGCACTGAAGCACAGCTTCACAATACATCCAGAAAAATTGAACTATCATTAAAACTACTCACAAGTCTGTAGACAAATGACTGACAACCAGAATTCAGCAGCTGAAGTGCCCAGATACCTTAGAAAACCAGGTTAAGAATAAGAAGATGACTTTGGGAAGGTGCTGACTAAGAGTGAGTGGCAGTACCTGATTCTAAAGTTGAGTCTTTTCTCTTTCTGGTAAATTGATGAGATTTCACTCAAGGCAAGAGAGTCAGAAGGGGTTTTGTTGTCATGTTGCGGGTTTTTTTTTTCTTTTTCTTAACAGTCATACAAATGTTGAAATTATGACTTTCATCATACTGTGCTTTATTTTTTATCTAACAGTGTAGCTGCAACTCAGGGAATCAGTGTACTACTTTTCTTTTTACGTTCTACTTTTTAAAGTGCAAATTCCTTGGGATGTGATGGTATTAAAAAAAGGGGAAAGAGTCAATGGGAAAAGTGACAGAGGTCTTTACTAAGGGTGACAATTTTATCTTGTACATAAAAAGTGATTTGAAAGTTCTCTGCTATGGGGAATCAGCATTTGGTGGCTGCAATCCCCACCGACACACGCTATTAGATTCTGGGAGTAGCAAGAATATTGGTCCTCAACAATGAATAAAGCAAATTCATAGGCTATTTTTAGGGTGGTACTGAATTTATTTGAAAGGTAAGGCTTGATCTACCAGCCTTAACTCTGAGATGTGATGAAGAATAACATTTCTCATCATGTTACTTTACCGGGCAATTTTGTCATCATCTGCCCCTCTTCCATCTCCAGCCCCAACTTACTTGGACTGCTCAGAAAACTGCTTGGTTTACAGACAAACACTTACAAAAATAAGACACTGGAGTGTTGATTAATCCGGTGTAAAACCAATTCATCAGGTGAAGAAACATTTTCAACCCCGAGGGATCAGTTAGCTTATAGTAGATCAGGAAAATAATTATTTGCTATTGCTACAGCACTAAGAAAACTCAACATGTACATACTTGTATTAACTTGATAGGTTTAGGCTATCCACACTCTGAATGCTAAATATCATCTTTTTTGTCCTAGATAATGTATGAGAAAAATATTCACATTTTAGTACAGTGTAAACATTGTGTAGAGAGTACAGAGTGGGCTGGAAATTACGATTTCTTTAATTAAGCCAACACCAGTCATACAGACACAAGGAAATCCTCCCCTTCTCATTGAATGTCCTAGTGGATATGGATACAATGGTTTCAGGCAAGAAATATACAATTTTTACAGGCAAGAATTAAGATTTTGTTCTGTAAGATGAAGCACTGGAAAGGAAGGAAGGAAGGAAAGGAAAGGAAAGGAAAGGAAAGGAAAGGAAAGGAAAGGAAAGGAAGAGAAGGAAGAGAAGGAAGAAAGAAAGAACTTGTGTCCAGTTCTTGCTTTGAAAGCAAGTTCAAATTTCTTTTTTGTGGCATAAGATTAAAGTGATTTTGATTAAATTTCCATTTCAAAATTAAGCTTCCTGAAAGACCCTTGTTTTATTCAGCACAAATTTAGATCTCACAGAGTCATGGTAAACCCCTTCTAGCACCTAAATTTAGACAAATTTCATGCTGATATTTTGAAATCCACCTTCCATTTTCAATGTTCTGGATCTGTCAAAGCTTTCTAATATCTGAGATCTGGGAGGGAGAAAATGGATCTTAATTAATCTATATTCTAATATTTCAGGTGTCTTGTTGTGTATACTACTGGTTGGAAATCTAGATATAACTATGCCAGCAGTATAATCTTGATGACACTATTTTGAGAAATATCATCATGTATGCTTTATACTGATTATGCTTTTAAATCATTTGTCCTTCCTGTGGCCATTTTCAGTTTTTGAATGGCTCAGGCTTACACTGAGCTCTGGGAAACCTAAGTCCTGAGCATATTATTTTGCTTGGAATTTTCATCTTTCCTTCTATAACTTTATGGTTCATTGGGGAATGAGTGGCATGGCAAGTTGTTCAAATGTCCTAGCATTTGAAATAAGCAGATTAGTAAATGCTTAAACTGCCACGCATGACTATTATTCTTCATAAATAAGATATCTTGGGCTGTTGGAAAGGATTGCTTTTCAGGACTCCCAAGTTGTTCCCTCCCCTTGGCTTGTAAGCACTTATGTCCTGGAGGATGAGTCCTCCAGCACCCAATGGTCTTCAGCATTTTTGCTAAAAATCATATTTTCAGGCTTGCGTGAGCAGGGAAGAGGCTGCATGGTGTTCCACAGTGAGAGTGTGGTGGGGAACACTGACAGAAAATAGGACATGTTATCTTGCTTTTAGTTGGATGAATATTCATGGGGTTAGTTAGGGGCAGGATCTGGGTTGGAAATTCACACTCCACCATTCTGCCTGATGGACACAAGAACTCTGGAGGCCACAGGCATTGAGCAAAGACAGATTTCAACCCCACATCTGGATATAGGAAATGTTTCTCTTACAAAGACAACCCCTTTAATTGAAGGGTTGGCTCTCTAAAAGAGCTGCAACCGCAGGTGGCAGACAGCCTGAGGGCAGTCAAAGGGACTCAGAAGGAAGAGCTTGCAGTGACAAGCATAATGTGAAATCCTAAATTAAGGAGAAAACCAAAAAAGCACAAGGGATGAAAGAAGTCCCAGCTAAGATGTGTAGGGAACAGTAGCTGCTGAAATGTCTATTTGGAGAAAGCGTTCCTCATATTGAAGATATCTAGCGTTTTGGGCTAATATAGCACTTGCAATATTATCCTAAAGCACACAGAAATAAATCATTATTTTTCTTTGTCTTGAAATGTTCACAGGTATTTACGTAGCAAGAATTACTATCACCACAAAAAATACCTCCCATAACATACAGACCATGATATACAGACTTTTTGGACACTCCTGATGGTAGGAGCCTGTCATTCACACCCATGTATTTGTGTATACTGAAAGAATGCACCTTATCTTTGGAGAATTGAAATGTTTGGTTGTTTACCTTGCACAATGTAATTCCTGATTGAATATAAAGAATCCAAAATTTGCAATGCACTCCATCATTCAGGCAATGTGTGATTTTGCTATAGTTGGGATACCTATAAAAAGAGTATGGCACAGATTTTACTTCTGTGTGGAATCATTTATCCAACACTTAATACGCAATATTCAAGATGATTAAACATTATTTAAGTCAAAGACTCAGTCTCTAAAATTTAATTAAAAATATAGTTCAAAGTATCTAAATTTAAAAGAATCTTTTCTGTTAAATAACTACCCTCTATATTTTATTAAGGTCTGTATTTTCTTGGAAGCTCTTATCTATAATTTGCATTTCTGCACACTCCATGTGAACATTATTGTACCTATATTAAAATACAAATTTATATATGTGCTTAAATTAAATGTAGATACTGCAGATTTCTTAGCAGAACACTTACATGCCAAATGAAATCCAAGCAGAACCTTATAATCCCATGTTAGGAGACTGCCTGGAACTTTGTTATTAGCAAGGATCAGACAGATGCCCTTTTCTCCAGGGATATCTATCTGACTGCCAGGATCACACAAAAACATGGACATGAAGAAGGAAGAAAAGTAGGCTCCAAATAAGGCCTAACAATCTCTACTTTCCATTCACTAGTTAGTTCTTACATTTCAGATGATGCAGGTCATTGATTTCAGGACAGGTTTCCCTACTCCCAATTATTTCTTAAAAATGCCTAACTAGATTGAAACCCGTCATAGTCTTAATTGCAGTTTAGCTTTACTAGTCAACTCATTTCTGGAGCCATGCAACAAATTGAATAGAGAGAGACAGCTTTTCTTCCATGCAATCTGCAAACATGGTAACTGCATGATATTTTATAGCATGAAGTTAAGATACTGGCAATACTAAGCCTGAGCCTGCATCTTCATAAAACCATAATTCCTTTTAAAACCAGTATGTTTTTATGCATATAAAGATTATATAACCACACATCGTGCCTCTTCTTCCTACTTTCTGAGTTTTAAGCATTGGTGAGTGGAATTTTGTCTTGAATTTCATCTGTATTGTAGGAGGAGCAGCTTCAAGCAACCCTGAGGGTCCTTCAGCTGGCACTCTGCAATGAAGCTCTCCACAGCACAAAGGCAGCTCCCTCTCCACCAGCCACCCAAGCTCTGGAGTGTGTGTAAATGAGGAAAAGAGTCATGACTAGTTACAAATCACTCGGATCTCCAATAATCCAAGTGATATAGAACTGCCTTCATGCTTTCTCTACTTATTCTGGAGATCAAAGGAGCACAGTATTGCTCAGGGATATATTTTAAATGGTATTTAGATGCTATAAGAGTCAAGTGAGTGCTTAGTGAGACTGATAAATGTGCCTAAGCATCTGAAGTCCATTAGTCTCCTGCTTTTCATCTGAGAACCTATGCACTTTTGTAAATTTACCCTATAAAGCCATTTGCTCTAAGTGGGTGTATGTATTTATTATCACTCATGCACCTACCCGTCTGAAGCTTTGCTTTTGGCTGCTCAGCTCCTGTTGAAAACCCAAATGTTCCTGTCTTTCAAACCAGTAAAATGGTGAGCAGCTATGAAAACTGATGCCCATTACGTTCAGCTGAACAGTCAAAAAGTTAACAAGCTAGGAAAGACTTGTCAATAGAAAACTATTAAATTTGTTTGCTCAAGCTGGCAGCTAGAACTGGCATTTCTGAATCTAACGCTGAAGGCAACCATCTCACTGAAATGTGATGTCATGTATGACTGGAGCAGTGTGACAGTCAGGGGGAATATTAACCTGTCAGTTTTACCACTGGTAGCAAATTTGAGAGGAGGAGAATATTAATATTGAATATTTACTTGCTTAACAGTTTCTTCTTTTGAGTGGTAATCCAGAACTAAAGCACAGTTTTATAATTCTTTTAATGTGTCACCAAAAAGAAAAAAAAACACCAAAACCTGGAAAAGTGTCAGATTTCATTGTTAAGGACATGAGCCACCTGGTCTCTTGGGAGAAGAGATTAAGTGAGATGAGTAGGAGAAAAAGAACACTGTACAATTTCATCTGAACTTCAGAAACCCAGCAACTCTATTTTGCAATTTCAGACAAGTACACACAGTACTGTATTTAGTTAGAAATTGCTTTTCCGCTTTGTTTAAACTACATGGTGAGCAGATCTACACTACTCGCCTACGTTCCAGTCAAAGTTAAATCTTTCTTACTATTTTATGCTTCATTTCTGTAAGCTGTGTACAACATATTCCTGAGTATCTGATTGTATTATATTTCATATCTTCTATACATTTCTAGGCCAGTCACAAACAACTATATAAAATGGTGCAGTCACACTTGGTGGAAACATGTGTCTTTGAATGTAACAGCTAAAACTTCGGCATCATAAATTATGTGCTGTATACACAACAGTAGGTATTTGTCAAGGCTTCGGTACTTAGGTGCCTCTATTAGGATTAATATGTTTCAAGAAAGCTGAAATACTGCGGCAATTAATCAAGTTTCCATAATTAAGGTAACCTTGATTTAAGCAAATTATCCTTAAAGCTCTCAAGGATCAATGGTTTAGATAAAACTGCTAAGTCAGTAACTCTGTGGTCTGTAACTGGAATCTTGGAGTTGATTTATGGAATAATTTCCATGCCTTAGTCCTCCCCTTGACACCTTTAAAAATCAAAGGTACTCACCAGTACATAGAGCAGTCCTGAAGGGGACAGCCTCAGGAGCCCCCCACCCACCTGTAAGGACTTCTCCAGGTCTGAGCTGCAGCACCAGGGGCTGTACAACATGTTCAGTGAAGCACCATTCCCTCCTCCTCCTGCTTCTCCTCTTCCTCCTCATGTGCTTTTTGAAAAAAAAAACACTTCTATGTCTGAACACATCAGCAAAGTCTTAATGGATTTCAAGGGGAAAGAAATTGGGTCATACAAAACCATCCAATGTTGTCCATCTCTGGAACATCTTAGACATGCAGGGGAAACAGAAATATTTGATTTTTTTAACATTTCATTAAAGAAAAATAGGCATGTATTCTAGGTTATTTACTCAATGATGTGAAATGAGATGAGCTAGAAAACCAACATCCTTTCAATTGAAAAACAACTGAAAGAAAGGAGAACTAGGGAACTATTGATGTTAGATTTTACTGCATTTGTTTGGTAAATCTCCAAAAATGCAAATCAGGGACAGGAGTTAAAAACAATAACTGTGTTGAAAAGATGTGGTGGAAAAAGAAGGAAGCACTTTTTCAAATATTTTTACAGAGAGCAGAACAAAAAAAATTTGCCTGGAAGACAATGTGTAAATTTGTTCTATGAAGAATCTAGATGGTGTTCTGGAGACTGTTACAAATCTGGTTTTAAAATGTTTATCTTGGTGGTGAAACACAGAACACACAAACAGATCAAGAAAGGGAAGCACTCTACAGAAAAAATAGAATGGCAGTATGATCTGTGGAATCATTTTATTCAGGAATTTCCCTCTTCAGGCTTATAAATGTATATTTACTTTCAAAGCTGAAGCTGGCCTCTAGTGCCATAATGGCTGGCACCCCTTCTCCACCTACAAAAATTCAGCTATCACTAAGCAAGTCATGAGTACCAGATTACTTACTAGTCACACCCACAGAACTCCAACAAGTAAGAAGAAAACAACATGGAAGGTAACAGCAGAAGCTATGGAGCAGGATGCAGTGTGAAGCCTGTCTTTTAATAAGAACAGCAGTATTGAAAATGTTTTTTTTTTTTAATTTTGTTATAGAGATTAAGCAAAATGAAACCAGAGACAATACAGTTTTAGGGCAATCAAGACCTTATCCAAAGCAAACACAATATTCCCTATTGATGCCCATGACAATTGGTTTGATTACTATGTAGGAAAAATGAATTTTTCTTGAGGAATATGAGCATGCCATGTGCACTAGATATATAGCTAATAATGTTCTCCAAAGAAGGAGAAAATAATAAGAAAGCTTGCACGAACAGGTTTTGATTCAGTAACACTCCTGCTTGTTGCATGGAAATCGATGATAATGGTAAAGAAGATAGCTCACCTTCCTTCAAGCCACATTAGAACGCATTGCCAATGTTAATGTAACAGTTAATGAGTTGATGACATCAAATATAAATGTGAAACAAAACACCCAAGGGTTAACCAGAACTCATTATTTAAACTTTCTTTGGACTCTACCACCAGCTCTTTATTTTTTTTCCTTTGTATCTAAGAGTAATGTTCATGCCAAAAGAGCAAAAAGCAGATTCCTCTTGAATTCAAGTCTGTTAGAAATGGCTTTGCCACATTTGGTGTCTAGTGTGGTAGAATGCATAAAAATATTGTGTTTGCATTTTGACAGTAGATTCTAAAATGTATCATGAAGTTCTTTCCATGAATATCCAAATACAGCATAAAAAATTTAATCCTGAAATAGCATTCGCAAGAACAGATCTCAATAAAAAAAGTCTTGATTTGTCAGAGAAGAGGAGAAAAAGCAACCAAAAAGAAACAAGTTTAGCTTCATGATCATAAAGTGCCCCCTCTCTTCTGACTGGAGTTCATCAATGATATACAAGACGCATGAAAGACAAAGGCGCATGTTTCTTTACATATGAAAAACTCCCCAAAAACTCAGAAAGGAAATAAGAAAATAACTGGGCATTGGCAAAGAAGAAAACACTTCTTTTCAGCTGAGCTTTGCTGTGAATGGAGTATCAATAAAGCAAAAAGATCCCCCTAGGTAAGAAGAAAGGCTAATTAGCAGAATAGTGAAATGGCAAAGTGAAAACAAGACCATCAATTAAAGGTGAGAGGCCAAAACAGTACAGAAGCAGGCAGGAACATATTCTACAAGGTAAAGCCCAACTACAGTACTTAAAGTTCAACTTATAATAGATATTGTAGCTAAACTGAAAAGCCTTACTAACTGAAAAGTAAGATGAAATAATAATGCTAAAATGAATGAGAGCATTCTATAGCAAGAATATAGCTCCTTGTAACCACGCAGGACCAAACTCATCAGTTTAAAAGCAGGTTCCATTTTCCCATGTGGCAAAACTACTTTCTGCATTTTAAATTTCACTCCTTTGAAGATGTTGCATACTGGGATTACACAAACAATTCAGCTTTATCTTGTTTAGAATCAGGTTTATTATTTTTAAAAGCAGAAGAGGTACACATATGAAATGCTATTTCTTCTCATAAATTTTGTGGAATCTGGCTTGATGGAAAGGACATCTTTTTTAATGTATCAACAATAAACCAATGATTTTCATGTGCAGGGAGGCATATGAAAAATTCAAGGATTTCAATCAAAGGTGGGTTTAAGTCAGTTTCACTATTGGGAGAAACTGGTAATCTAGTCACAAACTAAGCTACTCCAGATGTTAGTAACCCTCATTGCTAGATACATACAATTCATCTCTAATCTGGATTTCTAATGTTTGGGTCATGATCATCTGCTATGAGACACATTCAACACTTCTTAAGCTTTATGTGGGAAAATATATATAGATTACAGTGCTCAGGCCTGTAATGAAAGGAACTATATCTTTGGAACTTCGATGACACTTTACCTTTTCTTTGACATCAATGAGAGGAAAATTTTGAGTCATGTTTTTTACTTAGAGAGGATCATACTGACTGCTCTGTTCTTACATACGTAAGAGTTTGATTCACTGTCTCAACTATAACACTGGAATACAAGCATGTGTTTAATTTCGATTGTCACTATTTTGCACAACTTCACAGCACCAAATTTTTCCAATGATTTGTAAACTGAATTTATCTAAATTCCAGGCCACAGGAAGCAAAGGACTCCAGCACCACAGAGACCAGAATTTATCAATGCCCAGACCCATAAGGGGTTGTTTTGGAGCAGCTTATAGACAGTGTTCACTTGAACAAGAAGTGAACACGGGAACAAATTTCTTCCTGGAGATAGAATAGGAATGCCATTTTGACTTAATTATGACCTGCTACAATAATGGAGAATTTTCCACTGGGAAGAAAATCTTAATCCCATCAGTTACTCCTCCAGCATTAAAAAAAGCAGTGTAATACAGCCCAAATGTCCCAATGTAAAAAATTTGATGGTGGGTATGTGGCAGAAAAGCACAACTGCTGAGATGTAAGTCAGTCCATCCAGCCCTTCATCATTCTGCAACCTTTCTATTTACAACCCATTAGTCCTGTCATATCTGGAGGGCTCAACATGAACCTGAATTTCTTCATTCCTATCAATGGAGTGCTAACCTTGGTAATGTTAATCTAAATTAATGCTGTTACATCCATTACTGCTACAGCATCATAAACAGATGAACATTTTTCAGCAAGTTTCAGGATCCTCTTAAGAAATGGTCTTGGTTTTCAAGAGATGTTTTGTTTTCAGATATAGTGTAGAATTAACACCTGTTACTACATTTGAGAGGTAATACCTACTTTTTTAATATTTATGCTAAAATTACCTCTGTCACGTGGTTTTCAAGTTGAGTCATGTTTTTACAGAGATATGACCTTCAGGTTTCAGATGCTCTTTGTCTTGTAAAATTATTAATGATAATGATGTTATTATTATCATCATCATTTTCTGTCTGCATTCTGTCTAGAATTAATGGAAAAACACCCTTCTCTGTTAGGTTCTGGCACTTCTTTCTTCATCTTTTCTCTTCTTCCATGACATCTAAGGAAAATTGAGCTAATAATTAATAAAATATGGAAAATGAGCCTTAGAAATTCCCTAATTTCAGCATAAGTTGTGTGTAACTTCTGGACAAACATTTATCCTTCCCCTAATCAAAGTCATTCTAGTTTTTCTTCCTACATCTGTGTGTGTATATATATATATATATATGAGATTTTTATTATTATGACAAACAGCCATGAAAAAGCCTGAAAAATAATTTTCAAAAAGAGGTCATATATTTAAACATAAACCTAGGATGACTAACTGTTTAACACCTCTCAATTCTTACCCAACTAGTAAAATGATCAGCTAATAAGTTGTCATTTAAAATACCATTTGTAAGGCTATACTCTTACAAAAGCAAATATATGCATTAGTTAATATTTTCCACATGCCTTGAAGTTAAATCTGTTAAAAGGGAACAACCTTCATAACAATCTATGCAAATAATTACCTTTTTCAGTCTAGATCTAGGCCTCAGCAGTGTCCCTTGTTTGTCTGGACATTGTTTAATTACCTGGAAGGACAAAATACACAAAGCAAGACTGATCAGTTGCAAATACAGAGATGCACAAAAAGAAGAGCTGCAGCAGGGAAGTGCACCAAGGAAACAAAGGTGCTGAGGATGGAACTTCAGTGCACCAATAATTGGAGCTCAGCAAGTTTTTATAGCTTTTTCTTACTAGTAAAAATATGAAAAAAATTCTCCTTGGCCCTGATGTGGTTGTAATTTTCACATTTCTGCTGGTATTTGCAGGGAAGCAGGGCCCCCAAATATGTAATGACTATCAAACCATGGGAAACAAAGGCAACTAAATACTTTCAAGCTGAACCAGCAAGTTTCCACATTGCCTGCAGATATCCCCCAAAACAGCTGCAAAATCGGCTCCTGACATATTTTCTGACATGACAAATTTATGCCAAAAGAAGCACAGCTGTCTGTTTTCTGGAGAGGAAACGCATACAAGTAATTTTGGGCAACAAGATAGGTGCAGCCTAAAATCCTACAGCTCTGTGTACAGCAAGGAGACAGGACTGGCACAGGAAGCCTGTGGATAGTTTTGATTCTGCTGAAATACCCTTGAAAGTCCAATCCAATGCCAGCCCTGTGCCAGCAAAGTCCTCACAGATGATCTGATGTGTAATATATTGTTTGACTGCCTTATGAATCAGCAGATGACTGACAAGGAGAGCTGCCAAATGGGTAATTACATCAGGCTTTGTAATATTAACTAAAAAGCGGGGAAAAATGAAGCCTGATAACTTTTATCCCTTGTCATGCAGAATCTATAAAGTGCAATGCCAGAATGTATATTATTTTGCTATAAAGATGCTATAAAAATCAGTGTTAACTGCTGCCGGAGACCAGTGGTAATTTGTCCTCCGCTTAACCTTCTGCTAAGCCTCTGTCAAACTGATTCCAGCATGGTACAAAATGCTGTACCTGTATAGCATCTCCCAGATCATCAGTATGGGAATTATAGTCCTGCTTTGCCCCATGACTTGATGAGATCTATGGATGGCAAAACATAGGTGCAATAAGACCTGAGTACCAGAAAAACCTGAGCTGTCGATAGGAACTCCTGACTCCTTACAAAAATTGCAGTGTTCTAACAGCCTGGATTTTGTTTAAGATAGCCGTGCCTGAGATATTATTAGCATAGAATCTGAAGATTTAACAGAGCCTTGGACTAGCAGGCAATGGCCTCCACTTGAAAAATAATCATAGATGCATTAGTATAAAAAAATTGACTCTCCAGCCCAGGGTCTATTCGAGGACCACAGTCCCTATTGCCAAACTGGAATGATTTTTTTTTCCTCAGCCTGTGCATATGACCTTCTAAACATGTCTCAAGTGGCAAAGTCTAGTAACAAAAAAAAATCTCCATCATGTCTTAGTAAATCAAACCCAATTGTTCTACTTTTTCATGTCAAAATTGTAACTCCCACATCCCACCCTAACATTTGATTTAGAAATATAAACACTTTAATTCAGCTCTAGTCCATGGTAAACATTGAAGAAAAATAATATTTTAGAAAAGGTTTCTTGTTCAGTTTAGCTTTCTATTATAGTTACAAATTTTTGAGCAGAAACATGAATGAAGACTACTTTTCATTAAGTTTTACAAGTAAGAAATATGCCTTTACAGGGGAAATAAAAGTAGAATAAAAACAAAATTGTGACAGGGAGAAATGGTGAGTGCAAGAAAAGATGACAAATGTTTAGTGATGTTTAAAAAAAGCAACTTATAGAGGAACAAAGAGGTGTAGCACTAAGTGTTGGGATTTGACTGGTTAATGTACTTCCATGTCTGTGTGCACTTGCATTTCATGATCTGCTAAAAATATTCTAATTAAAGCTGTTGACCTAGAATGAAGTAAACTGAGTAATAAATAGAGCCTATCTAAATCATAAATTAGAATGTAAAGCTGTTACAAAGGGTTTCTTAATTCAGCGAGCATGGAAAAAATCATAATATATTTAAAAAAAAACCCTTTGTAAATTAACAGTGTAGTCAGATCCTCACAAGTGAAGTATCTCCAGAAGAACAAAAAACCCAAAATCAAACAAAGAAAAAAACCCACAAACAAACAGCAAAAACACCCCCACCACCAAAATCCTAGATCTGATTCTGCAGAAGTTTTCTCCCAAGTTCTTATACTAAAATTATCAAGATTATTCAAGAAAATAAAGATTTTGTTTTAAGTCTTGGTCCTTTGGAAGAAAACTTTGCCTTCACATCATCTACCTTGTACCAAGCTTACACAGAAGCAAATATTGAACCTATGACTATCTCCAAAAAACATCAACTGATTGAACTAAAAAATTACTGCTCTACAGGGAAAAGAAGGTGGGAGTAGAAGATCAGTGATTCACTCCCCACTGCATTGCCCAGTGTAGATAACTAGAAATAAAATAAGCAGAGTCTTAAAGGAAAAAATGATACCTAGTTGTGGTGGTTTATTTTGTTGTTTGTTCTATATTATAATGTAAAGTGGTTCGTTCTATGTACCCCCTTGGTTTTCCCCTACTTGAGTTCCCCCATTCCCTCCCACCTGTCAGTTTTGTAAACCCTGCCCCTGGCCCTTGTCAATCCCGTCCAGGCCTCTCCCTGTTCTCTAGAAAGTTCCAGGGAGAGCGTCAAGGGGTTGGCTGGGACCCAGAATCTCCTCCCCACTCCTTTACTCATTTGTTCCCCAAATGATTGTCACCTGTTACACCCCACCCACTCTGTTACCCTATTGGTTGAACCCACTGTACCCACCTCCCTTCAAAAACCAGTGCAGAACCTCTGAGACCCTGGTTCTGTCCAGGTTTCTCCCCCGGTCCCGTCCCGGATACCGTGCCCTCAATAAACCTTCTCCTATGACACCTGGATAGAGCCCTGCCTTCTTACTGCGCCGTGGTCTGCGATCCCACTGCTGCTGGTCGAAGAACCTGCGTGGGCTGCGAACCTCGCACTGCCAGCTCGTAGCGTCTGTAGCAGGTGGCGGCA
Organism: Hylia prasina; assembly: GCA_013397195.1. Taxonomy (NCBI): domain Eukaryota; kingdom Metazoa; phylum Chordata; class Aves; order Passeriformes; family Sylviidae; genus Hylia; species Hylia prasina. The sequence goes on along the minus strand of VYXD01013624.1, from coordinate 254,546 downwards.
GGGCTAGCCGGAAAAGCCAGCCACGCCTACACCTAGTTGTAGCCAGAGCAGAAGAAATTAAGTTATGAGTATCTACTGCTGGGGAGGGAAAAACGACCAGTAAGATTTGTGGCAAACATTCACAGGATTGTAGTCCTCAAACAGAAGGTATCAATGGCAGTAGGAAAAAATGAAATGAAAAAGCTGTGTGTTGCATCTTTTCCAGCATTCTCACATGCATTTCTTCCTCTTTGCACCAGGATTGTTTTGCCCTAGGCAAAGCTGTGAATGCAAAATCCACTTGATCTGCCTGACCACACAAGAGTCTGGAATACTGGTAATATTCTCTGAAATACAAGCTCAATGTGCTGCATGATGTCATGCTCTGTGACTCTAAGTAACAAGAATGGGTTTATAATTCTTTTTGATAACTAACAACAAAACATTCTTATAATGAAAAAAGAATATATTTCCATCTTTAGAATTACTTCTTACATATAAAGCTTACTTTTAAATATACGTATGTATATACACAAACAGACTCTTTACCTGTTCATGTGCATAAATGAGTGAACAGCACCATTTCCTTTCTAATATACTGTGGACTTGTTAGCTCTAGCCAGGTCTAGACAGAAGATGCTAGACACAGTGGTATCTCGTTCGAACTTGGTCGTTTATTATATATTATTTAAGTTACAGTCTCATGCGATGTGAGCTCACTCTTGTTAAGAAAGAAAATGGCTACTTACTTGTTTCAAGGAGTTTTAAACAATAAGTAAAACCAATTAAAACCAGACAACTAAGTTATTTTTTTTAATAACCCAATTAAAGATAACTCAGTGTCCATAATGTGGGCAACTACTAACCAAGTAGAAAAGATCACCCAAACCCGAGAAGAAGGAGGAAGAAGAAAGCAAAGAAGGACTCAGACAATGCCCAAATCCCTCCATGTTTTCTCTTACTATATTCTATGTCCCAAAATCCCAAACTGTAAGTATTTCACTCTGTGACATCACACATCTCTATACTACTGCACACACACTCCCAGTGCTATCACTCAACTTTGGAAACCATTCCCATGGCCTCAGGTCAAAAGCAGTACCCTCCTGAGTGTTACCACCTGTCAAAGCAGAGAGCCTGATATTTTCAGCATCCAGGGTTCCAACAATATACTAGAAGAAAAATTTTGTAAAATTTAGATGGATTGACAAAATTAGTGCATTTTCAATAGCCTCAGTTTTTGTAAAATAAGCCTTGATCTTGTTCAGAAAGAGCATCCTAGTGATTTCTTTTTCTTTGTTTTAATGTCTACAGTGTTACCTCTGGAAAAGTAATAACAGAGCAAGATGAGAAGATTCTTTGCTCTGATCCTTTTCATAAAATGAGGGCTTGTCAGTAAACTGTAATTGTAAAAAGCAATAGTCAAAAAAAAAATCCCCAAACAACTTAGAGTCTTTCAGGAAATATTTTTCCTGTATTTTATGCTGCTAAATTAAAAAAAAAACCACCAAAAAAACAAATAACAAAACAAAACAAAAACAAAAACAAAACAAAACCAAACCAAAAAAACCCCCACCAGAAGCAAGATATGATATTACCTGCTCTGGACAATCTTTAAAAATATGACAACTGTTTTCGGTATCAGGTGTTTGACACAGATGGCAGTTGTCTGTTTTGAAATGTTCTGTCTTGTCTTGAATCAAGGCAGCCACTTGAAAACTATTCAGGGCATGTAATACTATTTCTGAGTACTTGAATTCCTTTGGTGAATATACATGTTCAGCTCTACTCCACCAGAGGTTAGAGTGGAATGCTGTTCACCTACCTTGACAATATTTTTTTTCCTTTTGTTTAAATGAAATTTTCAGTATTTCAATTTGTACTCATTGCTTCTTGTCCTTCACAAGTGGAGTATCTCACATTTCAAAAGCATTTTACAACTTCTATCCTAAATATGCTTATAGCCAGCTTTATAAATTTTTTCTGTGTGCAAACACAGTCTCAGATTAAATAGCTCCCAGCCTGGTATTTCCCTTGACATATTTATCAAGTACAATCATAGCCCTTCTTCCATCTGTGTTTTGCTAAAGCAAACAAGCCAAGCCTGTTTACTCTCTTGCATGATATTCTTTCCTTTCTCTGATCATTCTGCTGTTCTTTGTCTGCTTCTGTGTGTATTAATAGCTCTCTAACACAAATAACAAAAATTCCACATAATGCTGAACGAATCTGCAGCGCAGGATGGTACTAGCACTTCCCCTTTCCTAAGAGGATATTGACTTGTGTGTTTGCAACTTCAAAATGTTAATAGTATTAAAATTAATAATATCCATATTCTCCATCCTAAATGTTGCATTCACTTGCAGTAAGATTGGATGATCAGCAAGTTCTGTCGGGCAAAAAAAAGCAGGGTCATTAATTGTGCTTTTCTAGACTGCAGAATTGTATTCTATTCTACATTTATCTTTACATCTTTTCTTTTACCTGCTGTTCCAAAATAGAAATACTGGGACAATATTAACAGATCTGTGATTTTTCTAGATGACACTATTTTTCCTGTTATTTTCTTAATCATACTTGGCCTCCTGCAGATTCCAAAATGGAAAAATCTGAAGAAGACTTGTACTTCTGTCCAGCACAACTTTTCAGTGACTGATTCTGACACCATAGAATAAAATCTTATTTTATTATTTTGTTTAATGGCATATTTAGCATTCTAGAACTATCGAGGTAAAACCCAATGAAAATTAAACATAAGACAGCTTACCCTTATTCCTACAACTCTTTGAACAGCCCTACAGAACCATCAGATGGTTGAATGACAAGGACAATTTTCAGAGGAGGAGAACCTCCCATGCATTCCCAGTCCCCCCTGCCCACAGCATTTGCGTGTCACCTCACTCTCCCCATTGTGTGAATTCCAGCAGAATATTGTGAAAGCCACGTTTCCTTCCCTGCTGAGGGTGCCTGCTGTGAAACATAAATTTGAATCATGGTTAATCACCACCTGCTTGGCCACCACAACTGTGCTATATAACTACCACATGGCAGCTGCACAAAGTACACTCTGGCAATTTTTGTCTACCTACTTATCGGTGCTGTATTCTCCAGAAAAACCAACAAAAAAAGTATTTGGATCCTGTCATTTGTCTGCTTTTTACTTTACTTCTAATAGAATGTTAACACACAACAGACGGACTTAGGACTGGGCACTTTATTTCCTTATTAAAATACTGGCCATTTTCTTGAGTTTAACTAGTTGGGCACTTTTTTGCAGAGAACATAGTACATTATAAAAACAGGGAACCACCAATAGTCACATACAACATATGGGTTTTTACACACCACACCGTTCTGTGTAAATCAGTTAAGGTGCTAAATGACACTCAAATATACACATTGTGAGAATTTTTGGTGCATAACACAAATCATGAAAATAAGACTCTAGAATTTCTTCCAGAACAAGAAGGCAGTGATGGTCTCAGAAAAGTGCAATGAATATGCAAACAGCAAAGACTAGAGTCATCTCTTCTCAATTTGCCCTTAGAAGAGACTACTTACCATCCACTGGAGCTTTTGAATATTATGGAGCTGTGATGCTTGATTAGGCCTTTTCTTCTCCATGATCAGGTAGGATGCTGTGGCATTCTCCCATCAAAACAAAATATACCAGACTGATTTTGTCTTACAGGCTATACCTTGCTTTCCACTTGAGAAAATACTTGAAAACAATAGAAATGTAAGAGTAAGTACAATTTTGGTTGCCCTTATTTAAAGCTGAGAACCCTAGTCTTCCTTTGAAAACACAGAACAAATGTAAACCAGTTTCTGTAGAAATTCAAGAAAAATATTTGCCGCATTCTTCAAAATCATCCTAATGGCAAGTACTTGGAAGAGCTTTTCTGAATAATGCATGTGTATCCAGGTACACACTGAAGATTTAACTGGTGAAATGTAGAAATAGGTGATCATTAATCCTGCATTTTTCATTATCTCCCTTCCTCATTGAGCACGATGCTCCCTGGATGAGGCTGCATCATATCAGTTTCTCAGATCTTTCAAACAGCCATGACATATGTATTCATTTTTAATTCCATCCCCATCAGATGGTGAAGTTGCAGATGAAGTTACCTTTGTTAAGAGATATGAATTATACCAAAAAAGCTGTAAAGAAATATTTATTTACTGCCCTCAGTACTTAAAAAAAAAAAAAAATAAATAAATTAACCATGAACAGAGAAGACTATTCAGAGTTTCATTCAGTGTCAAGAAATGGATATATTCAATGCTATAAACAGTAATGAATCCATGAAACAACTTTTTTTTTGTTCTTCCAAGGTGAATGTGACCTGTGTGAGCAACAGGCATGAAGTCATAGTTCTAGAAGTATTCAATGCATGGGAATAACGATGGATAAGCATTTGAAAGTGAAAGGAAATTAACACAGACAGAAAAGCCGGAGATTAAAAGTTTGGAGGATTTTTTTTCTACTTGTCAGTACCAGTATTTGACAATGTTTTACTCATTTCACAGTAACAGTAATAATAGTTTTATGTATAGAATTGCTAAAATGCAATTTTTACGTATATATTTTACTTACATATATATATTTTACATTACTGCTCTAAACCAGGACAATTACAAATATATATATGAAAATAGCTTTCAAAACATGGCATGAGCTTCTATCTAGTATAAGGGTGATTTCTTGCCCATGAATATTTCAGTGCAAAATAAGTCTCAAAATCTCTATCCATGACCCTGGCATAAGGGGTGTACTAACGGAATGTGTTGATTCCACAGCTATTGGGAGGCATCATGACTACACTAAAAGGACAAGTGTTGGCAACAGAAATAGCAAGAGTGGAAAGAAATTCCACTATACAAAAATTTCCCTTTGGTCAAACATTGGTAACAAATTTCTTCTAAAAGTCTGTACTAATAAATTTGAAATGGCAAGCAAACTTCATGACATCTTCTGAACAAATACGAAGTTAGTCTAACACCTAAAATTTTTCTATTAGTAAAGCTTATGTTGTCATTTTATGTTAGTTATTTCTTATAATCAACACAATGAAAAATAGGAACTCTGACCCATTAAAAAAGAATAGTTACTATTTATTTTGATTTTTCACACCTCTTACTTTCAGTGAATACAGTAGTAACAAAACACCATCTCAGCACAATCAGCCTTCTTGTGTGTCAAAATATCAGCTGTATATTTCAGAATGAACAAGTATAACCAGGCCCTTGAGACTTCAGAAAATTGTGTTTTATCTCCAAACATTGTAAATAGAATTGATGTGTATTTTTTCTTACTGATTTTTTTAAAGAATTGTCTGAATCTCGTTCAAATTGTTCTTGATTAAACTAAAACATTTGACCATCCAATTACCCTATTTTCTGATCCAAAGACCGTGGGAGTTACCTTAGCTCACATCAAAGTTTCTGAATAGAAAATTTGGGGTACCTCATTAGAAAAACGTTTTCCCCATTTTATATGAAACAGGTGTGGACCAGAGTTCACATCTAGACAAAACATCTCACCATTTTGTGTTTCTCAGAGGGAGCTCTTAATTTAATTTCAGAGGCTGAAAAGAAGGGCAAAACACTTACTTGAGTTCCATGCTGTCCAGACAAACCCCTGGAATAGAATGGCTGCAACAAAACCACACCCACTGAGAACAGATTGAACGAAAGAGCTTTGAAACAGCATTGTCTGGTCTGCCCCTCTTGCAGACTTGGTGGATACTGTTTATTTTCATAATAACGAAAAATAGTCATTTTATTGCAGCTCTGCATAGTTCACTCATAGCTTTGCAGTGAAAGAAATAGTTCCCATCTTTTCAGTTGTCTGAATCTCCATTAGAAATATTCATAAGTGGAAACAGTCAGCTGAGTTGAAATATGCTTTTCCTTGACTGTAACAGTTCTACAGTACCCCTTCATGTAGTAAACATTACTTATCACGAGAAAAGCATTCTCCCAGAGTTAAAAGCAATTTAAGAGGTAAATATTACAGCTTTGTTAATTCCCATCCAGCCACAGTGACTATGTAATTTTTTTCTTGAATTGAAGGTTCTATATTTTCAAACAAAAATAACTCTTCACAATACTCTTGGAGCTGCAATGAGGGATAGGCTATATCAATTTAGTTAGATGAATATTTTCCTTCCTTTGAGATTGACTTATACACATCTCTTGAAAAATGATTCATAGGAGTCAGTCATTTGGAATTGCAAATGGGATATGGGGACTCCTTGTCAGCTGACAAATGGGTGCACATTTTAAAAAAGGAAGAAAAGACAGAAGTCATACCAGGGAAGAGATTAAACTTCACTCATTCTAACCATCACGACTCCAGTTCCCCACACTCGTTGTTGTGATTACCCTAATTAAGGAACTTCCCTGGCTTACTTGGTCTCTTAGCTCACAAGTGTGTTATCAAAAGTACATCTTGCCTACCCATGGTAGCAGAAACTGGGACAGGAGCCACTCTGGCTCACAAAATACAATATAGTAGCTGTTCTGCATTACTTCTGCTTGAAATGTTGTACAACATATTTAGCCTGCTTGAGGAGCAAACTTGGAACAGCAGTGTGGGAATGTCATTTATCTGTCATGTAAGCTGAACTTAATTATACAATAATTGCACATCCGATACACCGAGGGTGGAAGGAAGCAGCATTTCCTTGTGCTTCCCATGACACAAACATGTATTATTCATTCACTTAGTTACTATACTGAGGTTCTGTTGCAGGCATTACCATTTTGCTTTAAGGTGCAATGAGTAATTTATTAAGTAGTGATGCAGATGTTTATAAAAAGGCTAAACTGGACTCTGAAATGAATCATCACCAAGAGCACATGGGACTGACAGATTAATTTATGTCCAGAAAAAATAGAGTTCTTAAGGTTGGACAGGACTGCTCTAAGGAAATTTTTGGCATTTTTCACAACTCAAAATAGAGATACTTACGAAGTATCTGGTTTTGAAAATAAATAAACAAAAATTCTCCTAAAATTCTGAAGAAACAAATGGGTCAAAGTTCCACAATGCAGGGCACTGTGCTGACTACCCCTCACAGCTGGATCTTACCCTGAAGTCATTGAATAGACTGCTATTCAATAGGAGGGATTTAATTGAAATCATACCAGAGATGACAACAGAAACAGGGAGGAAACATATGCAATTGAAAAGTGAAGGTATACACCGCTTCTTGGATAATTTAAAGGATTTGAAATTTTGTTTTCATTTGTACCATAGAAATCCACAGCTAGTTCATTATACAGTTCTCTATCTCAAAAATGAGGATTACATTATTGAATTGCCTCAGATTAATCTAGTCCATCCAGAAACAACCATTGCAGAAATGTGTAAGATAAACATATTAGTGCAAATCAGCACCCTGAACAGTATTAAAAATCTCCACAAATAGTTGCTAATACACTTACTTTCAGCTTACAAGATTTTATTCTGCCTGATTGACTGAAACAGAAATGATCAGCTGTACCCTGTCTAAAAGACATGAGATACTCTGTTGTTTAAATTAGTGACAATAGGTCCTCTGTAAAAACATAAACATACTTTTTTAAAAGATCCCACAGCCCTAAGTGCCATTGGATGAAGGTCTATCCAATGTGGAAAGAAACTGCTCTTCAAAGAAAACTGTGCAGGGAGTAAAATGTGAGAAAATAAAAGCTTTTTCTCTACCTTTTTATTCAAGAAACTACCTGGCCATAGAAGAAAAAGGAGCCTTGCCTGTTGGCTGACTCCTCTACTTAAATCTTCCCTCTACTGGTACAGTCAAAAAGCCTCTTTAATTCCAGTTTGAGAGCAGTTTCCAGTCAAACTCTAATAAGATTGTCAGACTGGAGTAATTATAGATAGAAATCACAGATTCAGCATACAGAGGGCAAAAAAGAATAGGGGAAGACCCTTAACTCTTAATCAGCTCACCAGAAAATAATTTCCTTTTAAACTGAAGGGAAAACATGAGCAGCTGTCTTGGTTTAGAAGATAGGTATCTGTTAGCAGAAAGCTGGAGTTTCCTTGGAATGGAGAATGTAAATCCCCCTCCCTCCAAATTATTATAATTTTGCAATTAAGGGCTTTCAGGCAAAGATTTTGGGAATTGGAATAACAGTTCTTTTACTAGGAATATGAAAAATACAAATGTAATAGTACAAAAAGACAAGTAAACAACAAACAAACAATAAGCCTAGAAAACCCTGACAGATTCAGGGACATGACCTGACACCCTGTTGGTCAAGGTGCTTGGAAGCAGTCCTTCTGGAGAAAACAGATGTGGTTCTGTTGGAGTAGAGATGATCCCATTGAAAAGGATCCAGTGATGGTGAGATAAGTCCAATTTTCCTCTGGAATTCAGTGGAAAACAGGATGCCTGGTGTTCTGAGTTTCAGTTTTTATCTAGGTAGGGACCCTGGACCCCCACCACTGGGTGGAGCATCTCACAAGGGGATGATGTAAATGTGTCATGTCATTGGTGAGCCTTAATGGCCCATTAGCAGAAGATATCCCCCTGGAGGCAGGATGGGGGGTGAAAGAGATAAGAAACAGTACCCCACCCGGTTTTAATAACTGAATCATTATCAAAAAGGCATCTTCCCTGTCTCCCCCCCAGTAACAAGAGATAAAGAAAAACCATTTCCCCAATTGCTTTCAGCAGATGAAAATAGAATACGCATTTTTGGTTCCATAATCCCAGACAGCGGCTTTATCAATTTTCATGACAGAGCAAAATGCCTGAGCAAACTGTGACAATGGACACTGCTATACAATTTAAAAACTAAATATTGCAAGCAATTAAATGCTTCTCCACAGTTTTCTCGCATCTCTTTTCAGACACGTATATAGCAATACACTTAAACATTGTAGAAAAATTATTTTTCTGTTTACAAGATAACATGATTAAATATAAATTGTGTCAAATTTCAAATGTCTGAGCAGGATATTCACACAGCCAGCTTTTCAGTTAAGACACACAACTGAAATAGAGCCTTGTCTGCCATATAGTCAGTGACAGCTAAATGACACTTGAGTGGATTGACTCATCCTTTGGAAACTCCACTGACTCATAACTCTGTAGGTCACTAACTCAAGCACCCACTTTTGTTAAAGTGCACTGAAAGAATAAGGTTCTTTCCCATGTTACACATCAAAGAACACTTTGATTTTGTGTCATTTTCTACCCTAAACTTTGCAGGCTTTTACACAGAAAATTTTGCCAAACTTCTAATCAGTTTCCAGAAAGATTCACCCAAAAATTTGCATTCTGCAAAATATAAATAGCAATATCTCTTTTAATTAGATATAGCTTGATTAGCCAATACCCTTCACAAAGAATGTCTGATTATATTACAGATAGTTAGATTTTGGAAATTTCTGTAAATTTGTAGATTTCTGTAAATTTAAGGTCAGTCCTGTGACTGATCTTAAGCTGCAAGAAATGCATAGGAATTCTTCAGAATTTACATGATATTTCTAAGGCCATGACAATTATTTTCAGGTTATATGAGGTGAATATTTTGTAAGTTGCCTAATTTGGATCATTGAGTTTTATTTTAATGTCTAAAGGAAGTAACTCATTCAGCACAATAGTAAGAATTTATTACAGCTTTGTAGTACCAAACTAAGCAGAGCAAGTGATTGATTGTGGGTTTTGTGTACTTTCTGCTTCTTTTGTTTTTTTTCTACTGGGATGGTATTTACACAAAGGTTTTCAGTGCTCTGCATCGACTAATGAATGAAGCATCAACGCAAGCATACAGAACAGCTTAATGCATTCAACAGCAGCTCACACAGAGGCATCAGTTTTAGAATTTCTTCTATTCTGAAGGAGTAAAACCAATATATTTGTATATATGACTATATACATACAACCAAGCACTAGAGAGTGAGTAGCAAAATGCTGGGCCAGAGAAATGCCTTTAGATTTTTCAAAAGCAATGAGGTATATTTAATAACTACTTCTACAGGAGCTAAAAATTAAGAAAACGCAATGCCTGTTTAGCATCTTATGGTTAATTCATCATATTGTGCATATTTCAGGGACCAGTCAGTTTGCATCAGCAATGGTGTAGGACAGACATTCCCTTACCACTTTTCTTCAAAGCTGCAGGAATTCCAGAAATGTAAATATGATCATGTTTTCTTACAATTGCTAAATTGTCATAGCTGATGTATTCTTTAATGATATGAACATAATGAGCTACAGCTACTGGCACTCCCTAGTGCTCATTAGTTTCTTGTCCTTCAAGGTCAGACTTGAAAGCATTAGACAGTGAACGTATGAGCTGGGAATAGTGTTATATTCAGAATGTTGCCCTCTCTTGCAATTTTATCACAGATTTTTTAATAATTCATATGTTTCCCAGCAATGCCAATGCCTGTAGCATCCTATAGGTATACAATCATGAAACTTACTTCAGTTTTGGATCTTTCATTCGGAAGAAAATGGCCTGTTGGTAACCTCAGATCAGCAGCACTAGTAATAGAAAAGGACTATTGAGAAAAATTAAGAAGCTATTAAAAATTATATTGCATTTGGCCTATCTCTCAGTTTCACAAGAGTTTCAGTGGAGTGTTAACCTATGGATTATTAATTTTGGTGAACAGCACAAAAAGTTCTTACCATAGACAAGAAACTCCCTTACACAGGTTACTACTCTGTGTCTACCCAAAGGGACTGCAGCTGTGAACATTCTGCATCAAGTGATGGGTTTTTACATCATCACGTTTAAATGGGATCTTGGAAAGATGAAGTAGCAATGGCTTAGCAATGTGAATCAGAACTCTTCCAAAACAGGCTTAAGTCTTGATATTGTTAGTGCATATTTGGCAAAATTCAGCTTTAGTAGCATGGAAGTACTGAGAAAACAAAGATTTCTCTCACAAGACCATGCAGTAGATTGAACACCTTCCCAAAACACTGATTTTACCTATTTGCAGAGGTTTGTCAGGAACGTGTGGCTGGATGAGTTGTAAAAGAGCCTTTTTTTGTCTCAAACCTGTACCTTTAGCTGAACCAACTTAAGCATTGTGACCTTGATCCTCCTTTCTCAGCTAGCAACCTTGACTCACAGAGATGCGTTCTCACTACTGATTCTTCACATCTGAAAGGCCACAGAGAACACAAAATCTCTTCACAAACCTCTTGCTTTCTCTTGTGATATTTTAGCCTTTGTTTCTTTAGTTTACTACGTTTTATCATCACTGCAGCAAAAATCTCACAGAAGGCCATAACAATAGGCTGATTTGATGTGGAGAATGATCAGTCATCCACGGCTGCAAGGAACAGTGAATCCCAATTTCATTTTAAAATCTAATGATTTTAATATGGCCTCTCAAATCTACTTGATGTATCTAGTAATATTAGACTTAGATTGAAATATAAGATTTCTTCCTCAAGATCTGTCATGATCATTTGACTCAGGGTTCTTTAGAATAGAGGACAGGAGGGAAAAAGGGGAACATGGTAACACTTTCAATGACACAGAAATATACTGGAATGAAGAAGGAAATAGTCTTTATGTCCACAGCAGACAGGTGTAAGGAATTAGTGTTGATTAGATGAAAGACATAAGATACAAGATACAGAAAAAAGGACACAGAAAGGTTTTTTTGATTAAAAAATAAATCAGCCTTCAATGACAGAGATAATGAACTACTGTCAGAGACTGCCTGTGGAAGTCCGAAGTCACTGTCTTTGGCAGTTTTTAAGAAAGGGATGGCCATTAATAGCAATAAGAATGGAAAATTCATCACAGATTATATAGAGGAAATATTATCATACTGGACTAAGTGACTCCACAAAGTTCCTTGTAGTTCTCTGCCCCTACCAATCTGGCCATTTGTACTCATATAGCCCATAATATACCATCAATTTAGCCATGTATTTTTCACAAAAATACTTATATAAAGACACAATAATAAACAACTACAGATTTGAAGCAAGAAAAAAGATTGACTTGGTCTTATACTAGAAAGAAAAACTCTATTAAGTGTAATCGTCTCCCCAAAAAGTATTGGAGCATTTGGGATGATTTATTATTAAAGCCAACTCTGGGGATTGAATGGCTGTGGTAGCAGCATGTGTTTATTTTCCTTTGCAGCATGCATTATTTATTTACATTAAGTTTGCTTTACTTTCATGAGATTCAGCACTTCTGCTTTCTGAGATGTATTGTCTTGTTACTACTGGAACATTTTACCCACTGCCTTCATTGGCTATTTTACCAAACATCAGATAGAGTCATTGTATAGTCTGCAATCAGTTTTGTAGTCAAGGATCCCAGGACTTTTGTCAAGCTCAAGTGTCATTACAGCTGCTAAAATACTGCTTCAGCTTGCACAGCATAGAAGGAAGGTGGAATAACAATGAGTATTATTTACCAAGCTTTGCTGATGTCTTCTGTGTTTTCTCTTTTGACTATCCCTTGGCTTGTTTCTGATATCTGAACAGAGGAAGAAGATGATACAGTACTACTCTGACAGCCTGTGCTAGCTGGAAACATAAGCATGTTCTCCAGAGGTGATTTCTATTCTATCCTTTACTGTAGGCATAACTACAGCTGGATGTTCCAGGTGATTTGAAAATAATTATTTTAATGAAATGAGTACTGCTGATGCCTTTTCTTGTTGTTCACATTTTATGGGTTGAGAAAGTATTGCATCATTTAGCAAATACAGCAACTAAAGTGAAAAGCAGCTGGTTATGATAAGGAAACAAACCAAACACAAAGAGCAATAATAATTTAGCCTGTGATTGGAAAAGAAATAAGTAATTGGAGATAATGATTGGAGTGGAATATTCAATTGTCTGTTAAAGCTAATTATTGGCATGTTTCAGCACATGCCTTTCTCACTTTTATAGCCATATGGCAGTCTTACATGCACTCTGAGCACCTATGAGAGATTTAATTCAAATTTCCTCAAGCACTTATATAATATTTTCTATATTCAGAAATCTTGGTTGGATATAATCCTGTCTTTTCAACACCATCATGGAGAGAGCACTGGGAGCCAAGCAGAACCTGTCTCTGAGCAGATCACAGTCAGATCTTGCCCTGAAAAAAGGTGCAGGTGCAGAAGCTCCTTTCCTCAGCTCTGCTGCTGTGTGCCAGTCTCCAGCAACTGCTTCACATCAGATATTTCTCCTTACCAGAAGTCTGAGTTTGGATTCTGGACATTATTCCTGAATGCATCTTGTGGATGATATAAGACAGCATATTTCTACACACATATATAAGTACACATATGTGGATTTCTAAAATATTTTCTCTATATTATAATCACGAAAATTGTAAACAATATTTTAAAATATGACATTTTGAATAGATTTGAAAAATTTCCTGCAGATTAAAACCTACCAAAAATACTTGAGTACTAATCTTGCTGAACACTGGAGTTTCCTGCAAATCTCTCTGACCATTCTGATTTGTGAACTACAACTCTTTTTTTCTGCTAATACAATGTGAAGGCCACCAAACTTCACCAGCCAGCTGCCAGTTCAGAAAAAGGGGACACACTGTTTTAGTTTGATGCAAACAGCTTTAATCTTAAAAAAAAAAAAATCAAACCCAAAACAAACAAGCAAAAACTGAAAACCAGATCACATATTATTGTACATTTGCAAAAAATTTCCTTTGCCTTTGGCTAGTAAAATTCTACTGTTAACTTCCATCAATTTTTCTGTGAATACATTTTTGTTCTCTTTACTTTTTTTCAGGCTATGCTTTTCCATTTCTTTTCTTGTCTCATGAGTTCTTATTACTGGAAGCTAAAGTCTAGTTATAGTGGCTGAAATAAAAATATTAGTCATTCACAATATAGAAACATTGGTTAAAAGCTCCATCAGGTGAAAAAGGCACTTTGCATCCCTTTTATACTTTTTTGAACGTTGTCTGAGTGCTCCATAAAAGTGAGTACAGTGTGCTTTGGAGTTTCTGAAAGAAATTGCCTTTCTATTTCTGTTCTGGAAAAAGCTGAAGAGGAATCTATTCCTTCTCCACCCCTGTTCCAGCCCTGTCTCTAAACTGCCCTGTTCCAGCCCTATCTCTAAACATTTCCCACAGCACCACCTGCAGGACTATCTAGCTGGAGGTTAGAAATTTAATAAGTCAGAAGGAGGGTTAAGCGTCAAATATGGTATGCTGCTGAAGGATGACAGTAATGTTATGTCTACTGATAGACTAACAGTCAAACTTAATTCATGTAGCAATTATTTATCATTTTGTGTCGACATACAGACACTTTAAGTACCATTCGATGGACATAAGAATTATTGCTTTTGCAGATGTTTGGCTAGAGGCAAGTTTGGATAAAACTGAAAGCTGTTTAAATGTGTCTTCAGATATTGTTGCCTTTTTTGTTGTTGCTGTTTGGGGTTTTTTTTGAAGAAACTTAACTTGCACTTTAGTCTTGCAGCTATTTAAAAAAAAATGAAAAAGTTATGAATAAAACACATTGGTATTCCTAGAATTTTGAGGGAGGAGAGGCACTGGATGCCTCTAGAAGAGGGAACACGAATTCTTCACTGTGTTAAAAGCCATTTTCCATGGGTCTCACACCTGGCTTCCAGCAACTCCTACAGAAGTACATCCTATCAGACACCTTCTTTATTTGAGGTCATCATTACTCCTTACTGCAGGTGGCAGCCATTTTAAAATACATTCTCCAGCTAAAAGACACTCTTAACTTTGTAGCTTCATATCAGCAAGAGCAGATTACACCCACAGGTCCCACATTACTGTAAAAATTACTTTTCCATTTCTGCTTTCTCATGCTTACTATTCTCACTCAATTCATTTCAAATCCTTCCAATACTGCTTCACTTCAAGAAACTAAAGTGCTACCCAAAGTACTTCACTGACCTATTTAATTGTACTTAATATCGCACTTACTAGTCCTCAGTGGTCTTAAACATAACCCCACTGCTAATTTGCTTACATGCAATATTGCAAATTAGTGTTGATGACAGCTACATGACAGCAGCTAGTGAAAGAACCTTGTTCATAATGCTGCTTTTTTTTAACTAGTTCTTTTTTTGTATTGTAAAAACGAAAGCAAAATTTTGTTGTATATCAGAGACTAATCAGACTAAACCACTGTTTATTCTTTACCTTGAACTAAAACCTTGAAATTTTTAAACTGTGATGAATTATTTACGAAATTTTTATCCCATGCTGCCTTTTGGTGTATGATTTCTACTTCTGTTTCTAGTTAGAAATATGTCACACAGTTTTCAGTGTGGTTTGAAATGTAGTTTGAATAATTATTTTTAGGTTTCTTTTATTTACTTCCTCAATGCTATGACTTTGAATTCTGATGCAAAGCTGGGCAAAGTCAGAAATGATGAATGGAAAGGGGAATAGAGACAGATGAAGAAAAAAATGGCCATATTTCTGATCCTTGAAGTGGTTTCACTGTGCCTTGCTCCCTCTCATCTGTGGAGGACCTCCAAAGCAATGCTGGCTAAGAGTCCTTGCCAAGTGGCTGACTTCAGGTCTTCTGCCGTCTGTGCTTCTCTTGATTATAAAGGTTTAGGAGCTAGAAATCAGAAAAATAACCCTCTGCAACATCAGCCTTGAGCCCTCCCTTGCCTATGAAAAAAGGTGTGCTACCAATAGTGCTGATCTGCTCTTGTGGGCCTGATACTACTGTAAAAAGTTTTGCAGGGTCACAGCTGCAAACTATACTCTTCTGCAGGAATAAACGGGATTCATTGGAAAAAGAATATGGACTAACAATGAAAAGGACCAAGAATAATACAAGCTAACAGGGGTTAGGAATGTCCTGTGAAATCAGTGAACAGCTACTGGTTACAGAAACCTTCAATTATTTTCACATTCAAAATATCATCCACCATGAGTGAAGGATGAGAGAATTTAGGTCATCCAAGGTTCACATTCCAATGTACAAATTTGCAAAAATTTTATTCTTTATCAAACCATGAGAAACCTTATTTTAAATTGACTAATTCTAGAAAAATCTCA
Organism: Hylia prasina; assembly: GCA_013397195.1. Lineage (NCBI taxonomy): Eukaryota > Metazoa > Chordata > Aves > Passeriformes > Sylviidae > Hylia > Hylia prasina. The sequence continues at coordinate 238,550 of VYXD01013624.1, read as the reverse complement.
CTATTGAAGTTGATGAAGAGTTTCAACTTTTTCCGCACACACAGGGCAACCATGAATATTTATTGGTTACTTGTGAATATAAATATTATATTTATTTGAGGACAAGGATGTTTATTTTATTACAAGAACAAAGAAAAAACAAAGAATAGCATTTGACAGGCAGCTCTATCATCCCTACTTAGTAAAATTTTAGCTAAGAAGTGCTACAGAGAATTAAGGACTAGAAATTAACTACACAAAACAACAGCAGAGCTAACACATGGCCTCACCTAGCAAAATATTTTTATTGATTTCTAATAAACTTGCTTGTCATCTGGTAGATTGTTTTTTGGTAGATCTTTCATAGCAATTTTCATATGGTCTCAAATACCTGTGGAGTTCACAACTGGCTTTATCATGTTCCAGAACAGATAATACATACTAAGATACACAAAAAATGGAGGAGTCAACTTTCTTTACAGGTACTCCCTCCTAATGAACCCAGAATTGGTTCTCTAACACACATACTTATTTCTATTTTGTGCTTTAAATACAACAAAGTAATCAACACAGTGAATCTATATTTGACATAGATATTAGATTTTTCAAAGCAATTAACTTTCCTCAGGAAAATAAGGAGAATTTTTATATTTAAAAAAAGGACAAAGGAGTTCATAGATATTTTACAAAGAACAGTTCAAACAGGCCAGAATTTTCTTTCATATTCAACATAATTTACTCAATGTAGATTATAAGGATTTTAAAACTAAACTCTGTGTGATGGGGTTGTGTTAAAGAATGGTTAGAACCAAGAATTCACATGGCTGGGTGGGTGATTTATCAGACAACCAGTAGAGTTCTTCTGAATGTCTGCCACAGGCAATTTAGCTGCAAAGGACTATTTCATTTTCTTGAGTGTGTGTGCATTTCTCCAGAAGAGGAGCTGGGCATTGATTTTGGGCCTCTATATGGATATAGGCATTGGAGCAGAGGGAACAGTGTTAGTTTTGCTAATGTAAATGCTAAAATTCATACTAAAATAAATTGGGGGGGAAAGGGGAAGGGTATGGTACGACATGTCACTTCACACATTTTAAAAAGTCATTTTGCTGGCATCCATAAATGTGAAAAGGTATCTGAACTTTCTTTAAAATTATTCTTTGGAGTACAGCCTCCCTCTGAAATTTTGTTCTCACTTGTTTGCATGGGTTTGCATGCAGAGAAAAAGACTTTTTGTAGAAGTGCCATGTCTCTGATTTCTCGTGTCTCTGATTTTTCATGAAAATGATTTCAATATGAGGTCCAAGAGCTAGTTGTGAAAAATGTCGTTTTAGTTAGTTCAAAGAAAACTGCATCAGAAAGGGATGGGGCAGGGGAACAACAGTGTTATTTCTTTGGCCAACTGTATCCTTTTAATTACCTATCCTTTTTAAGAGTTTATTAAGTAACCTGTTACCCATGCCAAGGTGAACACTGTTTATTTCTAATAAAGAAAAAAACCTGTCAAGTACTATGGTACTTTGACTAAAAGAGTAAGGAAAATGGAAGTAAAGATTAGACCTATAATGTCAATAAAGTGTTTCTACTCTTTTGTTGTGTTGCACTGGGTGTCTTGTTGTATGTATTCACAGAGGAGTGTCTGTTGCACCTTCCCATGAACCTTTGCATCCCCTGATCCCACCTGATCCCACCTATCACCTCACCACCCCCAGGGTCTGTCCCCATTGGCCAATAAACACCCTCCCATCCCCCTTCCTTCACCAAGGGCTTAAATCTATCCTTTGCAGGGGGTTGGGCTCTTATTCTTCCTGGGCTCCGTGGAGTAGGTTCTGCGTTAAAACTGTGGGACTGTGTCCCCGAGGAGTAAGAGCACCTTTTGTCTTTTACCTTTGTCCTTGACCCAATTTCCCCCCGAGGTTTATTTTGAGCCAGGCTGAATCCTCAGGGCAGTGGGAATCAGGGCACTCTTTTAAAATTTTAAGAGAAATGACAAAACATTGTAGGAAAAATTAATTGATCTGACACGTTCACATGTACTGACACCCTTCCATTCATTTATCTTTATAAATTATACTCCATTAGAAATATGCCTTGTTCATGCCAACAGATCTTGATTTGATAGGGAAAGCAGGTATCAGATATAGACACATGTGGATGAGACCACTGCAGCCAACTCCTGTTGGCACTGAAAGCTCTTTAAAGTTCCCATCAAGACACAGCTCATCACTACTAGCACAATGCACACTGAGACCATTATTATCCCTACTTCACTCCCACCCAGACTCATTGTATTTCAGATCCTTGATCCCAAATATGAAACCTTCTTGTTCCCTCCACTCTACCTCCATGAAGCCAGAAAATGTGTGACTCATGAGATTTTCAGCTTTCCACAAACGATCAGCAAAGCATATATAATAGAGCAGCCGTGGCTGTGGCTGATCCAAGCTGGATAGCTGCAAAACTTCCCAGGGAGAGACGTCTTGCTAGAGATAGCCTTCCAGGAGTCTTGGGCAGTCAGCTCTGGCAGCCAGGCACCTCAGCAAGGGACAGCCAGTGGCTGTAGTGATTTCAGCTCTGTGCAGTGTTTCAGCTCTTAGTGATATGAGCTTGTAGTGATTCCAGCTCTTGCCTTGTGAGGTTGCCCCAGGCCGACACAGGGACAGAGAGACAGGAGGGGCCATGAGGCAGTTCCACAAGGTAACCTTTATTATCCAGCACCCTGTGAAGGGGAGCCAGGTACAGCTGCTGCTCCCTTGCTACAAGACTGACAGCCGGGTATTTATAGGGAAGGCAGAGGTGGCACCAATGCATTGTGGGAGCCTTGTTCGGACCTGGTTGAGGACTTGCACCTTCAGGTCCTCTCTGCCAGGGGGGAGCTAATCGTATGCCATTCAAGGGATATCTCTCCAGGGCAAAGCCCTGGCAGGCCCCACCTCTACACATATACATGTGAGTAGGATGCCAGGGAAAACAGGGAGAGAGTTAATTCATATATATGTATTCATATGCATAGTATAACTTCAGCCCACAGTTCTCAGTTTTACTTACAAATAATTGTCACAGCTCCCAACACTACTATAGCTTAATCAGTGCTGGCAGCCCTAGTGTAGATGGCACCTCAGCAGCTGTCAGCAGCATCATGTCTATGAAACCAGCTCAGTGCCAATCTAATTAGCACAGTGCTGAAACAGCTGCTGGTACTCAAGATCTGTGAAAGTTGCAGCTCGTCCCACCACTAATGTCAGTAGAGCTCCAATAGTGGGAATATTCTGTAAATGTTCCCCAGTGCAGAACAAGCCTGTGTTGGCAGTGACTTGGACTTCTCTCCTTGTTGGACATAATACTTAAAGTAAGGCATCAAACTCCACTCTGTACTTAAAATCTAATTAAGGACTCCCCATCCTACCTGTTTCCTTAAAAATTTTGATGTCCTGTGTTTCTGATGACAATCACCTTCCTGTATCTGACTTTAGCACTGCCTATGGTCTCCCTGGTTTAGAGAGCTGTACCTACAGTACAACATAGGCAATTCCTGCTCAGCACTGAAGAGGACCTTGCAAAAAGGCCCAAACTATTCTGGTAATGGGTCTTGAAAGGGCATTACCTGGTTTTATCATTTCTTAATGAGACAAGAAGAAGAACTCACTTATTTTTAGACTACTACAATGAAGTTATGTCCTCAAAAGAGGACACAAATAAGCTTCAATATCTGATGCTTCCCCTCTGTCATTCAGATTGGTAAATATCTGTATCTTCAGAGAGGCTTTCAGGACTTGTCTGAGGAAATTACTAAAATCACTTTTTGTTTTAAAAATGACAATTATGTACCAAAGACTAAGGATGGCAAAACCAGACAAAATACCAATTAAATATAATCAATCAGACGAGTCAATCAAAACAAAAATAGTATTTAAACATGCTTTCTTCCTGGGGGAGAGGCCTCCACCAATCTGCAGCTCACCTGTTAACAGAGGCTAGGAGGAAAAGACAGGTCAATGATCTCATTGGAAGAGATAGAACTTTTAACTGATGTAATTCTCTCCTTGAACAGAAGGGAGGGATATGGGAAGATGACCTCCTGTCTGTTTCATGGGGAGTACCCCAACAGTCTTTCCAAAAACAGGGCTTGCAATAACAACACAAGAGAAAATTCAGGAGGGGAACAGGAAGATGTATGTCCAGAAAACACTTAGGAAAGTTCATATTTTGCAGGAGTGATTTAAACCGAAGAAAACTCTGCCTGGTCTCTAAATTAATCAAAACAACCCTTTCTCTTGGCGTACAGCAGAGATATAGCTCAGGATGGAGTATGACTTATTGCAGTGGAAACACATTCCAGACAAGGATTGTCTCTATTGTCTCTTTTCCATCCTTGCATAGCATAACAGGATCCTCTTGATACTGCCACTATATAAACAAATGGTGACCCTTGGCTGCAGCTGAAAGCTCCACGTTGTCTGCAGTGAGATGCAAACCAGTGATCCACTTAAAACATTACTGTGAAAATCTTCCTCAAAATCTCACGTTTATGTGTCAGTACTTACACAAAATAATAATGGACCTTTGAAGGGTAGGCTGTGTGTGTGTTGTATCCATCTCTGCTGTTCTGGGAGTAAAAGGCCATTTCTCACTCAGCAGCATTACCAGTGTCTGTGAGATCTTTGCCCCTGTCCTATACCCGAAAACATGATGGCCAGAAATCCCATTCTGGACACAGAGTCATTCCAGTATATCAGAAATAAAGAGAATCTGTCCCCTAATGTAGCAGGCAGTGCAGATGGCCGCCTTCTAGAGCTTCTGCTGCATAGAGTAGTGGCAGATTGTTCAAAGAGGGATAGATTTGGGGAGCAACAAAGAAGCCAAGGATAAAAGTACCATCCAGCTTTGTTCCACGTGCAAAAGAAAGTCTATTATGTGCCCCTTTTGTTTCCCCTGTTACAGGAAGTAAGGGATTTTAAAGGAGTGAAATTTAAAGACCAGTGATATAAAAAAAGTAAATATTTTGCTTTTCTTGGCTCCACAGAAATTAGGAGCTGTCATTCCACTGAGATTGCTTGGAGAATTTTTAATATAATGCTCTGATGGTTATGCTGCTTCACAGATATGAATACTCATAAGGTTTGAACTCTCATTCCACTTTTAATCACTTAACTGATCCATTGTTCCTGAGAAAACCAAAAATTCTTTAAGTTCTTCTCTGTGGGAATATTTGAGCTCTTATCTTTATATACATAGAAGTGATATGTTTTTTGCTGCTAGCTGTGTACTTTAATCCCAGTTATAGCTGTGTGGGAATGTACAGATCTACACAGGCTAAATATATTTTTGCTTGTTTATGTCCACACACTGATCCTCCTGTTATACTCATGGGAGAAACAGGGAAATGGTGCTTTTAAAGTGTATTCACAGGATTACACTGACCAAAGAACACTACTCTTTATTAAGACGAAGACCATAGAAAATTTAAAAACCGAATCAGCATTGAATAGTGAAATCTTACTGATCAGAAAAACAGCCATGAAAATTCCTTATTTCAGTAGCAGTCTCATGAATCGTCCAACTCTTTCAGTTTCACATTGATGTCACTTCACCAGTTAATTATTTTGCGCTGTTGCTTGCAAGTTAACCTACCTTTATTTTTAAATGCCTTTTAAATGCATGTTATATAACTTTCATTATTAAGTTGATGTGTTAGGAAGTATAACTGTATTTGCTGCTTGTGTGATATTAAATAAATTACAAGTCAAATAATTTTACCCATGATATAATTAATAAAACTTAATGAGGATTTTTTGATATTTGCATTACAGTTAGCTTCCAGTTAGCACAGAAATATCAAAGCAATGGAGGGCCTAAAACTAAGTTCTGTTTTTTTAATTTGTTTTTTTTACAGACCTAAATAGAAATACCCTCCAGTAATGCCAAGAGTTAATAGACAATCTGCCAGCTAATGGTCAGTCAAAACGTGGGAAAATAAACATACCTTCAAAAGTTTTCCTTGCCACCAGCTTATATTTTGAATTATTATGCTGATTCTAAATGTCATGATTCACCAATAAAGTAAAAATGGGGGAAGACACAATAGAAGCCTTCTACTCCTTTTGGCAGAGGAAGTCTATAAGATTTTAACAATTCGGTCACCTGTGCTGTCATGAATGAAGATAACACAGTTTGTTTATTAATTTCACCTTATGAAAATAAGAGAAAATATTCTACATTCCTCAAGGGAAAAGAAAAAAAGTAAGAAACAAACAAAAAAATGTATTAGCAGCAACAAACAGAGGATTCTTGAATTTTTTTTCTTTAAGCAGACCACCCAGAAATATACCCTGATTATAAGGGGTGTGGTTATTTATTTATTTATTTATTTGCCATCTCTCTCCTGGTGATCTCCATTTACCTGGATTGAATAATTCTGACACAATTGAGAGGGAAGATACAAATGAACATACAGCAAGAAAAGGAAAATTAAGTACCCCTTGACTGTGCATGCTATAGGCAATGAAACCAACATTCAGAGCCTCTAGACAACAGAACTTGCAGTGGGAGCAAAGGGGCAGAAGTACCAGTGATGGGAACTGCTGACATTCTTGACAAAAAAGAAGCACAATCTACAGAACTTGTGCAAGAGATTATGCACCTGTCCTACCATACTTCACTTTCTATTTTTTCATACACTCTGGAGCATAAGTCAAACTCCTGATAAACAGTGTGATTTTTTCTTTATCTCCATGCATTTTCTATTCACTCTGCAGCTTCTTCCTCACAGAAGTTCATTCCTGTACTTTACACTCAGGCTGCAAAATGCATCACTTTTCCATAGTATAACTTGGTTTTGGTTTTTTGTTTGGTTTTTTGTTTGTTTGTTTGTTTGTTTGTTTTATGAACTGCATTACAGAAGTTTTTCTATAAATAAGAATAATAAATTCCACTGGGTCATTTTTTGAATGGAATAATAACTAAAAGGGTATTTTTTTGTTTCCACTCAGAGAAGGGTGATAGAGGTTCCCTTTAAGATAATTCTACAGAGTAAATTTATCGTGCTATAAATTACCTAATATCTTTCTCATTTAAAAGGACAGAGAACATCTTGTTTTTAAATCTTTCCCTCATGCTTCAAAAATGTGACAAAATGGAAAGAAGGCTTTTTGTCTAAATTATCTGAATGTTGATCAAGTTAATTGATCTAATTTTCAGACCTTATTATATGTCTGGCACTAATAAAACATGTACAGAGCATTTTTTCACCCACTAAGCCATATTTTTGGTATAGAAATTTACTGTTCTGACAAAATAGTAAAAAGTCACTCAGAAAAATGTTTTTAGTTCTGAAGTGGCCCTCTGCAGGCTCAGCCAAGTTACCTCTGCCTTTGCCAACCCAAGAAAAACACGGGAACTTGATGGAGTATCTTGGGGTGAAGGTGCCTGGACATGAGTTGCCTAAGATTTGGTGACTGAGGCATCTTAAGCCCTCATCTTAGCCCAAGGTAGTCAAACTGGTATAGGCCAGACTACTCCCCTCTGAAAAAGTGTTGTAATCAAAGCTAAATTGCTACAACAGTGTGTTTAAGGACTTTGCGGGAAAATTATTTAATGAAGTGCAGACAAAATACAGAGATTTGAAAGTGCTGGGTTTGAACTTGTAAATTTTTTCATTCTGTACTCTGTAAATGATTCTTCAGTATGTGTACGTAAATTTAAGACTTTTGCCAGAAGTCTAAACTTATTTGGCCATAAAAATAAGTGCCACATCTAAGTCAAGAATGTGCTGGCACAAAAAGAAAATATATTAAACCTCTTTGCACATAGTTTAAAGGCTAAACTTCAGCCTGTTCTCCTGACCTAAAAACAGTCCCTGCTCCCTGTCATCTCATTAGTGGATCCATGTGTTCATTAAATGAGTTGTCCCTTTACAAAATGAACTACTTATGTACTAAAGTCTAGTTTCAAGCTGGTTCTAAATTTCAAACCCAAACTAATTAAACATTATTAGTGCAGCAGTCCCAAAGATACAATGATGGGATGAGCGATGAGATGCTATGGTTTGTTTGTTTGTGTGGCACATGCACACCCATTTCCACAAACAAATGAGTAGAGGAGGGGAAGGGGTGGAAAAGACTTGCTTATCACAACAGAGGAGAAGACATGCCACCTTTGGTTAAAAAAAGAATCAAGCAAATTAATTCTCCTTGGGAAAAGAGTGTGAGAGGCACTGAGTCACAACTGCTGTGGCAGAGCTGTATACTGCTTGTTCCTCAGGGGTGAGCAGGCAGGCACAACCTTGTATTTACTTGGCAAACTGAAAAGGAAGATGAGACAAAGAACTCCAGTCTCTTTCAATATTAACCTTCATCTTAAATGTCTGTTATCTTGTAGCTCATTAGGTGGTATTATTTTGTCATGAAGTTCCTTAATGTTACAGGACATTGCTCCCAAAGGTGAAGAAGGTTTCAGTAACAAGCGGGGCTTCTGTGCTTTGGCTGATGATTAAAATAACCTGCCAGCCTGTAAGAACAAGGCTCTGGTCATAAACTTCTTTCTTTCCTTGTTTTCACCTTTTCATTAGAAGAGAGATCTTTGTCCCAGACCTTTGGCAGCAAGCTGAGAAAATAGGGCTTCAGCAAAATACCGAACATTCAAAAACACATAACAGAAATTGCAAGGAAATACTTCTCTGAAACATGTTATAAAAGACTGGCTATACATTGTGTCCTCACATCCAGCATTATCCTTACAGAAGCAGCAAGAAAAATAAACTGTGCATATAAACCGTATGCAATAAAGGTTAGGGAAAAAAACCAACAAATTGCTTTTTCATCTCTTTTACTGTGACTTCTTTATAATTTTAATTCTCTACATAGAACTAGAATTCACAGGAGGTAGCTTCTTTTGCCTTACTTTGTTCCAAACTGCTGATACATCCAGGCAGATTGATTTTTAAATGTAGGATCTTGGAGAAAAATTTGTCTCTAAACACAGAAGTCTTGATTTGAGTGATGTGACATGGAAAGCTCATAGTGGCTGGGAGCACCAAGCTATCACCTAACGTCAAACTTCCTGCACTGCTGACAATAACTATCAATGTAAAAATTTCATGACTATACTCACAAGAAAACAGGCAAGGACAAGTAATTTAACCAAATCCCCATAAAAACAGATGTTTGAAATACTGAATCAGTTATTGGCAAGCAAAAATTCCAAATTATTATAATGGTAATTATTTATCAGGATGTACATCAACCTTGCAAAGACATGTGTTGGAGAAGATACGAAGACTTCCAGTTCAGCTAAAATACATCATTTTACTCATATCCACATTTCAAGCTAAAACCTATATGGAAATTAAAAGTAGTAAGATCACTGATTACTAGAAATAAATTTCCCCTGCATAATTTGGTAAAAATTCAGAACTAGAATAATTTAAAAGTGTAAAAAACACAAAGAAACACTAATACAATGTTCATGATCCAAGCCTCATGGGGGACAAAAAGGAAAAAGATGTTTTGATTTTAATTTTAAGGGGTTTTGCCGACTTTAATCTGCATTTCTTTGGTCTTAAATTAGTTGAGTTATACTTCTTTAAGTATAATTGTTGTTTTCTTTCTTTGAAAAAGGAATACTGTGTATTCCCTATGTTTATTATTTAGTTAGTTCTGCTACATTGTCAATTTTTTTTTCTAAAGGTTTTCATAGTATTAAGGTTATGTTAACACAGCTACAGCTGCCTTCAACCTCTGTCCCCTCCACTTTTCCTTAAAAAATGTGTTTGCTACATTTGCCATTTTTAAGTCAAATGGAAACTCTGGTACTAAAGAGCTATTTAAAACAAAACTTACTATTACAAATGCATAGCTATTCATGTGGTTCTATTTAGAACGAAGAATATTTCTTCTGCTTTGCCTCAACTCTAGATATGTGGCAATAAACCCACCGAGGCACTATTTCCACCATCTTCACCATCTGTATGTCATCATCTTTACTAAATATTTAGGCAAAATTAGACTTTAGAATGCTTAGTTCAATGCAACTAGTTTAGTGTGTAAACCACTTTTTAAAAGTCTGGAATTGCAATGTGCATTTTGCCTCTAATAAGTAGTAATAAATATGAGTGTACTTGGGTTAATTGTGTTGAAATAAAAGAGCTAGTGATACAGATACAGAATAGGATTCTGTATAACTCATTCTCTTTAACTTATAAATAAATTATTCTCTTTTCCTTTTTGTTTCCTACATGAACTGACCTAAGACATTAGCTCTGTTTCTGAACCTTCATAATTTAAAGACAACAAAATAGCACATTATTAAAAGCTTAAACCAGCGCCACTTATATAACAAAGATGTTACGAAAAATAGCAAAATGAGAGCCTGAATAGCTGCCTAAGATCAAACCAAAACACCATCAAAATACACTGGTATTTATTCTATTCTCCTGGATGTATCATTCCCACATAGCCATAACTCCATATAACACATATTTCTACTGACTGTTCTGTTGAAGTGTGATGCCAAACTTGATCAAAGCATTTGAGGTCAATAATTGCAATGCTATTGAATAAAACCCTCTGTCTTGCTTTGCTATAAATATTTTGTATTGACTTTAACTGTGCCTTCTAGTGATGCACAAACTCATCCAAGTAGTAAGCAGTAACATTTATTAGGTTGCAAGCTGAAACTATTTGGAACACATAAAACAGGTTTTATGTCCCTTAATTCAATTGAAATATAGATATGCTGTGGCAATATAACATCTCTTTATAATGCCTCGAGTATCACTTTTATGCAGCATTTACTGTGTAACAGACATTAAATCTTTGGAGAGCTCATGGATATTACGAGTGTGCTCTTCTGACCTCCCCAAAATATTAAAACTCAGACTTGAGGACTTGTTTGTTTTGTGTCTGAATAACCTTTCCTTAGAAATAAACTGCTTGATCACTAGCTGTGATCTGCTCTGTGTTCCTTGATAGTCCTAGTGCACCCAAAATGAATATTGATTGTTTGGTTAGAGCACCAGCCTGGAACAGAAGGGTTGTCTCTCTGCACTGATGTCCTTGCTTTATGAGTCTTATTGTGACACAGGGCTGAGATGAATTTCCCAAGGCGATTTTTATGTCCAGATGAAAAATAATGTATGAGAGCTTTACCTTATTATTAATAGCACTAAAACTGAGCATACTGACATAGAAGCCATTATCTTCTAGATAGACAGTTACAAGTATTTCTCAGATATTCTTGCCTTCTAAAGGATACATGTACTCTGAAGTTTTTTTAAATTTTATTCTCAAAAATATTTAATCAAGTTTAGCATCATGTATGCAACGCTAACTTAAAGCTGTTTTGTCACAATGAAGAAAGAACACAGATTAAAGTCTTTCTTCTCTCTCCAGACATTCTTCTCAAGGAGAACAAGCCACTGGTGATTGTGCTGCAAGCAGATATTGTCAATACTATTCTATGACTGCTCTGTTCTGTAAATGTCATTTTTCACTGAATATAATTCAAACAATATTTTTGCAGTATTCATATTCATGTAATTATTTGGATAACAATGACAATATTTAGAAATAATTAATCCTTTCTAGATTTTAACCAGTCCTAGCTGCAGACAAAATAGGCAGAATATTTCAGTCTATGTATAACAAACATCACTTATCATTACAATTAATAAAATGTGAACATTTCTATTTATCTTATTTCTTCTGAGCCTATGACCCTGCTCTTACCATGAGTCTAATAAAGCCTCCTCCAAAGTTTCTGACGTATTTGAGATCTTTCCACTGATTTTCATGGCCTCAGAATGAGCTCCTGATAATTCTGACAGCATACAGATAGTCATGTTCAACTTCAAAAAGGCATCCCAACTCATGAAAAACACAAAATAAGGACTTAGTTTTAAGCAGCCATTTAAGTTGTTTCCTAGGAAAAAAAAGCAATATGATTTAAGCTTATTCTAACCTACTAAATACACACTACATTACCTGTGTCGCTGTCGAAAATAATTTTAACTCGTTACCAAATGCAAATTGATGCTTGACCAGTCAGAACACCAATAATTTTCAACACTAACTACACTTGCATTATAGAACAAAATTAGGTAACCCAGTCACTTAAAAACAATGACCTGCCTTGTTCTTCCTATCTGAATTAGGCATGACAAAACAAGTCACTTATTCAGGCTCTGTACTCTAACTGATTCAACATCAATTCAGAAGAAAAGTTTTACTATCACAGTTTTTCAATCATATATAAAAAATGCAGCTAGTTGATGAGAAGTAAGCTTCCAGATCTGGCTACCTATTACACTGAGGAAAATATATACCCCAAGCCCCTCCAACCCAGAGGCAGATTTCCCTCTCCCAACCTGTCTGCAGCATGTCAAACTCTCACAAAAATTCACTTGGAATAATAAAGTTTTGCCAACGTTCCTGTGTAGGACTTCCTCACACAAACACATTGAAGCTTTTGTATTTTGGTAATTGTTCCTAGCTCCTCACAGGACTGAAAGCATTTGTTCTCTGTGTACAAGTGTGTGAACCCCGGTCCAAGAAACCAGCTGATTTATCTTATTCTTTGTTCTTCAATCAGGGTCCCTCTTCCAGGCAGCATGAAAGACCTGGTGAGGTGTTTTCCTGCAATTAAGAAATGCAAACTTCATGAAATGCAAATCAGACCTATATCCCCAATCCCACACAGAAGGAGGTAAGAGAGATTTTATTATAGCACCTATATTTCCAGCTTGTATCTCAAGATACAACTTTTTCAGACTTTAAGCAATACAAAAAGTAGGATTAAAACACCCTACCAAACACCACAAGATGCAACATAAAAATAACAGTTTTTTTGCTGGGTATCATCAACACCTTCTTTTTTGTTTTCTTAAAAGACTTCCATTTTTCTGCCATTTTTATTATTTTCCAAAGGAATAGAAGTGTTCTAGATACTTGTCTTTAAAAAATGCTTCAGTCAATAATTTTAGCTTTAAAGATTACAGACAAATTATCTTTTTCTTCTTTCCTACTGAGATTCCTGACTTTTCTGTCTTTAGATTTCATCTCCCACTATGTGAGATAAAAAATAAAACCTTCTTGCTTATGAATTATTAACACACAAAATGCAAGTGTAAGATGATCATAATTTTGAACATACCATTACACTATAATTGATTTCCCAAAAAACGTAGGGGACACATAAAAATACTTTCATATTTAACGTGACTGTTAGCCCTGTGTCTCAAAGCTGTTTTTCCCCAATGCTTTATTCTGCACTCCCTTGGTCATAAGTTAGTATGATACACCTTCTTTTCATTGTGCTTGTTTTCTTCCTTCAGAAAGGAGGGAAAACAACCTACATTGTTCTTTGTGTTTAATACATACAAAAATAACATATCTATACCTCCTCTGCTATTTTTTTAAACTTTTTTGCCCTCCAATCCACTTAAAGGCATATTCCATATAAACCTCATTTTCCCTTTACGAACTATAAATATCTATTATCTCAAATGTTGTCAAGTAATTGTAAGAATTTCTGATATTTTGACTCATGAAGCAAAAGCAGAGAGCTGAAAGCTTCACGTAATCAAGTAGGAATGTAGGAATCATGTAGGAATTTCCAACTGAAATGAGCCCTGGGTTTAACATTAGTTCTGCAGGACAAAACTTCAGGTGGTTGTGTGTTTGTATAGTTACCCTCACTTTAGATCAGTCTTATTCCATTTGTTGAGAAGCAGCTGTTGAGAGAGCACCATATGATATTCTGGAATAGGTAGATTGTGTTTTGGGGTGAAGCCTAGTGGAGGAGCCTGAGATCATCAACGGTCAGAATCCTTTCCAGCTGGCATCAGGGCTGAGTTCAGAGGCTTCATGACTAAAATCAAAGCACAGAATCCCAAAGAATAGTTGAGGTTGGAAGTGACCTGTGGAGCCATCTAGTCCAAGCCCCCTGCCCAAGCAGGAAACCACCCAGAGCTTCTTGCCAAGGACCAGGTCCAGATGCTTTCTAAAGGGGACTCTACAATCTCTCTGTAAAAATGTGCTTTCATTTGGCCTCCTTTACCCGCCAGGGTTTTGAGCCTTTAAATCATCAAAATATTTACATATTAAAAGGAGGCCTTGAAATTGTCTGGAAATTATCTCTAACTAGAGGACAATGTCAACAAAAAATCCAAAAACCAGGCTAGACAAGCAGATTCAAGTGGGTACAAAATGTTCTCGCTGGTCTATCTTCTTTCTCCCTGCAATAACAACAAACATGCAAAGTTAAAACTCTCCTGGCTGAGGCAATACTCCTGTTACAGGTTTTTTTAATTCAAAGTACTCACAAATTCATAAAGGGTATTACATATGAGTCAAGGAAGTTAAGGAACATGCTACTATTTTACTACTTGATGGTGATAAATATGACAGAAATATAAGCTCGTTTTGATTAGCAAGAAAACTGAATTTTTTTTCCTCTGTGGTACATCCACTAACATTGCTGCATCTTTTCAGACAACCATAGCAGTAGGCTACACAGGAAAATCACTGATGGAGACTTTGTCATCTTAAAGGAGAATGGTGATTTTTTATGCTGACAGTAACTCAGCACCCTCAGGAGACAAAGGACTGGCTCATAAAGTCCTAAACCAAATATGCTACTGAAATATCTATCTTGTTACTCAAATGGGAGCACAGTGGCATATTTTGACTTTTTAATTTACATGAGGGTATAATTTCTTCACACTAAGTATAACAAAGAGAGAAAACAAAATACAATAACAGTATTCCAAAACCAGTTCCTTGTCCTGTTCCTTCAGACCACTCAGAATGTTCACGCTGGAAGAAGTAGAATTTACAAAGATTAAACATGGGAGATTTCTAAACAGAAAGTTTCCAAAAGAGGACAACCACATGAAGCTGGAAGGCAGTCAGATCCTCTACAAAAAACATGAATATCTGAGATAATGAAAGTAAAGCAGAAGAAAAAAAAAGTTTTCTTTCTGCCACCAATAGGTTCAGGACTGTAACAGGAAATCACTATTTCCTCAGACTCCTGCAGCATGCAATAGGTTCAGGACTGTAACAGGAAATCACTATTTCCTCAGACTCCTGCAGCATGCAACCTCTGGGGTTTTCTTCTGTGTGTTCCTGCCCACAAATCAAAATAGTGCAGGTTTTTCAGTGAAACAATAGATTTTTGCTAGCGGAAAACAAGCTAGAAACTTTGAATTACCCTCCATACCTAAGAAGGACCTATTGTACTAAAAATATTAATATATATTTCAGATGATTATTAATACTCCTATCAAAATAGCCCTGTGTTGTCAAAGGAAGAAGGGCAAGTACAAATGATTGAAGATAAATGGTCAGTTGTCCTCAAAACAATATACTCTGCCCACTGCAATTGAGCCATGATGATGCCCGAACCAAGAGAATTCTTAGATTTATTGCAATGATTCAATGCAGAGATCATGATACCATTGCCTAAACCAATAATGCCTCAACTCTCAAACTACCAATTGAGCTACATTTGGTAAAACACATCTCTTCAACCTCCAAAAAAATCACACTTTGGGCATAAGGTTACATTAAGCTCGACAACCAGAATACGTTCTAAGTATTTCCTTTACAGTTTGGAAAGCCATTCAATCTCCCATTTAAAATATATATAAATGCTATCTTGATTATGGATTTAAGCACAGGCTGAAGCCTTTCTGCCTCCCCTTGGGTTTGAATATACAATTAAAACACATGCTGAACTCCATTTTGAGCAGCATTTCTGCTCTGACTCCAGGGTGTTAGTCAGTCCCATTTCAGATGGAAGACATTGCTAAAATATCTGAGGGAAATCTGAGTCAAAACTCTATGACTGTATGGGATCTATTCTTACTGATAAAGAAATTATAAAGGTATTGTTCATGCTTCTCCCTGTAACAGCACAATCTTTTTTGACACGCAAAATATTCTGCTTCTATCACACAGAGAACTCCAAAAGCAGCTCCCAGCTAAAAATCTCAGCTATTTGCAGAGCAGCTTTATTTTTATCATATCCAAAAACTATATAGAGAGCTGTGAGCAAGTGTGTTCTATAAAGAACAAGCAACTGCTTGCCAAGAGAGTTGTTATGACTAATTGCCAGTTCAACAGAAGGTAGGTAAGTTCTGAAGCACAGAAGGCGGCAAAAAAGTAGACGGGGAAAATTTAAGAGGGTCAAGCAATTTAACTGGCTTGAAATTATTTGGTAACCAATACTGCATAAAAGAGCATGATAGAGGTGTGTTAATTCACAATGCTTGGTGGATAATTACAAGTAAATGACATTCATTTTAGGCTAAGTAAGGTTCCTTAAATTTCTCCTTTATGTAGGTGTAGAGGTGAATAAGCAGACTAGGTAAATTAAACAAATCTAAAAGTAACAAGAATTACCTATACTCATAAAAGTAAATACAAGAAACTTCATATGAAACAAACAAAAAAAAAAACTTTAATAAATCAGCTGCTCTTCAATTGCTTCAGTTCACACATACACACTCGTCTTAAAAGCACATCTAGCCTATAATGTTAAAATTACAATTTTAATACATCCCACCCTTATTCATATGTGCTGTGATTTAGTTTATCAAAGTATTTTACATCAATTCTTTGCTTTTATTCCCCACACAAGGTCTATGAGAGCTTTTGAATAAACCCTTAGACCTGTTCATTCTCCTAAAAACAGCCCTGATGGAAAAATTTAGGCTGGAAGGGACCTCAAGAAGTCATCTAGTCCAAACTCCTGCTCAAAGAAGATCTAATTAGATTAGGTTACTCAGGGTCATGCCCAGAGAAGTCTTGAACATGTCCAGTGGTGGTGATTCCACAGTCTCCCAGGCTAGCAGGAGTTGTAGGCAAGCAGTAAGGTCTCACTGAAACATTTTCAAGTTGAGCAAGTCAAGTTCATTCATCTTTTCTTCATTCATTGTGTTTCAGGCTCCTGACTATCCTGTTGGCCTCCTGGGCTCCCTTCAGCATGTCAACAATATACTTTTTCTACAGAGAAAGTCAAAATCAGATACAGGATTTCACCTGAAGTTTCACAAATGCCAAATATGGATGCCTTTCCTCTACCTGGCAAAGGACCGAAGTAGTTAACTGTCCTCAAAACAACCTACACTGGCAATTCATTTGCAATTTACTCACGGAAACAAAAAAACTATCTACATTTCTTACTAATAACCTCATGGATGCTTCTGCTACAAGGCCATGCTCTTGATCCATGACTTGTTACCCACTAGGACCTCCAGATACATTTCTGCAGAGGTGGATCCTTTCCTTAGCTAGATGAACCCCAGTCTGTGCTGGTACACAGGATTATTTGGTCCTAGATTCAAGACTCCACAGTGACTTTTATTAAGCTTCATAGGCTCCTGTGTGAAAAGCTCGTGGGAGACTGTGTCAAAGGCCTGGCTTCAGCACATAACAGCCACTGCCTTCCCCTTCCCTACAGCCTCAACCACTTCAGCACAGGAAGCAAAGGTTTGGTCTGGCATTATCTGCCTAATTTGCCCTGGTTCATCTAAACCCATGTGGGCTGCTCCTCACAACAATCTTGCCTTTCATGTGTTTAAAACATGTCTCCAATCTTTCCAGGGATCAACACTAGACACCATAAAAAACCCAATTATCTTGTCATTTAATTGTGACATCCACATAATTCAGACATTTCATTTAGGATTTCCAAATTTAGGAATTGTGGATGAAAAACAATGTTCTCTTCAAGTCACTGAAGGGCTCCTTCCTCTTCAAAAATAATATTAGTGATTCCAAAGAACTATAACAAAGCAAGGTAAACCAGCTGAGATGGAGCATGAAATTACATCTCTCAAATATGATTAAGACTGGGCTAATTTTGTACCACTGGCCATTCTTGACTTGACTCCACAAGAGTGGATTCATTTGCCGATTTCTTGGTCAGTGGGTTAAATCTGGTCACAATGACTTTAATCATTGCTTCCATGTGAAAGGTTATTATTACTCAAAGGTGACAGGAGCAGAAAGAATAAATAGCTTATTGCTAATTTGTGTCAGTTATATATGAACTCAGGGCTTTCCTTCCTTCTCACCCATGTGAACTCAAATTGCTTTCAGCAGACATGCCCAAATTTGCTATTTAACATGGCAATTACTCTTTTGTCTGCCTTTCTCAAAACTGTGCCTTCTTTGCAGCTGGTTTTTTTTCCCTCCCCTCCATCTCTGCTGTGTGATGCCAGAGATGTGTCTATTTTACAGACGGGAAAGTAAGTCCTTGCCAGGAATTCGTAATCCTCTTCTTCTGTCAGTACTTATTTTCCGTTTCAAACTCCTCTAATAACCTTCTGGTTTTCTACATTTGGCTTGCTTGTACACAACAAACATAAAAAAAAAAAAAAAAAAAGCCCAACTTAGTCAACTATGTAAATTAGACATTTTGCCAACTGATTTTTCCGAGCTGAATAAAAATGTTGTTATTAGCTTGTCTAGCATATATCATGGAGACCACAGCTGCATTTCGTGCCAAGTGCTGGCCATGAACATCTTTCAAGGACATTACTGATAAAAAAGGCAGCATTTCATCACAGGAAGATTTTACCAGGTTAAGTGGAAGATTTTTGACCACTTTGGAAATTTAGGTCAGTGCATGCTTTTGTTCAAACCCTAGGCAGATGAGATGAAGTGGCCAGTCTGCCTGCAATTTGCAGAAGTCCAGAGGATAGTATAGGGTTAAAGCGATTCCTAAAATTGTAAGAATTGTAAATGGGTAACTGGGAGGGTGGAGAACTGAAACTGCTAGAAACAGGACCTTGGGACAGAACGCTAGCTTTACTATAATTATAGCTATTTTGTTTTAACCGGATCAAGTATGACTCTATCCGGGTAATAAGTCAGGGAAGAATACCCATCAGGTGATTGTTAGATGAAAGGTTGTTAATGATTAAATATGATTACTGTTTGACCAAAATCACAAGAATTCATGGTTGGGTAAAATCAATGCATACAATAGAACCATATGGGTTTAATAATTAATATATATTTATGTAACAGAAAGAGGATTAAAGCTTGTCCATTGCGAATCAATGTCAGAGTCAGATTTGGGCCTGTACCCCGATTCCCAGAGCTCTTAATAAAGCACCTGGATATAATCATTCTGTGATTATGTGTTTCCATGCTAACACAGACATGCTGTTTACAGCCATCTTCCTGAGCTGAAAATGTCCACCTCTAAACAAATGAGAGGAATGTACTTAGGTTGTATAAAGCAGGAAAATAATAATTTTTACATGATTATACATATGCTAGATTTATCAGTGATGAGAAACAGTATTTTTTATTCTGTTTCTTTAGAAGGATAATAAAAAGCAGTTGAAAAGCTTTCCTAAGAAAATCAACATTCTAGAATAAAAGTGTGGTTTTTTTCTTTTTTTTCCTTTTTTTCTTCTCCTTTTCTTTTTTTATTTCCTTAGCTAAAGAATTCATAGGCCAGTACAGAACAATGGATATTATTTTCTTAGTAGATGCATAGTAGTGCAAAGTCTTTGAACTCCAGACCTCTCGTAACAGAGAGCTAAAACAGATTCCCACAGTGCTCTATTTTTACCTGTTCTGGATCAATATAAGTGAACACTGAGTATTTAATTTATTTAGGAAGTAAAGAAGGACCTTGATACTTTGCTTGTAAGTCAGATATGCCTAAATTAAAAACTATTTTCTTATCTGGCAAATTTTAGCAAATATTCTCCATTTCTAATTCTGAATGGGCTTAGATACAGAAGCACAAGCATAGGACTTGACAACCAACTTTCCTACTCAACTTATTAATCTGAAACTATGCAACACTGCAATTTTTAATCAGAAGACTAAGAACATGTCATCAGATCATTTTTTCAATTTCTTTTTAAAGAACACTTTGAAAAGCATAGTTAATTTCTGTTTCATATGTTAATATAATATTAAATTGCTTTATTGCTTTGTGATGTACAGAAACTTTGACATTGGTTTCTTTATTTTATTTCAAGAATTCTTTTTTCTTGAAAGAAAAAAGAAAGAATCTTTCACTAAAATGAGTCAATTGCAAGCAGTTGCAAGCAGTTTCAGTAATTGAATCCCTAGATATTTGTCTTTGTACTGGGAGGTTTCATTTAACTTTTAATGGATTTTAATGCTGAAACAGTTTCATTTTAAACTGTTATCATAAAACATTTTAGAATTTTCTATTTTTGCTGTGGGATTTTTCTCCCAAAACCTTTTTTTTTTTTTTTTTTTTAAAGCAGAGGTTTAAGATTACATTATTACAAGCAATACTGTAAAACGTTCTGAGAGATGAGAATGATTTTTTAAGACAGAGCTGTTAAGGCTACCATGCTGTCAATCTGTTCTAGAGAGTTCACTAGAAATACAGGTTTTATATTTAAATAATACTGCAGATAACTGGAGTTCAACCTTCTCTGCTGGGAACTGAGGTCAAAGAGGCAAGCATTCTGCTGAGGGGAGGAAAGGTACAGGAATGGCAACATACTGCCGCAAGCCTGACACACTGAGTCCAAGGGCAGGTGGGTTCCCTAAAGCAGCATTTGGGAAACAAGAAATGCTGGTGAGGGTTCCCTGCACAGGGCTGTGCTCCATTGTCAGTGCGGGGGAAGAGGTTTGAGGACCTTGATGTTCATCAAGATGAGTGCTTTATAAATTCATATACACAAGAACTACTACCTGAATGTATTTTCTGGGTGCAGACAGCAGGAATGCAGTTGGTGGTCCCAAGCCATCAAGTTGATGCAGTTGAATACCTGTCAGCTGAGCTATGGCAGGTTCAGATCCACCTGATTTACAAAGCAATTTGGATAGGTGAGCATATTCTGACAATATTTTAAGGACAGGACAAGACTTCCATGACTGCCTCTTCTGTTAATCATTCACACAGATCGTGTTTTTAACATTCAGTGAAAATTTTGCAAGTGTTCTCAAGATGTAGGACAAGTGACTGGTTCATAACAGCACAGATAATGCAGATCTGGATAGGGAAATATCCAAATGACCTCAGCTATCACAAACATGAAATCTTGTTCCTCACAAAGCAATCACAGAAAGAAAAAATTACACTTGTTTTAATATAAATATAGTGGGTGGTTTGGCTACTTACTTATATAACCTGGCCATCAAAAATATCTCCTGTTTTCATCATTGTTGCAGTGAAATTATTTGCTCTCTTTGTACATCTTTCAAACTCTCATATATCAATGGACAAAGATCAGAGTATGACAGTCTTCAAAAAAATGCTGGTAATGCATTCTTATGTAAAGTTGAAAAATCAGGACTTATATGTATATTGATAGGGATTTTTTTTCAGTTTTTTGTTGTGTTTTTTTTTTTTTTTTTCCCTTAGTAAATAATTTCTAAAAGGACCTCAGCTCTTCCTAAGCAAGTTCCCTCTAAAAGTAATCCAAGTTAAGACATTTTACATCACAGGGCATGTGTTCTGAAGTTCCTGTATTCTGTTCATCCTTTGTCTTGTTTCTGAGTCATAAGAAAATTGTTTTACAGGAAGACAACCTGTTTTAGCTCTTGCTTGTATCGCTCAGTCCTGTGATCATCCTTAAGGTCTTCCTCTGAAGTCAGAGAGCAGGTACAATGAAATCAGAATTCTGGATTTGGCTTCATTGTGCACATTCAAAGAGTGTCTGGAAGATGAATAAACCAGACTGATCCTTACAATGATGGATAGCCATTCTCAGACATTTTAGCATATTACAATATTCCAAAATCTTTTGAAAATACCAGTTTTGGGACACCTATAAGGTTTTTAACAAAGAACTCTTGAAATGCATTTTAAAACATTTTGTCTTATATCACTTAAAAAGAGAACAAACATTGCATAGTCTAGCTTCTTCTATAATTTGGGTGGGTTAAGTTACTATTTGAAAAATAAAAACTTTTTAAATATTCCATATTCATTACTTTGCAGTCTTCAAATAGAAAACCATGGACCCCACTATGTTCTGCTCCATCCAGGTAATAGTTCCTCAAAAAACAATTCCTATTACAGCTAATATGTTCTAAAATATTATAGATTGATGTTAAATATCTTTATAACCTTGGCCATGACATTTCCCTCCCCTTGTTTTGGGATGCATAATTTAATAATTCAAGGCCATCACAGACATTTTGCCTCCTGAAGCAATGAATCCCACAGTTCATTTTTACTTGTCAAATATATTCCCTCATATTTCTAAAATGTACCTCTTCTTTTTCTTTCTCCCCATTCACGCTGCTAAATACTACAATAAAAGGACTTCTAAGCCTTCTTTTCCCTGCTATCATTTTAGCTAGTCCCCCTATCTTAAAATCAATGACACTTAGAAAAGTGTGTCAGATGCAACAATATCATTGGAGAGTATGAAGTTGTCATATGTTTGATTTTCCTCCACTCGTTTGAAAATATATGTATTGTTCACTTCTGATGGAGGCTGGGCAGAAATTGATACTGTTATTTAGGTTTGCTCCCGCTGAGATGTTTTGCTTACTGAGCATAGTGCTCAGTAATTGATGTATGGGATTATGTGGGCTAATATGTGTTTATTTACTTCAAGTTAGATTTTCCTGTCTGTTACTTCTGTTTCCTTATCAAATGCTTCTTAGTCCTCCATAATTTCTACCATCTCTGCTGAAGGACTCTTCTCCAGTTGTATTACTTGCTCTATCCTGTTTTTTCATTCTTTCTACCCATCAAATGTCGGGGTTTGATTTGTTTTATATTAAAAATTAATTTTTATTTAATGCTGATTTGGAGAATTTTCCCTGGTACTGAGACAGAGCATGTAGCTTTTGCGATGAGCAGTCCTGTCTCACAAATCTAAACCTTCTAGAAGCTGAGAAGTGTATTGATATGGGCTTGACTATTGCTTTTTCAGAATGGTTTTGGCCTTCACCAAATGTCCTTAAGAAAATGACAGTATAAGACGGAAGATATTTGCAGGGATGTATAATTGGGTAAAAGGAAAAAAAAGGTAAATAGTCAGTAAATGGTCAGAAACCATTCATCACCTTTATAAGCAACTGAGGAATAGCTATCAATGAGAGGTGAGGTATCATTATTTACAAATAATACATTATTCAGGATGGAGCAGCTTCCAGGAATTGCAGTTTAAAATAACTGTTTAAATGTATCTTGCACCCAGATACAAAATATGCAGTTTTATTTGCTTCATCTCAAAGAGACAGAACTGACAAAAGTTCATAGAATGGAGATCATGGGTGTGGAGTATCTTCCATATAAAAATTAATGTGCAGACTGGGACTCTTCAGCCTGGCAAAGATCAAATATGTGACAGAGGCATGTAAACCCATAAACATCCCCCAAAACCTTTTGCTTATTTTTTTCCCCAATGGATTAACTAGAGTTTATTAACTGAAACTCCCAGGAAGCAATTCACACTGAAAAAAGAGGTTGAATCCTTATTGAGTGTACCGTTAAACTGCTGGAAACCCTTGCTATAGGATGATATGAATGCTTAACCATTTACATGATTTCAAGGAGATGGTGTATAAAATCACAGACAAGAATTCCACTTGGGGTGTTTTATCTAAATCCCTCTGGAGAGGTCCCCAAGCTGCAAATTCTTGTCAAGAGTGTAAAACAGGAGGTGTCTCTAGAGACTTGCAGCCCCCAGGCACTTCCTGTTGGCCACCACTGGCAGCAAGACACAGGATGAGATTAGATACTGGTCAACAAAGTCACAAAAAGACCCAGCAGCTGTATAGTGAAGCTAAGAATGTTCAGACTGACATAGTTTTTAAGCCTGTAAGGCCATTTATATTTGGAAACCCTTAGAACAGCCACAGATCACTCCTGATCATTGGCAGCTCTCAGAGAAGTGTGGCTTTTCTCAAATCCCAGTCTTATGTACAGACACCACAGGGAAGACACACAGAAAGGTTATAGGTTGGATGTGGAATTACCAACAGGATAGATTTGCATCCTATCCTAGAGTCTGGGCACAACTTCAGTCTGAAGAGCCCCTGAAGAGTCTGAGCCCCTGTGCTAATGTGGTTGGTGAAAGACAGCTTAAAGAATTGCCCACACAGGCCCATGAACTGCATTCAGAGAGGCCCTACCAATGGGAGCCAGGTCTCTGGTTTTGGGATATTAGGGTAACTATTTAAGATAATAAGTGTAACTCCACAGGCTTCTGTATTAAAAATGATGGTATAATTCTACATCAAGAGTCAGCTAACATACAACAATCCATACCTATAACTTCTGAGCATGCTAATTTTTCAGATGCGACTCAGTTTGAAAGTGGCCTTTATTTAGACTCCTCTCCACAATGATGATCAATATGTGGGTTTACAAGCTCACCTTTAAGGGTCCTAGTCTCAGGAAAATCATGATGATTGTGTATAGAACAGCTATGATTCATTTTAATAAGAAGAGTAGAAATGTGCTGCGAGTTTGCTTTATTTTTCAATTCTAGAAATAAGCAAGTTCAGACTCAAATATAAAATTTTCAAAAATCTTGAGAATTAAGAATTGCTCTTTTATGAAAGTCATAGCAATCAACAAAAATTTTATACCATCCATAAAGGTCACAGTGTTCTAACTTTGCAGAAACAATATTGATGGGAGATAACTTCTAAGTATACTTTTGTCATGAAGATGCATTAATCTCTTAAATGTCATACTTCTTCTTTTAAAAAATAATAACCAAAACATAACTATAGATAAAGAACATCCATTCTTTCATTGAAACAAATTTATTTTAAAGGTTTACACTTGAAAATCTGTGTGTTATCCACTAGGATCTTGATAATGTTACATTCTTAATGAGTTTAATAATTTTTGCACCTCAGTATAAAGAGAGAAATAATTTGCAATAATCCCAGTAAAGTTCAGATCACTGGGACACTATTACTTGATTCCTTTTTCACAGTGTACTGCATTGGCAAAATTGTGATCTCAGTGAACAAATAGAATTTGTTTTGAAATATGGCCTTGATTTTATGAGCAGCTCCCCAGCACTGTAATCTTACAAATCAAACCTAGTCTATATTTGTCTCCCTGTCTGTAACAAGACAATAATAATTTACTTCACAGGAGGGCTATAAGGGTGGGACTGATCCAGCCAGCTCCTATATCTGTAACTTGCTCTATAGGCAGAGGAGTTCAATACCTGGAGGAGTGCCTGGCTGAGCCCAGTGTTAGCAAAAGGGTTTGGAGACGAAGCACAAAGTACTATTTTTAAAGGATCCATTATTGAGCCTTCAACTGTGAAATCCCTGCTTCTATGTAAAGAAAACATTAATTTTCCTTTAAAAGAACAGTGTGTGGGTTAAACATTTCTGGTGGCAGGACTATGCACAGCATGTGGACTCTAAGCACAGACATACAATCTAGCCTAGAATATAGTTTCACATACAGTGATAATATTCATACTCTTTGGTTGAGCTAAACACAATGAACTTTGGAGTTGACATCTCCAAATATACTTTGACATCTTACTCCTGTAACAAGCAGTGGACATTAAGCACCTAAATACCTCACAAGACCTTATATCTTGTGGTTGTTCCTCAGCTGGGATGTAAATTTAGAAGAGCAAAGCTTCCTTCCACAGAAATTCTTCAACTCCTGTTTAACCCTGGAATTTCTTCAAGCCCTTGGTGAGCTTGACTTTTAACCATGGAGCTCCAAGGAGACATTCAAGCATGTGCAGAAATTTCTCATTTTTAATGTTACTAACTCAGAATTTTCCCACACACAAATTCTGAGTCCAGTGTCCCACCTTTATTCCCTGTATTTATCTTGCAAGCAACACCAAGTGAACCAGTGCACACTGCCTCAAACCTAGGGTTCAAAACAAAGCCAAAGGTATTGTCGTCCATCCATTGATTTAAATATCAGCTCAACTTTTAAAGCTTTAATCCAGGGAGACCACAGTTCGGTCCTTCCCATCTGGTGTGGTAAAGTCCACCTCCTCAGATTTCAGTAATCAGAATATTACGCACAATAAGGAATATATATACCACAATATTTCCATAGAAGCTATACTCATAGAATACACAGCTAATTGGGACAATCTGTGCCAGACTCTGCCATTGTTTCTCTCTTGAGCTACAGTGACCTATGAGTCAGAGAAGAGTCCACATATATACATTGTGACTAAGGAAGAGGAAACCCAACTGTAATGCTAATTTTCATCGGTTATCAGGTTGATTAATATCACTGACATCAGTAAAATAGAAAAATTAGCAACATAAAGCACATTTACATTTCACAAATAATGCCTTCTAAGAAGTTTGGTCATGAATACACAGCAGAGAAAAATCATGCTTTGGGCCACTATGGTTACACTGCTGTCTCAACCATGTCTAGCCCATCCAAAATACTTCCCCAGGTAATCCTATCCCTGGATATAATATTGCTTTTTTTACAACTTTTGCAAATAAGACTTTTTTAAAGATAAACATTCAAAAGCAAAATACAATCAAATTCTCAGTTGCTTAATTATCTTCTTCCAGTGTTTTGTTCTGTACATCCATGTTATACTTGAACCAGAAAGAACCTGCAACTTTTACTGGCAGAAACATTTGAAAATTTGAAGAGGCAGAGCGATATTGATTCTTCTTTCTGTGGCTGTCTCTCCCATTTAGGTGCAAAAGGACTGGTGGTACTAAGTACCAAAACTCCTGCCTATTTTATTTATAACCATGTTATCTCTTCCTCTCTGGTCAAATACAGGGTTTCTCCATCTCAGACTTTGATTTGTGTGCTATAATTTCCCCATAGGTATCACTCATTTGATGTCACTCATCTGACAGCATGCATTCAAATTACATTTCAATTTCTTTTCAGTGAAAAAAAAAAATCTCTAGTCACACATACATTATTCATGTCAGAATCTCCGGAAAAGTAATGGTGTCCTTAAAGTTCAGGTATCACCTCACCCCTAGGGGTTGTACATACCAGTTTAGATGGCACACACTGTTTTCAGACACTGCTGTGGATCAAACACAACTGCTAGTTTGATTTTCAAGTACTGTCACTGTGTACCATGTGAATAACTATTAGCAATGTATATTGTCTGAAAAGCTGGTATAGCTGATCTCATAAAAAGAGAGGGGTTTTTTTAAGGAAATTATAGAAAAATTTAATGTCTAGAAAGCATTCTGGAGAGCTGTCAGGCAATCATTGCGCTCCTGAGAAATCTGGTGCAGAGCCTTCCTTCTGTGAAAATCACTCCTTTCAAATCTTTCTTACCTATGTAGCTCAGCATGGAAACACAGATAGTTGCCTGGAACTGCTACAGGAGTCACAAGAAACATGATCCATCTCCACCAAACCCAGAAGTGAGAGTCTCCGGACCTCACTGGGGTTTCAACTAAGTTTGTGACAGATCAGGTATGACAGTGGCTTAGACTGTGGCTGAATCTCTAGGAGGGTTTGTGTGGGAGGCTGAGTACCTGTGGTCTTCTCCATCTAAATTTTCAGCTTCACTTTTAACAACCATAGCTTGGTCTAAGCACTTGTACCTGGCAGGGTCACCATCACCTGCAAGCGCCAACAGAGGACAGCATATGCCATTCTCAGTGCTGCCATGACAGGATGTTTTCAGTTAGCCTGTCATCAGCACAGTAGCTCCAAAATCTCCTTCCCCCAGATGCCAGCACTGCCCAAATGTGAAAATGTTGGCCCTGCTTACACTTGTAAAACCTCTCCAGTGTTGCTTTAGAATCACAGAGTCCTTGAGGTGGGATAAGACCTCTAAGATCATTAAGTCCAACCATCAGCCCGACACTGCCAACTCCACCACTAAGGCATGTCTCTAAGCACCCTGTCTACATATTTTTGAACACTTCCAGGGATGGTAATTTCACTCACTGCTGCTTTAGTACATTTTGGGACATTTTGCTACCCAGACTTTAACCACTGTCTCTGTGTTTCCACGTGTGCCAGTGTTTAGCAATGCTCCAGCTGGCTAAAGTTTAAATTCTGTCCATGTGGACATTCACTTCTCTGATAAAAATAATCCTGTGTGGTATGACCCACTGCTCTGGAACCCATTTGTTGGCTCACACCCATAAATGCTGCATTTCACTGAGTTATGCTTCTTCAGATAACACCTACAGATATAAAGAAAGACCATGGTACAGCTCTGTTGAAAATGTTAAATCAAGTATTAAACAGTGTTGACACAATTAGAATTCAGTGGGGTTTCATTCTTTATCCAATCCCTATGAATAAAAGATACCTTTAATTCATGTCTCTGGTTTCTAACCATTTCTTATCCATCTTAATAATGTATTACCTCACCCATATTTAGAGAATTTTAACAATAGTCTATGAAGGGAAACTTTGTCAAATAGCTTTCTACAAACCCAGACATATTAGATCTATTAATTTAGTTTAATAGCTACTTCATATTGTAAAAGCAACCACTTCCTTTCTCTGTAATGGTGAGAGAAAAAATACTTCATGCCATTACATTTAACCCCATACTGCTCAGATTATTGTGACAAATAACATTTTTTTTAATAAAAGATGTCAATCTGCACTCGCAGAAAAAATGTACTTTGGTGGTTTGTGTCCTTATCTCCTACAATGCACAAGCCCATTGAAGCTTCAAGTCCACCACCTTAAACAGCTCCTTAACACCAAAAAGAAGAAATGACAAAGAAAAATGCTGCTATCTCCACCTTCTTCTGTGTGCCAGAGAGCTCAAACTGAGGGAGCTCATAGATTACTCTCCTCTTTTTCTTTTTCCTCAACATACAGCCCTAGAAGTAAAAATCTCATGTTGTATTACAAAAAGAAGTACATTACAAATTCCTATAGCTGAAGAGCAAAGGTTTACCATGTTATCCATATATTTTCAGAATAGGAATTAATTTAATTCTAAATTCATTGTATTTCTCAACCCCCAGATGCATTGATTAATAAAACTAATAAAAAGAATTTTATAGAAGAATCTGTTTTCAGCTCATTGATTCAGCAGAAACCTGGAGATGAGCCCTGTCATGGTGGCCAGCATCTGTACTTTCCATAACATTTGGTTAACTGCATAAAATGTTAAGAAGTGTCACTCTAATTTCTAATAAATGAAAGCAGCTGACATCTGAAAACCTTCTGTGGAAATACTTAGCTGGCTGTTCACATCCAGGCTGAGAATCAGCCATCAAGCTTCAAGGCATTTTAGTGATGCTCACATTTGAATGTTGACTGTTACATGAAAACAAAGCTTTGACCTGCAATGTACTTCCAGTGGTTTGGCTAGGACTTCTCTTTATATCTCATAAATCCATATCAGATTAGGCTATGAAAAATCAACCAAATTTGAGACCTAAATATTTTTTTATGTAGTAAATCCATCTGAAGTCAGTGGAGTAAAATGAGATATACCTTTGACTGAATAACTATAATTTTTATAGTTAATTCTAAGTTTAGAGGTTTGAGTTTTTTTCTGACACGTTTCTTTTGTTTTGACAGAGAATTATAGATAAGCCTTTCTACTTCTAAAATATTACTATTATAGTAAATGAGTGTCTAAGCTTTTTCTATTAATTTTATTGAATGGACTCTCAGAAACCATTTGTAATTTTTCAAGATAGTGCCTAATTATTTAAAATTATATTGGAGTGTTTTATTAGGTGCCCAAACACTACAGAAGATTTCTCCCTCTGTTTCAAGGAAACACAATTTCTAGGATTTAAAGCAACATTGCTGATACCTTTTCCTTTAAAAATTGAAGAACTTTCAGATCACAACATTACCCATGTGTAATTTTTAATGGGTTTGTATCATTGTCCCTTCCTTTCCAACAGATTAAATAGTGCCTTTTATATCCCTATTGTTATCAACTACTCAAAAGTGGCCTGGGACTTCAACCACAGTTCATATGAACAGACTTTCTCCTACAGCCTGAATTCTTTTGATTCAGGAATAGAAACAAGACAGGAAACCCTGAATGAAGAAACATTTGAAAGAGGAATTTTCTTTTACTAATGGTCTATGATTGATTAAATATGGATGCTTTTCACACTTGATTTTACTTTGGACAAGTCACTTAAGAATCTTTCATGCTGATGTTTTCCCTCCTATGAAATAACAGCATCCTTCAGACAAAAGCTACATTTTGTCTCTCACACCCTTGTTGTTTTGTTAACTCTTAGGATGCATCTCAGACTGTACAGCCAGAGGAAAATAAAGGTCTTGATCTTAAGCATAGCCTCTAACTGGTACCTGGAGCACAAATAATGAATATTAATTCAAGGTGGAAATCCTTG
>VYXD01013624.1:147440-208271 GCA_013397195.1 Hylia prasina | reverse complement strand
TTTTTTAAGTGTTCAGGTCAAGTTCAAGATCATTCTTGTATTACCGTGATGGGCTGAGCATGGCTGAATGCCAGGTGCTGACCAAAGCTGCTCTGTGATTTGCCTTCTAAACTAGACAGGGGACAGAAAATCCAATGAAAGGCTTGTGGGTCAAGACAAGGTGAGGGAGAGATCATTCACCAAATATCATCATGGGAAAAACAGACTTGACTCAGGGAAATTAATTTAATTTATTACCAATCAAATTAGACTAGGATAGTGAGAAATAAACCCACATCTTAAAAAACCCTTCCCTCCACCCTTGCCTTGTCCAAAAGATCAACTTTATTCCTGAATTCTATCCCTCTTCCTCCTCTCACAGAGGACCAGGAGGACAGGGAATGGGGGTTGTGGTCAGTTCAGCACTCTTCTGCTCCTTTTTCCTCAGGGGCAGAACTCTTCACGCTCTTTTCCTCTTCCATCATGGGGTCCCTCCCACAGAAAACCTTCCTCCATTAAATTCTTCAAAGTGAATCCTTCCCATGGGCTGCAGTTCTTCATGAGCTGCTCCATCATGGGTCCCATCCACAGGGTGCTTGGATGCTTTTAGTTCCAGCTGTACCTAAAAAATATTTGGCACTTAGTCTTTAATGTTGCTATCTGGAGTGTTCTAAGAGCATTATGAGGCTGAATATGTCACAACTTCAAGAAAATGAAACAAAGGTTTTGTCTAAAAAAAAATTCTTCTTTCTTCCAGGCTAATGTGTTTAGAAAAGAATATTTCTCAGCAGTATCTTTCATTTGGCTCCTTCCAATTCAAGGTTAACAGTTACAGTCTTCTTTAATTTAATAGGCCAAACTCAATGTATTGTAATTAAAACAAAGATAATTTTATTTATGTGTAAAACATACCTCTGAATTTCCTCTACAGTGTGGTTGACAAACTGAAAGTTTACAACTTGAAAGAGTAAGGTGGGCTTATTCATTTTTCATTCTTACTCTTTCATTAACTGGGAAAGGAAAATAAACAAGAGGTACCTGATCCAACAAAGAGCTTATGTGTCTGAAGCATCAGCAAAAGGTGCCCTCCTTATTTCCACTTCCAGTTTCTGGCCCCTCAGGTTTTAAAAGCACACACAAGCCACCATTACAAATCAAGGTGCCTGATTTGTGATTTAGCATTATAATAAAAGCAATCTCTTTGTAAGAACAAATTTCTCAGGCCACAAGTGACATGTGGCTCTGTATCACTTACAGGAAAGGAGAGGAGTTTTTTCTTAGACACTCTTTGACACCTAAATTGAGATATTGGTCTTTGTGTTTAATGGATGGACTACTGATGAGATCTATTCAGATTCATCTTGCATCCTGCTCTGAAAAACTTCCTGAAGAAGACTACCTTTAAATACTACCTAAACAGAAGCCCTATAGTTCCCAGGTAGGTAAAATACATAAATAACTTAGGAGTTCAGTAAAATTACTCTTTTCTGTAAAGTTTTCAGCCAGAGGATAAGCTGGTGTTGCCTAAAATTGAAACCTCAGAGGAAACAAGTGCTCTCAGACATCCGTGCTGCATCAAAGTAGCTAAAGAAAGTGCAATGGCTTGATTCCAAAATACATGTAGGAATTATTTTTTTCCTTTTTTTTCTTTTTTTTTTTTTTCCAGAAAATAGGAAGCAACTTAAATGGGAAACAGATAGGAGCCACAACAGAGTGCAATTTCTATTACATTGTGAGCCATAGCAGAAGAGTCACTTACAAAGCACAGAGATGATTTTCTTTCAAGTCTCCCTCTAAAACAAATAATCTCTCCACACACACGCACTTGTTGAAAGATCAAAAGCTTTACTTTTAAAATCAAAGATTCCAGGAAATTCTGTGCTTGTTCAGGTCTTCAGGTCAGGTATTCCACTAGTCATACCTTTTAAAGGAGGTAATACATGATGCTTCAATGAAAGAGTAAAATAAAAGACTTGCCCAGAGGGATTTTTTTTCCCCTAACATTCAGAATTATTAGGCTGGGTTGTGTTCGAAGGCATCACCTTTATGGCCTATAGAAATGGTTTATCTTTTTTTACATTCTGTTACAACTCATACTTCTTTCGAGACCAGAATCAATACAAATAACAAAATACTCTGGGAGCCTGGAACTGGGCTGGGTGGATAAAATTTAAATACTAATAAATTAAGCAAGAAATCTTAAGCTTTCCAGGTTATTTCATTGACAGGAAAGCACTAGAGCAACAGAAGCTGACTGGTATTTGATTTCCAAAAGAAAAGTCTGCATCCTTTTTCTTGCCATATTCTCTTGCTCTATTTCACATCATCAATTTAAGGCAGAAAACAGCATTCTAACATTTCTTCTCTATTTGCAGCAATGGAATCACATTCTCCTGAAGTGATTTTAAAGTTATATTTTTAGAAGATGCTCTTTCCTTTTAGATTAATTCTGTTTGAAGTGTATCAATTGTGTTATGTTAGTAAAAATTTATTATTTTACTAAATATCAGAAACTTCATGACAGCTATGGCAGCAGGAGGAGAGCTCTGTCTGATCATGAAATCTGGGGATGGTTTAGACAGAACAAGAGGAAAAGTTAAGGAAAACACTCTGGTTATTTTTATTTCATTTCTTTCTCTTGTCTCCTGGAGTTAAATTATACCTTTGTAATTTTTTATTATTATTGTTATTTAACAACAAATAACAAACGAAGACAAAAAATACTCAGATTTTTGGGATCGATTTTCTGAGATATGAGGATAGAACTAAATTACCCAGAAAACAGGGAATTTTAGCATTTGTGTGTTGATTAAAGTCAGCAGGCAGATTTGCTGAACTATGTGCATACAGGGAAACTCCCAGCATCAGCTAAGTCACACAGACACAACCATAAACACAGACACAGAAATAACTTATGGCAGAATGAAAACCCCTGCAAAGGAGGGTACTAGGACTTGGCTTTGCACCAAAATTGACCTTCTTTAAGAGGCTGTCATCCTATTTGGCTGTCATTAATTTGCATTATGATGTGAAAACAAAACCTTCTCATTTATCCATCCAATCATTCATCAGTCCATGGGTGGAAAATTCCAAATATCCTCTCCTTATGTCTGTGACTCCTGTACAAATAAACTTGCAGACTGCAGTCCCACATCACCACATAAAACCCTTGTCACAAAAAAAAAAAAAAAGTGAAAAAAGTGCACATGAGAAAGTCATATACAAGTAAAAAATATACAAGAGAAAAAATAGAAGCTTCAGAATTAATTACTGCAATTCAGACTGTAGAAAGACTCACTTATCAAGTATAAGAGGGGTGAAAACAAAACAGGAAAAGTAGAGAAAAGCAAACAGAAGTTGTTGTAGCAAGAGTCTGTGGTCTGGGAAGGAAAAGCTACTAAATCCCCTCCTGGAGCTCATTTCTGTAAATATACGAGTATTTTGTACTGCTTGCTAAAGGAAAAGTTACAGGTCATCATGAATCAGAGCCACTGTTAAGAAAACAGAACATAGACATAAAAAAGGAGAAATTTTTACTTCACACCAACAGAAATCTAAACCTAAGGAAAGCATTACATATGTAAAAGCACTAATCACAGATACTCTGACCTTGAATGACAGAAGATGTGAGAAGAAAGATTGTTTTAAGCTCCCTAAGTGAATCAATTTGCTACCTTGCTCTCCCTGAGCTTTTTTTTTGTTGTTTGTTTGTTTGTTTGTTTGTTTGTTTGTAAGTGTGCTTCCTTGTAAAAGAGTTGGGACCAGAAAATACAGAAAAAAAATTATTCATAGTCTTGGGATCCTTTAACTGCAGCACATTTATTTTTCTAGCACAAACACAGAAGTCCACTTAACAATCTATCATGTATGCAAGAGAGAGAACTTCTCTGTCTTTAGTCCATCTAACTCTAGATCATAAAGGTTTCAGCACTTAAAACTGGCACAAAGAGCAATTAACATTTCTCACTCAAGTCCTTCTCTAAAGAGTGTTTGAAAAGAGAACAAACATATTTGTTACTAAGAAAGGCCGCACAAATATTTAAGATGCTGTTTGGACTAGGATTTTNAGTGCTGAGGAACAGGGAGGGGGTGGTAGTTAACTTGGAAATTGCTTTACTGGATAAAGGGAAGATAGCAGGACAGCCAAGATTCATTCTTGCACACAGATTTTAGCACCAAGGCAGCAAGAAACCTTGCTCTGGGTTTCAGGTTGGTTAATAGAAAATGATAATTTAGATTACAGTTCCCAGAGAGATCTTACCCCTTACGAAAGTCCTATTGTGTTCAGGGTTGTAATCCAGAATGGAGTTCCTGCTCAGCACACTTGTTGTGACTGCGCCCTGAGGGATTTAGTGAAACACTGCAAATCACACAGCACAACTGATGCAGACTCCAGTTCTCCAGAGTCACAGTTCAGTGTGCCATCCAGTGGGTCTCTCAGGTAATCCCAATGTGCAAACATTTGGGATTGTTGGGGTTTTTAGCCATTCTAGTCTCTCAGGATTTTTCCAGAGGCTGAGCTTGTGTTTATTAAAAGTTTAAACAATGGGTGTTCATGTGAGCTGAACGATGAACTGCTTGGTCATTGTACCGTTGCAAGATTCATTCCTAGGCTGGGATGAGTTACCCATACAGATCCAATTATGTAACGTCATGGTTATTAAACAGCTACTGTGTTGGATATAGAAGTGTGTGGTACTGGAATAAATCCCTTCATCATTTCCTTTTCACCGCCTTCAGCAACATTTGGCTGTTACCGAAGCTTATAAATACTGAGGAAGTCATACCAGTAAGAAATAAATTTGCTCTTGCAGTTTCCAGATTTTGATAGGCCACAAATTTTGTGGGAAAAAATGTTGTTCTTTACACAGGCATCCCCTCATGTTAATTCTATCATTATTCCAACATGATTCGAAGCTGGGTAAAGAGTTTGCCTTTATCATATTTGTTTACACACCCTTGTCTCCTGTTAAGTGCTGTGAAAGGTTTAGTGTTTGTAATTTTATATATGACTAGGAGAACTCAAAAAGAAGCAAAACAGGCTTACCTTAAAATTACAAAAGATCATTTATTTACACATATTGAGAAGAAAATAAGAAAAGGAAAGAAAAAAAACAAATAAACAACAAATGAAACTTTCAGACAATCCTTCTCTCCCCCCCACAAGTATTCACACTTTCCTACACACAACATGAAATGACAGAACCTGTAACTTCAGTCAGTTTTATCATTCAAAAAATCTTCCATCAGTTCTTTTAGGAAAGGAATCTTTCTGAGTCCCATGGAGATATGGTCACACAAGGAACAGTCCTCGGGTGGCTTCTGTGCCACACAGCAGCCTGAAAGGAGCTTCTGCAAACAGTGAAATCCAACCCATTAGCAGCTTTCCCAACACTGCATATGGGTCATAATCTGCTTATTAAGGGCACTGTTTAAGGATGCCTCTTCTAGTATAAAACAAAGATTCTTTTTTCTGTTTCCAAAATGTTCATCTCAAAACTCAAAAACTCCTTTTTTCNACACTTTCCTACACACAACATGAAATGACAGAACCTGTAACTTCAGTCAGTTTTATCATTCAAAAAATCTTCCATCAGTTCTTTTAGGAAAGGAATCATTCTGAGTCCCATGGAGACATGGTCACACAAGGAACAGTCCTCGGGTGGCTTCTGTGCCACACAGCAGCCTGAAAGGAGCCTCTGCAAACGGTGAAATCCAACCCATTAGCAGCTTTCCCAACACTGCATATGGGTCATAATCTGCTTATTAAGGGCACTGTTTAAGGATGCCTCTTCTAGTATAAAACAAAGATTCTTTTTTCTGTTTCCAAAATGTTCATCTCAAAACTCAAAATCTCCTTTTTTTCCTTAGGAGCAAGAAAACTTCATATCACTTACACTAACACTTCACATCC
Organism: Hylia prasina; assembly: GCA_013397195.1. NCBI lineage: Eukaryota > Metazoa > Chordata > Aves > Passeriformes > Sylviidae > Hylia > Hylia prasina. Next base: position 202,378 of record VYXD01013624.1, on the reverse strand, counting down.
CCCCTCAACAGCATCTATATGTTACAGGAAAAAATATTCCGTTCTCCAGTAATTACTCGAAAAATGTCCAGCTGAATTAGGCCGCTCCTTTTCCTTTGCCTCAAATAGTCTTTTCATTCTCTCTTCACTGACTCAGTCTCATGCTCTCTCTCTTCATGGTTCCATTACTTTGTCTTGTCTTCACTTCAGGAAAATCTTCCAGTGCCTGAAAGTTCATCTGCTGGTGGAAAAGAATTATATGTCCCCAGGCCTGCAGTGGCCACGTGGTCCCTGCCAGCAGAAGCTGCACAGATTTCAAACCCATGATGCCCATGGCGGTGGGAAGGCTGGTGGATGCTTTCTTTTCCACCCCTCGGTGTCATGGTGTGGGCCGCTCAGAGGTGCTCCCTGAGGCAGGAGGTTGGGGGAACAGCCGGCGACATGGGCAGCTGCCAGGACATTTCCTCCCTTCCCCTGCTGTTATCGGGCCCAGGCATGGTCAGGGCTGCTCTTCTGAAGGGGCAACGGCGCCTGCAAGCCTGGCCAGGCCCAGCCCAGCTGCCCAGAGGCAGCGGGGCCTGGCCCAGCCCGGCCGGTGAGGCAGCTGCTGTGCAGTGTTACCTGGTGCCTCATCCGCAGAGAAAGAGGGAGGCTGCTTCACCCTCTCAGCTTTTATAGGGGTATTACCAAAAGTCAAATCCTGTTTTCTCAGTGGTCAAACTACATGCCAATAGCCAAGAACTGGCCTCTGATAGGTGTTCATCTTTTCTAAAGAGACTTTAAGGTCCTGGCAGGTGATATTTTATATTTTCCTTCAACTGAAACTAAACTGTGTTAACCCATTACAAATGCTTAATGGGTCTTTGTCTATTTGTCTCCTTATTAACAGTTAAGTGACACTTAGTAAAGTTAAAACAGGAGATGCTGCACCTTTGTGCTGCAGACATAAAACACAATGCAAGTTCAACATTCTTTACAGGGAAAATCAATAGATCTTCTAACAAAGTGAAACTTTCAGCAGCTTCTTATCCAGCTCACAAACCACTTTGTTTTAGCAGGCACAAGACGAATGACAGATATCACTGAGCTAATTTCAAGAAAACATCACCAAAACAAAAACCTCAAATGGCCTGTTATTCCTGAAACCACTGACTTTACATATTCATTTGTAATTATTTTGTGGGGCTGTGTCTTATTATATGGTTAGGATTGTTATTCTACTGTTAAATATTACATCAACAGAGCCATTTAATGCACCATTACCGAAGCCTAATCTTGCAAATGTGTTAAAATATTGGTATTAATCCAGTGTAAATCAATGAATATTTTGTTTGGACAGTGGATTATAAATGTACTTATTTTCCACACAATCCGCACTTTCTTGTTCTGTTTCTTTCCTTTAGTTTTTTTTTTATTGCCCCAGTAATGGAAGGACGTGCTCCCACCCCAGCCCACACTGAATCATGGCATGTCACCTTGGATTTATCTATGTAACAGAAGTTAATAAGAAACTGTGTTAAGAGTGATTGCTTTCTGCTTAAATACATAGAAGCTCTAGTGCTGGCAAAAGCTACTATTGGGTGGTCATGGTAAAGGGCTTAAGTGATTACAGTTTGTCAGTCTCACTTGACAGAATACTTCAATAGTTAAGAGAATCCCAGACCACAAATATTCCTCATAAGGAGTGGCAGCCAACTAACATCATCATTTCTGGCATCTTCTGATAGCTTTCTCTTCTTCTTCATTTACATATTTCTCCTTCTGTCCTAGCAGACTGCAGAAATTCCTTACTGTAGCAGCATAGATGATAGCTTCACTACCATTTCTGAAGCTGCTTTCAGGTAACTTGTTCAATCCATGCAGTATATGTGAAGTTGATACTGCTATGCTGATTTCACTGAGGTGTCTATAAATTGTTTATTAGATGAATACTCACAATGAAATGTCACACATGAATTCAGCCAGCACAAATCACTGACTGCATTCAGCGAGAATGGCAGCACCACAAAGACAGGATGCCAAAAGTAGTTCTCACTTTCACTGCAGAGCAGAGAAATATGGTTAATATAGCAAGAAGTCGTGAAGTAAAACAGATGGAAGAAACATTTTGAGTGTTAGGGAGGAAGAGAGAGCAGTAAGTAGTAAAGGGAGATGAACTATTTTGCATGAGCAGTCAGCATTCTGGTCAGACTTTGGGGTCAGATTTTATAAATATTAATTTTCCAATCCTATCTGGTTTATTAGTAAGCTATCAATATGATTATAGTCTTGGAGAGCGTAATTCTGAGAATGAGTGTTTATCTTTTGTCTGGTTAAACTGAAACAATATACTTTTAAAACAGATTGTTTGTTCTACACCGTTGCAGAAGGAATGAATCAAGTAGAAGGCTCTTACTGCTGTTAATTCCTGTGCAGAGGCGTTGGCAAGCAAGAGGTTGGGATAATCAGAGGTTCATCACTCACTGAGCTCCATCCACAGCCTTGAAGAGTCCTGCGGCATTTTAGCAATAATAGATTACTGCAATAGCAGTAATTTTGGCACAATGGCTATAAGGATACCATGCATGTTAACTAAAGGATAATCACCTTTTCTAATTCTCCAACAGTTGATCAAGAGTTTAGAGTTATTTATCCAGATTATAAAATCAGTAGAGTAAGGTGTAACAGCATTGGAACTTGTGAAAATGTATCTGTAATGGTGTTGTAGCAATGTAGGATAGTTCAAAATTGTTCTTATAAACCTTTTTATAAACCCCAAGTTAGTCAAGAACACATAATATCTGCTGTTGTTTGACATCATCACCTAGGTATGATTTTCAGATACCTGACAGAATATTTTAAAACTATTTTATCACCACTGAACATCTATCACTTGAAGTGATTACCTATCCGAATTATAGCCAAGGAAATTCAATCAAATTAGCAAAGGATGATAGATTCTTTGAATTATTCTTTTCTGAGCAACAAACTTTTCCAAGTTCAATTACTTATCTATGACCACTGTAAAATCTCTCTCAGATATATCTGGCATAAAAATACCATCAAGAATTCAAGTGGAGAAATACAGGATTAGGTTTGAGACCTATTTGGCTCCTAGGACCTGATATAGGAAAAGTGCTTAAAGAAGTGCTTTATTTGAATGGAGAAAAATTCTTGTATTTAATGTCCTGGAGGTGATGACACACTTATCTGTCTATTTAAGAATTAAGAATTCCAGAAACTGTGTGTCTGGGACTGACAATAAACTTTACAGTCCTGCTGATTCAGGAACTTTGGGTTTTCTTCTATTCCCCCTCAAATATCTAAGAATTTATCCACTGATTCAAATTGATATGTGAACAGCAATGAGCAGACCATTTCACTAGAAGGGGAGCCTGTCTGGACAATCTTACAAAGACCTTTATAACCTGTTTTGCTGTTTGTTCTAAATTCTGTATGGTACAAATTACAAAATACTGCAGCAGAAATAGAAAAGACAAATGGAAGTCTTAGTGCTACATGGGTTGGCAGAGTCATCATGCCAAGGATGTTTCAGGTGCTAGGTTTACAGCATCTGTGGGGTTTAGAGAGGAGGAGCACAATGAAGTGTGCGTAGGATGGGGAACTCAGCTCACTGTGTTGCTGTACTGCTAAAGGGTGTCACCAGGATTGCTAAATGTTCCAGAGGGTGGATATCAAATCCCAACTGTTGAATCCCATGAGCTAGCGAGGACAGGATGCTCCCTTACCTAAAGATTCCTTCACACCTACCCTATTGAAAGGCAAAGAACCACTGCCAGTTCAGCAGGGTGGCTGAATGTGGACTTGGAAAAGAGCCTTCACCTGTTTTTCCAGAATGCGAAAAGAATGTAAATCATGCCATCCTGTTTCAAAGTCTGTTAGAAGGAAACAGTGATGTATAGTTCAACCTAGCACCTTTCACAGTGACTAATACACAGCTTCCCTGCTGTTCACCAAGATGACTGGTGATAATGGTAATGATGAATATCCATGCAAAATATTGGAGGGTTTTGGAAAATGATTCCCTTTGACTCATTAAGTACACAAGCTTCACCGGCAAGATAATGTGTCAAAAGCTTTTTCAGAAGAATACAAGCTACTACTTCATTTAAACAATCCAGGATAATTTTAAGATGATGAAACATGCCTGGGGATTGCAAATGTAACGCAAAAGTGAATTTCTGTCCTTCAAAATTTGGCTTTATATTAGCAAAGAAAACATAAGAATTTTTCTCACTGCAGTCACATCTTAGAATTTTGTGATGATAAATTCTTTCAAAAACTGCTCTCCCCAGTACAAACAGCTACAGCTGATGTGCTACCTGCATACAGAGAGAACCATGGAGGTTTACTTTTCACCTTTAACCTGTAAATGTAAGAAGTACCTCATTCACTGCCTAATCTGACATAAACCACAAACCTCAAATATATTCAAGTTTGAAATATATTGAAAGGAGTAACTGGCATTTACCCAACTGTCTGTGTTAAATGGATGCTCAGCAGAAGTAGTGGAAAGCAGGTGGAAAAGCTACCAAGCCTACATGATGCTCTTTTCTCCTTGGGAACTATAAGAAGTTTGGACAAAAAATGAATAACCAGAATAAAAGCATAGAAGAGCCCATGTAGCCAATCTCAAGTAAAGTGGAGGAAGGGCTGTGAAAAGGCAAGAGCGAGAAAGGAAATAAAAAAAAAAGATTAAATACTACATTAATAATTATGAAAAAACAATCTTTTCTCTAAAAGGAATTGATTGCACAGAGTCATTCATCTTCTGACACTGTCAACACACACTTCTGCTTCTGTCTTAGAGAAGCTTGTTTAATATTTATGAAGGCCTACTGTCATTTTCCCCCTCTGCCTTTCTGGTTGCATCCTTTATGACTGACTGCTTGTTGCTAATGTCATTGTCCTCAGGGAGAGGAATCATCCCTCCCACCCCCACCAGAGCTCCAGCCTGAGGTGGATGAGTGAGAAGAGAGATGGCGGTATGAGAGACTGCAGCGTGAAAACATGACCAGCACAGAAAGGCAAGGACTGCTCAGAAATCAGCTCTTTGTGGTTTTTATTTCCAGTCTGCAAGGGAGATGTACTGCTGCTTGCATTTCCTCCTAAACAGGAAAATAAAGCACCAGCTCACCTTATTTTATTTGTTTCAGATAGAAAAAGATGACCAAAAGGTGTTATGATATCCTTGGAATTAAAAATACTGCATGTATAGTGCATTATAAACTAAGCACATCTTAGTTAGCAGTATTGCAACAGGAAGGAAAAAAAATTCAAACTTCATCTGCCTTTCACTGTCCATTATAAATACATTAATAAGAACAAGCTTACCAAATAATTTGACAAGGCCCAGGGACAATAACAAAATGTAATCTACCTTTACAGATACATGGGTATTCCTGCACAGTCCTTGAAGAGACTGCCTCTGGTTCCAGCCTGCCAGTATAACTATAGAGAGCTTGAGAAAAACAACTCTTAACAAGCAATATAGGAATTCCCTGCTAGCATCCCTGGTAGATATTAGATATTATTTCATCCCCTCTGCAAATACACCATCAATGCCCTCATCTGCCATCCTGCTTTCAAGCCACAACCAAATATATTTATGAAGTGACCAAAAGTAACTTGCTGTTCTTGGAAGAACTTTATTCTGCTGTGCTCAAGGCTGCTTTAAAGACACTAAAAGTACAGACCTCATGGCTATGTGCTGGACTAACAGAATTGGGCCCTCGCTGCATTATGGCTCAAACTTAACATGATATATGATGTCAAAGCTAGAAAATCATTTTGTTTCCTAAAGTCAACAGGAGATGGGATTTAAACTGTCTTGGTTGGAGTCCTATAATCAGTCATCCAAAATAAATTGTATTATTTAAGACTTATTCAGAGGCAGACAACCTGAAAATGTATTTTTATAGAATAAAAAAGGTTATAGGCTCCCATAAACATTTAAATTGCTTCTTCATACATGTTCTGCATGGTGATTTCTTTTGTTTCATTTGTAAGACTTTCTGTTGTGCTTTGTGCCTGTCTGCAGCAGTTTGGATCTGCACACTGGGGTTTTCCTATTTACTAACAGCAGCAATCTAAAACTACTCTACACACACATACTGTGAGAAAAGAGTCACTTTGGTACATAGGTTTGAATTAGCACAGGATATTCCACCAAAACTCTCCAACAGCCCCTGTCTGCATAGATAATTTGCTAATGCAAATACATTTGTGAGATTTTCCTGTAATTTTGCTTCAGATGGATGCAAGTGAGGTTCAGCTGTGTTGTCTGCGCCCATTGGCTGGCAAAAATGTTAATGCAGGTCCACGGCTTTGAGACAGGAGTGCAGGAGATCCCACATCCCTGCCCACGTGCTCAGACCTGTGAGTTCCCAAACCACAGCAGCTTATGTGGTATGAGCTTCCAGCTGCTGTGTGCTTACAGCACAGGGATGTAACAAACTGATTTTGGTTACACAAGGTTACCAGGGCACAGAGATGCCTTGATCATTTCTCCCATGCAGACTGTTGATATTCCTCTGTAAACTGTGGTGTATGGACACAGCATAATATTCACTTCTCCAGGTTAACTTGCTTCATGTGCAGACGAAATCTCGAGGGACACCCCCCAGCATCTCAGAGAACAGCAGTGGAGCCACAGCAGATTTACAAGCCTTTAGCGTTACATTGGGCTTTACTGAGAAACTCAGCTGCAAACATTTCCTCTCCAAACCTACAAATGCCTCCTCTGCAGGCCTGTTATCCTAGAGCAGAGGAAAATAGCATTCAGTGGTATAAACTTTCCAATAAACCTGATGTAAAGTGTGTTACAATGTTTTCCAATTTTTTTACTGGAAGTCAAAAGAATTATTGTTCAATACGAGATTTATTTTTAACCTTTTCACAACAGCCTGTTTTCCTCAGTTTGGGAGAAAAGCAAGAACAGCTAATAACGACTAGACATGTCTTATTGGTCAAAGGCATTTTCAAAGAAACCACCAAACCCAACTATTTTTATCTTATTTCATGCCCTCGTGGGTTATGAAAATGAGCCAAGTCTTTTAGAAAGCTGTATTGCACTTAAATTGACTTTTGCTTCAAAATGCAAATCTTCCCTGCCAACATATACAGAATGTAAAACTTGCCAACTGGATGACAAGCAGGAAGAAGAAAATTGTGAATGATGTTACAAAGAGAAAAAATACACAACCTAGTAGAACATGCACATATAAATATTACTGCCATGTATATTTACTCCTGTATAATCTGGAAATGATTGAAATAATGACAACATTACATTACATGTAATACATTTAATGCATTTAAACATTTCTTTCCTTTTATTTTAAAGGATTACGGGCAATCACAAATAAATGGGGTTTTTCATGCCATCCTACTAAAGGAAACAAAAGTAGTCCTTAACTACTGTTAATTTCAGGTAGTAATAGGGCTCCATCTCAACTCATCCTGTTGATACAAGTTTCAGTTGTCCTTCTTCCCTTTGTGAAAATGTGAGAACCCTAATCCTGAAATCATCCCTATTTGTATCTTGGACAGATTGATCCAGAGAATAGATCAGACCTTAGATATTATTTAAAGACTTGCTCATCTCCCTAACAGATTGTTTTAAGATGACCCAAATTCTACTGACTTCAGAGTTTTCTTTGATTGATTTCATGGGATGAAAGCTATTTGTTATGATACTTTCACCAGTTTCTGGTACTAGAAAAGAAAAGGAATTCTTTTATCTACTCAGAGAATACATATAGTAAGAAAAATGTTTACTCCTGTGTTTGAGAAGCTACTTCTGTTTTACTTTTTTTCTTGAAGCAAATTTTTCAGTTCACGAAGTTCCAGTGCATTTCTTATCTACCAAAATGAATTTTGTAATCCTTATTAAATATTAATGCTGAACAAGAATCACCACTTTTCTGTGCTTATAAAAAAGAGTTGTCTCCGGCAAGTGTCAGAAAATTGTTGGGTTTTTTTTCCCTTTAAGATTGATTTAAATAGTTTCAAATGCGCTATCACCCCAGAAATATTTCATAGGAACAAAGATGTAGAGGTCAGGAGTGTGTCAAAATGACATTTAAATGTCAAACCCGTACTTTATTGAGATATGAAGTAATGTCTGCCTATTCACTGAAAAAATGGTTAAGTCTATTTCAAGTTTTCAGAGACAGTTCTCCAGTAATGATGCCTTTGAGTGACTCTGTGGAGACATGCAACAGAAAATGAAATAGAATTGCTAGTGGAGAATAAAATTATGAATTATCTACTGGTCTGACATGAATTCAACATGACCACATCTGTATTTGCACACAGTGTGAATTAAAGCAGAGAAAAATGAAATAAGGAACTTCTGTGAACAATAGCTTCAAAATACCATAAAATATCAAATGCTGCAAAGTTGGGACAAAAAAGACTTTTTACCACAGCTAAGCCAATATTGCCTGTGTTTATTGTCCATTCATAATGAAAAGTAAATGCAGAGGAAACCAGCGCTGTTGAAATGCAAACATAAATAACATAAACAAAGACAATTAAGTCTTGCAAGCAGAATATTTGGAACTGGAGTCTGATTTTATATTTGTCAAATGAGGGAGTGCCTTACTTACTGCTCCCACCCCTAAGTTCTAGACCGAGGTGAAGCCTGTCCTCCTGGTTCAGGCTTTCCCAGTAGAGAAGATGAGCTGGATTTCATCTCCACCAAGCATTGCACAGTACAGGTCAGGGTGACCGTGAATGAGACGCAGGGACTCTGCTCCTGGGCCACAGCTCTCGCCACAACGGCCATCAGCCAACCCTGCCTCCTTCTGCCTCATTTTCAAAAGTGGGGGAGAAACTTGCATCCCTGGGAGGCTGCAGAGTTTCTCCTCCATGCCTTCTATGACCTTGTTCAAGCGTGTGTCGAACTTGAACATCCTCACCTTGGGATGAGTTCTATTTACATGGTCAGAATGTCCTTGGCTGCTGCAGGATCACCCGAGAGGCCACAGGCCTGTTCTGGACGAGATGCAGCTATCTGTCTGCTGAGAGAAAAAGGGACCACAGTCATTAGCTAATCATCTCCTATGCAGGTCACAGACCAGCTGTCTGCTAATTACCTTCCCTGACTGGTAGTCTAAATTGATTTTGAACTAAGAGTCCACAGGTGAAAAACATTGTGTACTCTCTTCCAAATCTCATGCTTTTTTATCCCTGCATTCTTGGGGTTAGAAAAGGTAGAGGATGAAAATTTTCCATACCTTCCTTCCCAGATTGATTGTTTTCACCCCAGAAATTCATACTTTGAAATTTTTGATTATTTATGGGCAACAATCAGTGTGGTTTTTATGATGTACTTGAGATCTCAGAAGTTGTGATCTTGCTGTGCTGTACAATACTTTTAAATTATGAGACAATCTGCATTCCTGGTGCATTGTAAGCTGACAATATATGGGTACCTCAGCTGACAGGAGGACACTGTCCTTGTAGTCTAGTACACTTTATGCTGGCTCTGGCAAATACAGTGAGCAGACATTAAATGCTGCAGACATTCAAAATTCCCAAAGAGCATTTTTCATCCAGTATTATTTCACAAAAATATGCTTGCTTAGGTGACAGCTTGTTTAATATACACTGAATAATATGGGTCATACTATTTGTCAGCAAGTAAGAGAGCTCCACCAGCAAGCGTTCTATTAGGTGCATTGCTGTTTAGTGTTCACACCATCATAATATTTATGTTTCCTTTTTATTTGCTGAATTACTAAGGCTGCACTGTGGCATTTAGATTAGCCCTACATGAGGGGCTGTGTGAAAAAAGAAGCGCAAAGAGGGTACATCCTTGAAGGTCACGCAACACAATGGAGAGCACGAAAGAGTGTTTTTCTTCAAGGGGTGAGGGCTCTACCTTAATTTTGGGGCTTGAATCCAAAAATTGTTGTGAGTACTGAGGCCATTAGCTACTCCATCAGCCTCACTATTCCTCTGACTAGGAGAGGTTCAAAAATTCCTTGAATTCAAGGAACAACATGCTATGGTTTAAAGGCAGTTAGCCTCAGGTTTCCTGGATGTAGTTTTTGAATATAGGTCACTGGGCTAAGTCATGAGCATTTTTATGGTAAGTAGAGGACAAAGGGGCTCTTTACATCTACTCTTCTCCAGCTGTATCTCTATGAAAAACCCATTGCCTTACAGCCAATCATAATTTAAGGAGCATGCACACAAAAATTGGGCAAAGCACCTCAGCATCAGGATTCTGGAATTCTGGTTCATCAAAGTATATCCCCAAGTATTAAGTTCATCACCTTTTTATTCAATTGAAAATAGTTCTGCAACAAGCTCTCCAGAATACTTTAAAACTTATGGAAAGAAGAAAAAAACCCAGTTTCTCAGGACCTCTAGATTCTGGGTGTGTTTATCCCACCCAGACATTCTCTCATGCCAGTACCCAGGTGAGATGTTGGACCACATGGCCAGGAGTGATGCTACAGGAGATGCTCTCCCAGAGACAAATAGACACATTAGCTCTGTGCCTCACGCACATTAATAAGACCTGTCACTTGCAAGCACAAGCTAACACAGGCTTTACTTTGGGCTGACATAACTCAGTTGCTCTTGAAGACACTCACAGCAGTCTGGGGATCTCTGCAAGAACTCTGTTCTTAATTCAGACATGACCACAGACATGTGGTATCAGGCCCATCAAAATGTTTCTGTCAGGATGTACTGACAGAACGACCCAGAGGCAGTGAGAGAAAAAAAAAGCTTTTTTATTTTTTAAGCATGGTTCTGAATTGCACTGTATTCACAGGTTCATCGTTCATTAGACAAATTATTCAAATGATCTGCCTCTTTCAAGTATTGTTTTCTAATTCTATTTTATTCCATTCATTTTTTCCAGTGTAATATTTGTTTCCTATTTTCCTATGCCATGACTGGTTTTGAGCATGTGTCCAACACAGAATCACAGTTCTTAATTTTCAAATTCTGTCCTCTGGAATAGACACAGTATTGCAATTTTGGACTGGGGCCATAGACAGCTTTTTGAGCCCAATTTCCTTCTGCCACAACACCCTTGAGAATGTCTGAAGACAAATGATGATTTTTTGGGTTTTTTTTGGAATGCCAGTTAAAACCTTGGTTTACTGAGCTTTACCTACTTCCTGACACACCACTGCACCACCACCACTGCCAATAAGGATGCTGCCAAATGCTGATTTTGGAACCCAGAAGTTCAGAAATCAGCATTTTTGAAAGTAACAAGCGCAAAGCTCATATTTTTTTCATGAGAAAATTTCCTGTCCATTGGCTCTCAGCTGAGTCCTACTGTTTGTACCTTATAGAGTCTGACCCATTCAGAAAGGCCAACTGAGATCTCAGGCTATTTCTTCACAAACATAATGGCATCTCTGACTTCATAATGCTACTAGTTACATGATAAAGGACTTTTGTTTGGGCTTTTTTCTCAAAAAAAATTATTTTACTGAAATTATGATTTTTTTTACTGGCTTGTTAATAGCACTTAATACTTTCCAGCACTTCCAACAGTCTTCATCTAAGTAGAGTATTAACACTACATAAAAGCCTGAATATTATTTTTAATTATATTTTGCTCATGGAAAATCAAACATATTTTACCCTTGATAATGGTAACTTCTGCTAAAGGATGATGTCAGCCTACTGATGAAAATCAGAGATAGTGAGTATGAAAAAATATAATAAGGACAAGGAAGTGGGAATTAAAAGCAGACATATTAAAATGAAAGGTACAATTTTCAGCAGTAAGATTCATTGCCATTATACTATATTACTAAATAAAGAGTCAAGGTCTCTAGTTCTGCTTTTGTCCAGGATTCCTGTTTTCCTGGAAGATTTGCTACTGTATGTATTTCTGGGTGTCAGTGGGATGGCCTGTCTGGAAGGACACTGACCTGGGACAGGTGGGATGAGAAGAGTGGGAGGCAGGTATAAGAGCTCAGCAGTGGGGCAGTGGGACAGAGAGACAGCACTGAGATTCTGAGTCCCAAGAAACACACAATGGAAACTGATGTGCTGACCCTTGTTCAGTCACAGCCACCTGTACCCTCATCACAGGAAGGGATGAAGAACATCTGCAGTTTGGCTGGGATTCTGTTTTGCCATGTTGTCTTGGTTTAAGACAAGTTAAGGGGGCAGACATTTGAAAGGAGCCACCTCCCCTTTAGTTTTATCTAATCCCTTTCCACCACTGAGATGTGAATGTGAGTAGAAAAAAAGTGAAGAAAACTGCAGTTTACTAAAAAAATACCCCAAAATAACAGCAGGCAAGCAAAACAACAGTAATAGTCACTAGTTACAAAGTAGTTGCTGAAATCTCCCAGAGTCCCTGGGAACAAAGAGAAACCCAAAATGGTGAAGAAATTATGTGCTCCTCCAAGCTTGTGATAAACTCATTAAAAAAATTCTGGTCCTTTGATAGATTTCTCAAACCAAATAAGTTATTCCCATATATTACTTCCTTTTACTTTTTATAGAAACTTTGATATTGAATTTCTTGATATAACTTTCAAACATTAGAATGTGTTGAACTTGGAGGTTCCTGAAAGCTGATGACTGACAGCAGCGATGAAAGATGGTAAATTATGTGATTATAATTCATAAATTTGATGCTACAGCTAGGAGATGCTAAAAGAAATTTAATGTGGCTCCTAATTAACTTTTAGAAGCAAAGAATAAGATAGTTTATAAAAAGTTTTAACAGAAATTAATTTGGCTGTTTTTTTCTTCAGAAATTAATGGTGAAAATCAATGATCTTTGCAGACAAGATCCATGTTTTTATCAATCAATAAATGTCTGATTACACCAAAGAAACAATAAGAATAGGACAGTAGATCTAAACCAGCATTTTTTATTAGCTTTGCTAGAATAGAAATAGAATGAACAGCAGCACTGCAGAAGAACCCAATGTTTAACCACTCAGTTGTTCTGTCATGGAGCAGAGATTCAATTCGAAATAAAGGATATAAGTACCTTATTGCTTATTACGTTAGCTAAACAACCATTTGCAGCAACCTGTCTGAGAAATGTGGAGTTTGAGAACAGGTTATAAGGTGCTTTGCGTATGAAAAAAAACAACACAAACAAAAACTATTTCTCTGTAGAACAGTAAGCATTGTCATGAAATTATTTATCTAGTTCCAATGCCAACATTATGGGTGAGCCAGTAAATGACTGTGCATAACCTATACAAGGGATAAGAAAGTATAAGAGCTCTTTTTGGGGAACCATTCAGACCTTAACTATCATCAGTATGTCAGTGAAGCCTTTCACATCCTTACCCACCTCCAGTCCATCTTATGCAACCAATGGGCTTTGTTAGGGAGCAGAAATCACAACAAGGAATAGGCAAAAAACTCCCCTGTGTTAAAGCCAGTTTAGAAAGTGTGTTCATTTTATAAGTCATCTCTGGGGGATATATCCAAGATAGCTTTCCTTAAATAAAACCATGCTAACAGGTCAGCAAAGTTACAGGCTGAAATTTCCCCCTAATTTGGCAAAGTTCAGCTGATATTCCTGACTGCTGGAAGGAAATGATTAAGCAAATTTTTATAGACAGACTTTTGTTTCCTCTTTAAGAAAATGAACACACAGAGTTTAGTTTCAGTCTACTTATTTCAATATCTCCTTTTCTTGCTTGTCTTATTTTCAAGGGTTGGCATCCAAGGACTGTCACTCTGCTTCTTAATAATTTTGACATCTGGTCAGGTCATTTTTCAGAATCAAATGACACACAGCTTTCACGTTTTCATTTTTCACCATAGAAAAATAAATGCTGAAGCTTTCCTTTAATGTATGGCAAAAAGCATTTCCATATCAAGCTTACCACTCTTCTTGCTGAACTGAATTGCAATGTGATTGGAATACATCACAACATGCAAACTATACCAGAAAAAAATATTTTTGCTGGAAAGAAAGTTAAATATGCACTGTATGAAATTTTTTAAAAAATAATCATGTGACTTCTGTATGAATTTTGGAGCAAAATCCTGACCTATATTTCTAGAGAATTGTCTGCTGAACATGTGAGCTTGATCTTTTTTCTAACACAACCACAGAGACATTTGAAAGTAGTTTGATGAACTGATTGATTTGGCCAAAAATTATCCCCATGAATCACAAATGAGGACAGAACCACCACACCTTTATAAACTGTGTCTGCCGCTAGTGATCAAGTCAGGTTATAGATTTAGCTTATAGACCCTGGTCATAAAAATTGATTCACTTGTGGCAGCCATGTAATCACTCCATTTGGGCTGCTGTGGTAACATTTCTGCGCTAATACTAAATTTTCAAAGAAAAAATTAACAATTAATTTATTTAACATCTTAAGATATTCTAAAAAGAAACTTAGATATCTATTTTAATATGAACCCCCTTAGTATTTCTGTCCAGACAACACTTTAGGACCCTACAAAGTGCTGCCTTTTAAACCCGTCAGTATCCTTGCAGCATGAGCTGCTATTCATCATGAGAAAACATCTGCAATCTATTCTTGTATAATTAGCATGCATTTGTAATGCTGTAGATAATTTTATTTCTGTGTAATTTCTGTGCTAATGATGAAGGCAGAGAGACCAGACTCCTCACTGCTCACTTTTTCCCTATGACTGAGGCTTCTCCTCCAGCTCAGCTGAGAAGGGGAGCAGCAGCAAGGGAGGCAACGTGGCTGCGCCTTTTTCAGCATGAGAGCAAGACATCCACAAGGTATACTGGAGCCCTAACCTCCTAACCCAGGGCCATGTTGCTCCTTGACAATCAGGTCACCACTAAGACATTTGGCATCTTGACAACACGCTTATGAATAAACCAGTTTCTTTCACTTTTGGGAGGTGAAAAGAGAGAGGGAGTCTTTTTAAAGGAAGAAAGAACCTTTCTTTTTATCAGGCTTGATCTGTTTCTAAAAGAAAAAATTTAGCCTATTATAACACTATGTAAATCTCAGTTTTCTTTCTTAAATGGTAATTACAATCAGTGTAATTCATACTATCATTTGCACTGTGTGACATTAAGTTAAATTCTTTTTCAGTTAATTTATTGTTTGCTACTGATCTCTAGTGCCCTTCAGACACTCTTGAAAGTAATTATTTAGGTCCCTATTAAAATATTTTGATGAATAAAACCACTGAAGCACTAGCTGATGACCACCAGCTATATTTTAAGCAGAAACAGGCTTGGGGCTTCAGGGTTTTGTTATTTTTAACATGACTGGAAGAAACTGGAACAAAGCTAATGGTGAATAAGCTTTCTAATGCTCTCTAATCTTGTGAGTCAAAATAACACTGACTATATTACTTTACACATAGGCACTGTTTTGGAAAGCTCTTGTCTGATTGCTGTATTAAATTATGGAAAAACGAGATTAATAGAATCACACAAAGGTGTTAGTTCATTTCTCTGCCAATGCAGCATGGTTTTTAAATCCTTAATACCTTAAGTCCCACACTGACTGTTGTAAAACAAGGTGAGGTTGTGTACATTTTACAGCTCTTGTCCTGACTTCCTATCAAGCATGGGAATTCTGGTGCCACCAAATTCTTGAACAGAATTGCATTAATTTTGATAAATTAGAGCCTGAGATGATAAAAGATCAATTATTCTTGTCAGAACATCTATCTAGGAGAGGGGGGGAAATAAAGAAAGAAAATAAATAAAAGATAGCCTTATTTTGGATTAAAAATGGATGGAATCAATTTGAGAGGAAAATATTTTAAATTGGAATTAGAGTATCCACAATCTTTGTTAAGGATATCTCAAATATCAGTTATGAGAAATAGTTACTTATAGTGGCAGAATTTTGAAAACATCTGTGGAAAAATCAGTTATACAAATCAAACATCAGAAATTGTAGATAATCAATAATACAGCAGCTAGTTTTAGCTTGGTGATTTTTCTTCATCTGTGTTCAGGCTGCTGCTGAAAACCATTCTCACCCCCTGCTCTGAATTGCAGGAGATCAGAGAGTTAAGGACATTACCAACATACATTATATTGCAGAATTTCTGTTTCACAGTACATCAGCTGTACTCACTCAGCCATCTCCATGTCTCAGTTTAGGTTGTGCCTGTAACAATATACAGACTGTAAATAATATTAAGGACCAGATTTAATCATAGTTAATTTTCAAAACTAGAAGCTGCCTGCTTATCTTAGTGTTTCTGAACTGCATTAAAGATGAAGGAACACTTTTTGCTATTACAGGATCAACTGAAGTAAGGGAATCAAGAGAATGGGATTTATTTGCTCTAATTTTCCTAAAAGCGAATAAAAGTGTGCTTTATGCAACTAAAATCTGCACGCAAATGTCTATGTATTTTCTTAAAGGTAACACCTTCCTTGTTAACTTACTGTTGACATAAATGGATATGTGTACTTATGTAGGACAAAGTCAGTAGTTTAATGTTATGTTCCAAGAAAGGCTTGAAAAAACTGGCCTGTTCTTGAGGGAGCACATCAACAATGCAATGTCAAGTATCAGCACATTGTGACTAATGCTCCATTTTGCATCTTAAATATTTTTCACTTGTGTTTGTTTTGTGCTCTGTGAAGTTAGGTTTCTGAGTGGGCACTTCAGAGCAAATACAAGCCTGTATGCTTCAGTGCAGTTCAAGAGTGCTTTTTTCTCCAGAAGTGCCCTCCCACTGCCTCCTTGCCATCCCCTCAGAGCCTGAGCTTCTCATGAAAGAGACTCCCTGAGTCATTTAACACCCGCCTTTGAGAAGGCTCAGCTTCTATCACCTTATACATGTCAAACAGTACCAAGATACCCTCCTCCAGATACATTCTACTCAGGCAGCCTCAGGAACTAATCTCCCTCTTCTGTGAATCTCAGAAAATTACTCACCTCTTTCTTTACCCCTTCTTTTTATGTCTCTTGCTCTTTGTGTACATTTTACCCATGAGTTCATTGGGGTAATGCTCACAAGTCAAGTTGCACTCAAGGCTGCAAAAAAGACCCTCTGGGCTTGACAGGTCCTTCAGGTCAAGTCATACCTATCTGGAAAAGCAGCAGGAGACCATACATCACAACTCCATTGCAGTGGCAGGCAATCAATGGAAACACAATAATATCAATAAAATATGTAGGAAGCCTATGATGTTCTCTCTTCTGGGGCCACGGCATTGATGAGATGTCACTAACAAACCACCAGCAGTTGCCACAAAGCTCTGACACATTGATTTTCTGAAGCTGGGGTCTCCAGCTGTATTTCTAATAAAACAAAAGGTCTTCCTGCACACATGAGAGCTGTTGGTTATGGAGTCAAGCAGCTCAGAACTTGTGCAGTTTCATTTTGGCCCTGCAAACCACCTAAAGCTCTTGTAAAATAAGAGCTCATTAGGGGGAAAATTGACAGTGAAGGTATTTTCTTCGGCTAGGCTTACAAGCCAAAATGCTTATTTCTAAAAGGGGAAGAGCAGGGGGAAATGAGCTAAAAATATGTGGTTATGTTTTCTTCATTGCAAAGAGCTGCTTAATAGAAAACTCTGCAGCATAAGGTTTAATCCCTCTCTGATGTGCAGCCTCACCTAACATTTTAAGATGCAAGACTTCAGAATGCAATTTTATTTTCTTTCTGAAAGAGTTCCAGTTTCACTGGACACAAACCCAACTTGTCTATATATTGAAAGATTTAAAGGCTGTATTACTAACTAGATACAAGTCCTTCAATGTTCTTGTTGTGAATGAAAGAAATGCAACTAGCATGTGCAAATTAAAAATTGAATATAGCAGTGTAGGGATTTGACACACTTGTCTGTGCTCTGTGATATCTCTGCTGCTTTGACAGAGTTGACTCTTGACTACATTTCAGTGACATTCTGTTTGAAAATATCCTGTCTAGACATCTCTCTGTGTCATGAAGTTCACTCAGCTCCTAAGAAGAGCAGAGACATTTCAAGCATCTCTGACACTTGGATTGTGCCACATGGGCAGAATAAAAAAAGCACTTAGGAAATCAGACTATCACTCTGTTTTTTCACAGGTATGATTTTACACACACACACACACACACACAGACACACACATATATATACAGGTTTATTTTTTAAATGTAGCAGCCTCCAGAAAGTAGCTGAGAATGAAAATGCAGCTGAAAAAACAGCTGCCTGAATTGGGGAGGGTCAAAAGACAGAGAAAGTCTTATGCAGGCCAACATCCTTGAGGCAAAAAAAAGAAGTCAACAAGTGCCCTTAGTCTTGTTCTTTTGGGAGACAAAATGATTTGCCCTGTCAAAAAGTGGGGAATAACCTTCTTCCATCAAAGTCATCCAGCCTTAATTTCCTTAGTCCAGTAGCCCTTGAGTCAGTATTGGCATAGAGCTCTATTTTAATAATATTTTACATGTGAAATTTTATTGTTCCATCATGAACAATATTCCATGATCACTCTGGTGACACCAGAAAAGTCTTTACTTGCTGAGCATATGCACATTCTCAGTTGTCCTTTAATGGAAATAGATCTGAAACTCTGAAGTTGCAGGAAGATCCAGTACTTCAGGGACCCATAGTCCCAATAAGCAGTGCAAGATTCCTATCAAACTCAAGGCAGAAAACCAGATATCTTCTTTTAGAAAAAAAAAAATAAAATAAAATAAAAGAGTTTGTATCAAACGGGTCCTTGTTTTTCAGCAGATTCCTCTTTTTCTGGTAGTTTCAGTATGCTTTATTAGTAAGAAACACTGGGTGAAAGAAATGGAGACTTGAAGGAGCCAAAGAAATACCGAATGACAGTGGTATGCTCAAAGAACTTTCTTTCAAAGGAAGCTCATAAAATATGTATCCTAGCTGTTCTTTACTTTCTAATAAGGCTTTCTGATATAATGAAACTTCATCCAGAAAGACACTTGCTCATTCATGTGGTGGTTCTGTCAAAAAAAGGTGAAACACAAATAATGGGAAAAGAAGATCAACTTAATCCATTTTAGCTTAACTATGAAGGTGAACTCAGGAGGAAATGATATTAAACTGAAATCTGTGAAATTAAGGCTCTTTAAAAATGCTTCTCTAGACAGCAAATATCTGCTGAAGATTACTCTGTTTTGTTGAGGCTGCTAATTAGCAAACAAAACACTCAGGTTGTGCCACCACATCTGGCCCTAGCATTTGCTGTAAATATAAATAACCATGCTGCTGTCCCCACTCCTAATGGGATTTAGTGTCATGTGCCCTATGTTAAATGCTGTAGAGCACAGCAGCACCTTCCCCTGCAAGCAGCAGGCAAAGCCAGCCTGTCACTCAGGAACTGCTTGTCCTGGTGGAACTGGGTTTGCAGAGTGTGCCAGATTTAGTCATGTATATGAGCATCACCTCACTGACAGCCACGGGGAGGTATTCAGGGCAATTAGAATGGTAATCAAGAATTGACATCACCTCCTGCTCAGCCCATGTTATTCAATATAAAAATAAGCTCAATTAGTTCTGCGTTCAGAGTTTGGATCCACATTAAGTTGGGGAACTGGCAATTAATTCAGGCTTCTTATTTTGGTAGGTTGAAAAAAAAAAAAGAGAAGCATTTGGGTTGTTTTCACTTTTAATAAGAGCACAATTTACTCTTAAGGTCAGAAGCGTGACATATGTTCTGTCTTGTGTTACAAAAATAATGATGTATCGGGTCATCTGAGATATACAGGGCTGAGGGGAAATAAGCAGAAAGCAAGACAGAGAGACAGCTCCTGGCTTGCTGTTGACATGATTCTCTCTTTCTGTGCAGCTATCATTAAAATGCCAGGCTGCTAAATACCTCAGAAAATAAAACCATGCATTACAAAGAATTATTTATTGGTTTGGATTGCAAAACAAAACCCTCTTGTAGAACAGGCATTTAAAATAGCTGTTTTGATATTCAGGCAGCACCTAGCAGTGAGACAGTTTGTCAATGCTTCCTTTAGAAAACACTCATTTCTTAAAAAGCATCGCATTTCTTGTCAGCTAAAAAGAAAAATGGTGAAATCAGCTTGTCTATTTTTGAAATGAAGATCAGCAAAAATCAAATCAAAATAAAACAAGATGTTTCAACTATTTCCAAGTTCTGTTTATGCTTCTTCCTAGCAAAGAAAAATTTTATCTTCCAAAGGAAATCCAGGAAAGCCTGTATTAAGGACAATTTTATTTAAAATCCAATACAGCTACTTAAGCTGTTTAGTTGGCTCAAAGGATGGACTGTGAATATATATTAATTTTAAGAATTAGGAAGATATCAGCAGTATCATTTCCTATTGTTTTCTGGGAAACACATGGGAAATATGTTCTCAGTCATCCTTTCACTTTCCATACAGGGCACTCAGTTTGCAGTGGTATTTTCACACCCGGAGGCAAAGCAGCCTGCAGACAGGTGTCTGATTGCCTCATACCCCCCAAAGTGGGCAGATTGCTCAAGTGCAGGCTAATTTATTTATCTCCAAATTAAGTGCTGCAGGTCAGACTCTAAGAGAAAGAGAAATTCTCAGCACCTTACTCCATGAAATCAATGAGGCTATTTACAGAGCGAGGGTATAGGGAGACAAGAGAGTTTTTGTCAGGTGAATTGCTCCATCAGCTGAAATGCTTGGAGAAGGAATCAGCACAATCTTGCTGATGTACTCCAACTCAGTGCACTCTGAGTGAATGAGTGCAGTGCCCATCCTCCATCAGAACATTTTTGGAGGTGATGTACACATTTGGAAGGCTGCTCTTTAATTCACTGACATTAGTGTTCAAAGCAGCACTGTCAGTAGGGCTGCATGAGCCTGAGAAGGGAACCAGGCCAGCAGTGCTTCTGGAGGAAAGTGATACCTAAGACTACATGAATAGAGTGTCCCACGGAAAATTCCTACTCCAGAAAATATGTTTTGAAGCCACCCATGAAGTGTGCCCTGTGATGAAGCACTGCTGGAACCGCCTGTTTTACCATAGGTCAGATCTGTCTCTAAAGGCCAGGCCTGACAGGCTGGATGCTGATGCAGACCAAGAAATGGAAATCTGTGGGGCTTTCTTTTGCCTCTTTTAGACTGATGACCTTTCTGAAGCCTGATATGAGGTACAGTGTATTGATGTATTGAGGTTTCAGTGTATTGCTTGCTGTGAATTTACGCTGCCTGTCTGTAAAAACTTCATGGAATAACTTCTGTTGGCTAAGTGTTTTATAGGGGATTTTGGTACAAGGAGTGCAATATGATATAAAGTACATCATTAGAAAATAGTTGCACCCATTTAAAAACAGCTCAGGTGGTGGCAAACAAAAAACAAAGGAGAAAACCAGAATGTACTTCAATTTTATCACAGTCTTCCAGTGAAATATTTGATAGAGATTCCTCAGGCTGCTAGTGTGTTTTCATAACAGCCATCACTCCCGTAGCTTCCATCAGTCCTTGTTTGCCTATGGAAAATTAAGAAGAATTATATCCTTCATCGTAGATTAGAGTATAAAGCAGAAAAGAACAACAGGCCCTCAAAAAAACACAAATTGCAAAAAACAAAACCAAACAAACAAACAAAAAGAAAAAAAAACCACAAACAAACAAAACAAACAAACAAACAAACAATACCCCTAAAGCCGCTTCCAAACAACCAACCCAAAACATAGCTATCTAAAATTCCAAAGCAAAAGAAGACTCTGATTACAGTGGGTCAGCCAAATAACTGAGCTTGAGAGTAAGAGTCATAGATAAATATTTCTGTATTTCTGAGGGTCTCAGTCATTTAGCAAGCAGGTGATTTTAATTTCCATCTCTTCAGGTGCCCTCAGCAGCACCAGGCAACCCCATAAATAATAAAATGAGTTTATGCTTTTTCTCCAGCTTCCTTTCCACCAAATCATTGTGATGACAGCCAAGTAATGTTCTAATATCTGTGGATCACACCATTTTTCTCCATGGGAAATATCTGCAATCTACTTCTCTTTCTAAGTCCCAGGAAACAAGGAGAAGCAGCAGCTCCAGGAACATCCCTGTGGACCTACAATTACCATGGGATTCCCAAGATGCTTCACTGCAACACTGAGATTCCTGCTGCCTAATTCCTACCTAACCGATGTCTTGACCTGAGTTTCATCCCCCAAACATAGATCTAAATATTTAAAGACACAAAAAGGAAGAGTTATCTAAGGGAATGACCTAAAAGCATGGATCTGAAAGCAGATTAAGGAAAATCTCTAAACTAGCAGGTAAAGATGAGGCACTTGAATCCTTATTTATTATCATGTAAGTTTTACGGCACTGTCTTGATATTAAAACACTTCATAGATAACATTTAAATTAATATGGTGTTACTATAATTACACATAGGCTAGACTTGTGAAATATTAGAATTTCTAGTTTGAGCTACTTTGTGTATTTGAGAAATTGGGAGGAGGAGAAGATGTGTGACTATTTCTAACTATCTGCATTATTTTATTGTTCCACGTGAAATATTCCTTTGTACTGGAAATTTGTTTTTCAGTAGGTTGTTGAATCCAAAGGCCTCCTTTGCAGCTTTGAGCTGATAAATCCACATGACAGCATGCTGCTGTGCACATATTTGAAAATAACATAGCCATCCATGTATGGGGGCACATTTATGTGAAGGTTCTAAAACTTCTGATCAACCCAAAGGTAATTAAATCAAGTGTACTGCTGGGAAACATGGTCATGCTACTTCTTGAGCTGCTCTGGCTTGTACAGACACACTGCAGGTACTTCTGGTTGTGGGCTACTTTCTGTGTCCTATATTGTGGTGTCCAAATATCTAGTTCTCCCTGTTTCTGAGTTCTGAATAAAAAAGTAGTGTCATTTATGGTGAGCCAGAAGCACAGCTAGGGGCTGAGGAAGAGGGCACTGGAGGCAGTAAATCAGTGAGGAAAAGAGCATGCTTTGGTGCTCTTGCCTGAGGCTTTGCTGTTGTCACTAATTTCTGCCAAGCAGAAGGTTTAACTCCAGAGAAGATCTTGCCTAATTGTCACCACATTTCTGTCATTGCTGCCACAGCTGCATGACACTGCACTGTGAAGTAGGGTAGCACAAAACACAGCTGAACAAAAATCTGTTCTACCCAAGGAGCGCCATTTCTTGCTGTGGTTAGTCAAATCCATTACTCCTAAAAAAGGATGTCCAAGAGAGGATCCCTAGTGACATGACAGCGCTGGCAAAAAAGGCTGGCAGAGGACAAGGCAACATTGCTGTTTACACAAGGGTTTTTACCACTAGTGAGTGAAAATTTACTGAAAACATTAATTTTCAAAAATGTTTTGTTTTCATCTCACCTATAGAAAGAAAGCAGTTTTGACTACAAACCAAAACAGATACTTTCTTCATTACTATTTTCTACACTAGGCCTTTTATTGCAATCAAGTCATTTTCTGGTAGCAAAAATGTCTGGGAGAGGACAAGTTTTGGAATATTCACCAGAAGGGAAATAAGCCTTTTCATTTCAGTCATTGTAAGTTTAACATACAGCAAGGAAATAATTTTGGATCTGCAGCAAGTAGTCTCTACAATAAGAGAATTCAGAAATTTTCCTGGATGAACTTACACAAAAGGTATAACTTTTGTGTAAAGTTTAGCTTTTAGAAAGAACTGTTTTCCTGAATTGCTATTTCCGGGTAGGAATTTGCAAATGCTACTTTCTAACACCCACTGTACCGTTATGTATTAAAAGAATCCATCCCAAACGCACTCCAGCAGTATAAGAGTATCACATTTGGCCTGTGTTCATCCAGCTGTCATTTTTACATATGACATTGTGGGTCCCAGGTACATAAAAATATTGCCTAATTTTTTTTTTCAACCTTTTTCTTTCTTGCTTGCTCCTGACAAATAAGAAAGTCAAGGAATAATTAAAGCACAGACTGGAACGAAAATAACCTCCTAGTAAACAAGTGTGCTCAAGCAAAATAAATGATAATTTATTTTACACGCAGAGATTAAAAGAGCTTGGCTTGTTCAGCTTCTCAAAACAACAGCTAAGAAGGGATATGACTGTTCCCTATAAATATATCTGGGTATGTAAACATGAAGGGAGACAAAAATTACTTAAGCAACCAGTAGAATATTGGCACAACGACAAATGACTATAAACAAGCCATGAATTAATTATGGTGAGAAATTAGGATAAGTACTTGGAAGGAGAAGAGCTGCTTTCAGGCTATTTTATGGAAAAATGAGCTGCCCAGTTGCTCTGTATTCAGCATGAAAAGGAGTATATCAGTTTTATTCCTCTCTCAAAGCTCAGGTGTGGAATGTGTGGCTGTGCATACATTCTGACATATACCCCACAACACTACAGACCTATAAAGTTTTACTTCATTTGGCATACAAAAAGGAAAATATAAGTAAAAATCCTTATGCCATCTCATTTTTAGAGAACTACTTTTAGATTCTGTGGGGTCAGACACTAACTTTTCCATTGTGGAAGAGAATGATTAAGGAGCCTGCCCCTGGAGTCCCATATCATGAAAATCCCACTCTGTCCACACACTTCCCCCAAACTGAGAGCATTCCTTTTCGCAAGAGGGAAAACATACTCTAATCCAAAATATAAAACAATAAAAATTTTATCCTGGCACACCCAAGAGATAATGCTCCCCCAGGAAGTGCAAGTCCTCATTTTCCTTACAATGAAGCAAGTTTGATCTTTTTTTAACAGCTAGGAAAATTAAGGGGTTTTTAAACAAATATTTCTTAAGGTTGATTTTTTTTTATTATTCCCTACCCACTTGTAAACTGTCTGTAAATGGATTTTTAAAATGACAGCATTCATCGTAGACTTCAAATTATTCACAAACATGTCCAATAAATAATTCTTGTTCTGCAGACTATTTGTAAAATGCATATTTATCTGGAATTGAAAATTCATGCTATGCAGCTAATTAGCCTTCAGAGAGGGCTTAAGCAGGCCTGTAGGGTGCCATGGGCTTCTCCCAGCTCTCAGCACAGAGTTGCATTCCCTCTAACTGAATTTATATTTCCAAACTTTTTGGACCATTTTATCTGGAAATCATACCCCTCCTCTACCCCCAGCTTTCTACTTGTATTTTGGTACAGTATTTGTTTGTTTTGATCAATTTCTCCTAGAATAATGAGATGCACTCCTGCTCCCTCACTAAATTAAAGAACACTTAAATCTATATCTTAAAGACAGTTCAGAGAAACATGTTAGCCAGCAAAATGTGCTATAAAGAAAGTGGGTGTCTGTCATTTGGCTTTCTTGTTAGATGCTCGACTTTGAATTCAATTTTCCCTGTATTAACCTCTTTTAGCTTATTTTTTTTTTTATCTCTGCATACAGTGGGTATGTTTGTACAAAATTTAGACTTCTTGAAATACAAAGAGACTTAGACACTGTTCAGTATGACTATTATTGTCAAGTTTTCTTCATGTCCTCATTGAAGACTATAGAAGCTGGGTAGTTGTAAAAGCAAAGTCCTTTATTGCATCCTTAAGTCAGCTTCAGGAAGGCAAAAGTTATTACTGTCAGAGCCAGAATGGAAAGCCTTCCAGCATAGAGCCCCTAAGTCCCAAGCAGAAGCAGCAACATCTTATCAGCAGTAGTCATAGCAGCAGCGACAACAGCGGCATTCCCAACAGTGTTTTTTGTGAGCCTACTAGCATTCTCAAAGTAGTGCATTTTATTCTATTTTTGGCCAATCAGATTAAAACATGAATTTTAGACATCCTTGCTAGACCTATCCTAAGCTAAGATTGATGTGTAAAGGCAAACCCAAGTTCTTACACAAATTCTACATATATAATTCCATCTGTTCTATCTATCTAAGAATGTTTAGCAAGGTTACATTGTTTTTGTTATGTCTAGAACTTAACTATCTTTGCAAAAGGCAATGCCACTGAACTTTAAACTAGATTTTAGGTCCCTTTCTTACTAATTCACTCTTTCAATAGGTATTGAATGATACCTCATTAGGTTGCAATGAAAAAATAAGATAGATAATTTATAAAAAATGGAGAAAAATTTTGTTCAGTTCCATAATCTTAGAAATCACTCATGAGCTTTTGATAAAAATTTTGCCCGCTGGGAGATACTAAACTTCATATAAGAATGACTATTGACTATTTCCTCCCTCATAATTTTAATCAATGTTTAGAAAATTCATTAGTCATCATCTTTTACTTTTCATGAAAATGCAAATTCTTTCAATTGTCAAAGTTTGCTAGAGCAATTTTGGTTTGAGTATTTTTGAAGAATGTTTTGAAGAGTGACTTTGAGTGGAAAGCTCTGGGACCTGTCAGAAGTTCTGAATGTGTTACGCTTTTGTTGTGTTAGTACTGTGAATATTTGGGTGGCAATCCCTTGAACAGATCTCCAGTGCACTGGACTTTGGTCAGGGTTTAAAGTTACTGACTGATATTTAGATGTATCATCATCAGCCATGCTCAGTTGTGCATACAAAGATGAACTCTTACTGTTCAGAGAAATCAGAGGTTCTGACAAGCAAGTAGCCATGTATGCATCTAACTGTCTTAACAAAAGCTATTGAAATTCTATTTCAGAGAAAATAAACCACCTTTGTGATCGCCTGGGTCTATATCAAAACATTATTGCTATCAAATCTGAATCCTGCCTTGGTAAGGAAATTAGGATCAGAGAAACTGAGAAAGCTCTAGGTTTGGGAACACCTTCTCAGCAGGGTGTGTTCATTGACATTCCTAGAAATACTGGGCTGCTTTTAAAGACAGAACTGCTGACCAGGAAATCTCATGCAAATTCACCTAGCATGGAAGTAGCTTTTAAAGGCACTACTTTAAGGAATGAGTCACAAGGCAGAAGCCTAGATCACCTGAACGATGTAATTACTGAGAAAGAGCAGATTGAGAGCGCACAAACTACACCTTGGTTTATTTCTGGAGCCAACAAAAGCTGCTATTTTTTATTGAGTTAAACCTAGCAGATTAATGACCTGTCAAATTAGGGGTGCTGTACACTGCATCAAAGTTACAACTAACTTATTCAGATCCCTTACTTATTAAATCAAATCCATAACTGAGCAAACCTCACACACCACTAGTGAAATGCATTTCCTGATCCACCACACTGAGCTGCTAATCAATATCTTAATCCTAACCATGGACTTCATTGTATTGAACTCATGCAGGACATCTAGGATAAATTTCTTCAATGCAAATATGTTCTCCCTAGAAACATATTCCACAGTTATGTATCATTCCTAAACTAATCTCTGGAAATAAACTACAACTTTCATTGATCGGTACCTAGATCATGAGAATATAGATTATAATACCCAGAATATCCTCACTTTGAAACCAAATACAACATCACAAAATCTCTGAGGAAACTGTAAAATATATTTTGACAGTCTAAGCTCTCTGATCTGTATAGCACATGTATGCAGAATTTGATGCCAAAAGATTTTAGGTGAGGTGAAGAATCAATATCCTCATACACAGCCAGCACAGATCCTCATAGCAGTTGTCTTTGAAAGCTGAGCTCTGGAAGAACAATTTCCAGGATTAAAAAGTTAGGTGCAATATTATTACTGCAGGCTTGGTCTGATTCTTAATTTTTGATTTGGAGTCACAGACAGGCAATTAATTTAAATTAGGTGGTATCAGAAGGGATGCTGCTGTAGCAGATTTCTCATCTGTTAATTTAGAACCAGCAGTAATGGTATCCAGTCAAGTTTATTTTAATTTATGGGCATCTTCAGCCTTCTGCTCAGAAGGAAGATCAAATGTGGAATTGATCAGACTTTTTCAATATTGCTTTTTCTTCTTTTAATTTTGCAGCTCTTACTTCAAATGCCTGACAAACAAACACAGGTGAAATGTATGTCAGAAGCAGTAAAATTCCAAGATTGCTAAAACTGATCAAGATCTGAATATGCTGGGTAATGGTAGAATTTCTTTCCTTTTATTAATAATCTTTCTGTAGTCTACAGTTAGGGATCCTTTTAGTTTCAGCATTTTTTACTATAAATATATTCTCACAGCTACAAGAATATGTCCCATTATTTGAAATGTATTTGAATTTATTTTTTTTCAAAATTACATATCAGTTCAGACAATGGGTAACATTAGAGTTAAAAAGTGAATAGTGATATCCTATTAATTTGCATTTGATTTAGCAGATGACAATTTGGATTCTGTACAAGAGGTACGTCATTAGTTTTATGGAAAGTCACATCTGTGTCCAAGGGTTTGGTCTATTGCTGAACAAAGTAACTTGCCTCACCATCCTGCTCAAAAGATTGCTTTTCTTAATTTACTCCAGCACCCTCAGCAGACAAAAAAAGCCTTACACGAGCAGTCTGGCACATCAAGAAACTATTTTCCTGACTTGTTGTTCATCTTTCAAATGTTATCTGATTTAATCCTGACTGTAGACTAGGTTTAAATATGCAACATTGCCAAGAACTCTGAGTCCCCTTTACTGACCTGGGTCCCTGAGTTGCTCTGCACCCCTCTTACATCTCCTCATATGAAGGAGATGGACTTTGCTAGGACAAAGCCAGAACCCTTCCAGCATTTTAGTGCATGTCTTATAGAGAAAGAGAGAAATGAGGCTGAAGGAAAGAGGGTCAAACTCTCATCACCAGTCCTTTGTAACCTTTTGTCCAGACTGAACCCCTTTAACAGGAAGACTGACTCAAATGAAATAGAATTAAACTCTACCACCGTTATTCCACCCCAGGCAGCAGAATACCAAAAGCCAATCTGGGAATTCCTAATGCTTCCTGTAAAGATAGGTATTTTTACAGGAAGGTAACAAATGTACCACAGCAAACTGATATTGTTTTGAGGCACTAATTTTCACAAATTCTTCTGGAGAATGATTTGCCTTTATTGTGACACTTAAATTGATTAAGATTTATTACATTCTCCCAGCAATTTCTTTAATGTGCTTTCGGAGCACTATGTAAAAATTGAGCAGGCAGAAGTGTCTGCTCCAGAGCTGCACACAAACAGATGTCTGACAGTATCTTTCCATGCCCCTATCCCCTGTTGGAAATATCAAAGATGCAATGGCCACTGGACAAGACTGTCAAAGTCACCTCCCCTCAGCAAGGACAGCAGGACAAAACTTTCATGGAATAGGTCCAGCGATAATAACCTCAATCCCAAATTAGGCTCTTGGCTAGCAAGGCAAACAGCCAAGTGGATACAAACATTAGGGAGACAAAGTTCCACAATTATGACCCAGTGCTGGTTTCAGGGGGAGAGAGATCACCATCCAAGATTTCTATGAGAGGTTTGTTGTTTTTTTTTTTCTTACATCCAAAGAGTGTGTTTACTGAATTCCTTAGAGATTAGGGAAATGTTCTAAAAAGCACTCAATTACCTAGAGGACCTAATAGTAATAAAAAACCCAAAACCTTTACTTAATGATCCAACTTGTTTTAAAAAATACATATTATACTGCAATATCACAAACATACTGTCAAAATAACTCAGCTATCCTCTATGTCAATGCTGAGAAAGATACCTTCTATATAGAAGCATTCATGAAAATAGAGTTATTAGATAGTCTAATGAGCTCAGAGGAAAGAGAAAGTGTGCTTCTCTTAAATGATAGCTTAGATAAGGAAACCACATGCTTAAAAGTGAGCCTGGTGAAGGACTGAAATTACAAATCAAATAAGCAGGAAATGATTCATTACATTGTTTATTAAAGAGAAAGTTGCTATCAAAGTATCAGGTAAATGATTCACCCAATATTTGGAAATATTTCTTCTGTGACTTTTAAACTGGCTTTGGGAATTAAATCTTCATGCGTGTTACCTAGAAGCTCTTTTATATGTCATGCATTTGTTCTGCAGTGGTATGCATTATTTTATTATGTATATTTTTACATGTGTTTATTTTTATGAATTATACAATTTCAAAAGGGTCATATGACATAAAAACCCCACACTTGTTGAACTCCCAACTCTTTAGCGAGAATGAGGACAGTAGAACACAGCTCAAAATAAAAAGATAAATAGTTGATATACTGAATTTCACATGAGTTTATAGAGTTCAGTATGAACAACCCCTGGATGAACAGTATGAACAACTTCTTTTCAAGTTGAAGCACTTAGGTGCTTTTTTTTGTTAAAGAAATGCTTCTTGCAGAATGCAACCTTAAACAGTGATGCCACAAACACTGTATTGTAGAGCTAAGGGAAATTTTGATCTTCATTATACTCTCTGAATTCAATTAAAAAGTAACAAAGCATCCTCCTAGTGCATTCTATACAAATACAGACTAAAGGAAAAAAAATGGAATTGCAGTGTTCTGGTATTTTAAGACTGCAGTACTAGGTTGGTTAAAACTGAGCAAGTGAATACGTAGGTAGAGTTGCCTTTCCAAGTTATTAAGTGTTAAAAAACATATATCAGACAGTCTTAGAACCACACTAAGTCGCTTTAGGTTATCTCTAGAGACAACTGAAAGATAAATGTTAATATTTTAGCATATGTACATATGTAAATAAATAATATAGTTACCCTTGTATATGAAGCAGATCTATATTTGAACAAAAATCATTTAAAAGCAGGAAACTTTTGTGTTCTGAATGTATTTTATTTAATATTTCTTTGATTTTCTAGGGAATGTACTTGTTCCACTGGTTTTTGCATTTGAATTAGTAGATGGTAGTTTTGATTCCGTATGTGAGGTGCATGGCATGGTAGGTAAAATGGCTAATAAATAAGGAATTCAATAGAATAGGAAGTATATTTCATTTCACAATTCAATGTCTATTTAAAATATTCTTGTTCAAGGGGGAAAAACGTGGTTTACTATGGCCTGTTGATTTCATCGCCAGCTGTCTTTCGAGATACACTCATACACGGTAAATAATTACAATGCTTGGTCAGGTTTTCTATATATTTTAATATCTCATGCATTCAATATAATTTTAAATTGGAAGACAAGTCACTCAGGCTCCATGATTGACTCAGGAGAAATTCATCATAGATTGTGGCGTTCTTCTTATTACAGAGGTGGGAAATCCAGAAATGTGTCCTCTCTGCTGAATCCCACCTTCAGGGGAGGTGACAGATGGCAGCACTTTCCCCCTGTGCTTTGCACCAGCACACCAAACTGCAATCACACAGCTGATGACAGAACCAAAAGGAAGAAGTTTCTCACTTTTTGAGAGATTGTGGAGTGTCCATCCATGGCATACTCAAAGGAACCTGGTCCTGGGCAACTTGTTCTAGATGTACTTGCTCAAGCATGAGAGTTAGACCAGAGATCCCACACAGATCCCTCACAGATCCCTCCCAGCTCAGCCATTTTGTGTCTGACTCCTAAAACACCTGAACTCAGCCCCTAATGCCTGCTGACAAGGATTCTTGGGAAAGGGATGATCCCAAACCCTTCATCACCAAACATGTCCCCAGTCCAGAACACTGCATGTCAGACACAGTCAGAATAACAAAAGGATCATTTTAGTACAAACATCAGCTGCAGGGTTGGGGAGAACTGGCCCAGGAGTCACAGCAGTTCAGCTGCTGATGGGAAATCAGCAGCTGCAACAGAGAGAGAAAACACTGATGAACCCACAAGGGCAGGAATTAGTGTGTTTGGGTTCCCTGTCTTTGGGGAAAACAGTTGAAGAAGAGTTGTTTATGGCCCAGCAGAGAGAGCTGTTGCTGGCTAGAACTTCAAAGAGGGATTCTTAGAGAAGAGAAAAAATGGTCAAGAATAAGTGGAAAACAAAACCATCAGGGCAGAAAATAGCATTTAAGAGCGATATCTCTGTAGAGACATTGGGTCAAAGGCCACAAACATTCCAGGTCCAAAAAAAGGGAGGGCATCCCTCCACAGGAAGGTCAAGAGGACACAAGTTGATGTACAAGCCCAGAAGCAGTGAAAAACATAACAAAATGCTTGTAAGTAAACAACAGAGAAAGATTAAATGTTTCCTTTAACCTCCTCAAACTATGTTAACGTGGTTTCTGAGTGAAATTACACAGCTCAGAGTGAACCAGGTCACTCCTGGTGATATTTCATCAGCCAAATCCAAGGTATCCCAAGTTGTTTTAATGATATAAAAGTGTTTATAGTCTGATGAAACCAGTTTTATCTCTGTACCGTAAAAAACCCCACACAATTTTTGAAAGAGCAAAGGCGCTGTTTGATGCATGTTGCTCTGGGAAACCTGAGAGGGGCCCAGGGGGGAGTGGAAAAGCAGCAGTGATGAGAAGTGCACACAGTTATTGTAGTACAGTACACCAAACTGTACTTCTATTTAAGAAGCCAAGTAAAAGCTGTAGCAGACAGGCCTGGAGGTTATGACAGCAGTCCTAGACCTGGAAAATACATTTTCCATGAAGCTCCAAGAGTACATATCATGATTTGGAGGCAAAACAAAACCCATGAAAAGGAAAAGAAGGAAATTACTTTTTTAAAAAATGGAAAATATAAAAGCAGGAAAAGAAAAACATCAAGATTTGGTCCTTTAAGGTCAAATACTGCGCTTGTCATGCCTGAGTTCCCTTCTACACTATCATTTCAAGGAGAGATAAAGATAAAACACTTCAGTAGGCAATATGAGTACAAATCTGAAAAACACCTCAGATCCAGGTTTTCAAAGATATCGATGGACAGAATAGCTACATTAAAAAAAAAAAATCAGGTATAAAGTGCTTTCATATCTCCCTTTTAAATTCATCAGTGCCATGTAGGTGACTTTCGAAGTCTTCCTAAAAGCTCAGCTATATCTTTAAGTATTGAAGTACCTTGGAGTACATGGGCCAACATCTCTTGGAATCTTTCCAAAATGAAATGCAATTTCTTGTGTTACTGGGTTAGCAATTTTAATACTTCCTGTGCCAAAATAGAAGGCCAAAAGCAGAGTTTAAAATAGTATATTCCAGTTGTGGGATTCCATGTAAATAAGCAGAACCCTGAAGGAATACTAGTTGTTTTGAAATTTCCACTAGGAAATTAAGTAAAGTGGACTTAAATGACAGGGGAAAAAAAAAAAAAAAGGTATATTTTATCCAGTTATGCTTTATTATGTTAAATTATGCAAGTTCCTAGTGGAATTATAAAAATGTATCCCTCCCAAAAGTCTCTCCCCTAAATATCTCCAAATAGGTCCTATACAATCCAAAACTGCTTTTCTCCTGCATCCCAGAAGATGTCCCACAGCCCAGTGATGGGCCTGGAAGCAGCGGTCTGGGTATTATTTGGCCTCCTTCTCCTGCCATTGTCTTCCTGAACTCCAGTCTGGGTGTACAGAAGAGTTTTTACCACATAACCTAGCGAATACTTTGAATAAATGTAATGTGAAATGCAACTATGCTTGACAACAGAGATACAAAGGCCCAGTAAAGAACATTAAAATGTCACATCAGCTTTGGCTGCAAAATTATTTAATTGTATTTCTTTACTAATATTCTAAAAATGTCTGCATGGAGAAGTATTTAAATTGTCCCAAATATAAATAGGTATTATGTATGTTCACACGTGCTCTTGTATTGCTCCTGTACCTCCGGGAGGCCTTATTATTGCCCTAGCCTGATAGTCACAGCAGAGGAACCCACAAGTTTTCAGAAGTTCCCACGTGGAACTACTCTCTCAGCACACTCAGAACCACAGCAGTTAGGTCGTCACATTTTCAGCATAAGTACTGCTCTTCCATATTTCTGATTAATGAATTTTTCTTTATTGTTCACTCTCTCAACTACCTACAATTTAAACTCCTTATCAAATCAATACAAGCCTTTCCAGTGTTCATTATTCAACTCTCAAATGCTTTTCCTTCCTTATCATTTTTTTTTCTCTGTCTTCTTTAGGTATATTAAGCACTTTGGAGATGCACTGTAAAGGTGCTTGCGTATAACATAATTATTTTCCAAAGTTTATGTTTAAACTACCTTTCTTTACAGTACTAAGTAAAAATGCCTGGAGCTGTAAATACCAGAATAACTTTGAGCAATTTCTGTGTCCCAGTTAGATCACCCAGGTCCCCTACTGATTGCATGATCACAGATACATTATCATAAGTAAGTGATAACCATTTCTGTGAAGGGCCACTCCTTTGGTTTGTGTGTTGGTCATAAAGTTAATACACTTCAGCCATATCCCATAACCAGTTTAAAGAAGATATAATGTTTTGAGATACATAGAAAACATTTATTCTGGAATATATCTCATTGCAATGACACTAAAGTTGTACATATAAAAGTATATACACAACATTATATATATACATATATAATTTTCTATATATTTATATATATGTGTGTAAAAATGTGTGTATCATGTAATGTGAAATATTTATACGTATGTAAACCCCTAAACCCATCAGCAAGAGTTACACCATATCTCTGAGATGATTAATGGCTTTGGCAAATTTGACATTGGTTTTTGTCGCAAGAAAATTGCATGAATATCTTTACTCAGGAGGCTCACCACATTTTGCCTCATTTATCATAATTAGCTTAAGCTATTTCAACATTATAATGAATGGTACGGAATAAATTTAATTGTTTATTTATTTTAGAAAAAATATTTTCCATGTGTCATCATATCTGCTTTGCACTTGACCTTTTAATCAAAACACAGTCATTTCTTTTCATCCCATATTTACTTACTGATTACTTTGGCTCAAGATTTGTGTGTTGCCTGAGTTCTGAACAATCAACAGCCAGAAGGGTGACTCATTAGCACAAAACACAGTTATTATGCTGTTTTAAGAGATAATTGAAACAAAGTCCTCACGCAGGACTGACTCTGCATCTTCCTGAAGCCCATGGAGCTGCAAGTCATAATCAGAGCAATGGGACAGTTCCCAAGGAACTGAGAGGAAGTGCCTGAGCCCATGTCAGAGATAAATAGCATTGCAATTGTGCTTTAAAACTTCTCTTATTTTTGTGATGGTTGCAGCACTTAAGCTATATGAAAACTCAAATCTGATCAGAAAGATAAACCCCCTCTGCTAGGAAAAAGAAAACAAATATAGAGCAAGGTATCTGTTCTTAAGCTATCTTTGAAAAGAATTAATCAGAACAAACACTTCTTTAAAAAAAAAAAAGCTAGAACACAGAATAAGTTATACATAAGCTGTACTTCAATACAGAGTATTGACAGTAAAGTCACAAGAAAAAAAAAGATTTTCTGATATGCATTTAGCAAAAAAGAAGTAGCTTGCTCCCCTGATATTGCTGATCATGTTGCCCTGCAATGCCTTCTTACCAGGTCAAACCTGAAAATCAGATTTCTCATTAAGATTTTTTCCAGCCGAAGGTAAAGAAAAAAAGCAAAAAGTATCTCTGTAAAGTTTTTTAAAAGTTCACCAAAGGAGTATTTCAAAGTCTGTATTGGAAAAAAAATGTAGTTGCATACATTCAGTATAAGCACAAGCAGTTACAGAAGCACCATAGACAATGCAGTCTTGCTCTTACTCAATATACATGATGAATATTGATAGTGGAACTCAATTATGAATGACAGAGAAAAATACTGAAAATTAATCTGAATAAAATGAAGGCTATTGATCACTGTCAACACCCATGAAAGGCCCTTCCACAAAATAAAAAAAAAAAAACAACCAAAACCCAGCTCAGCATATTTGGGGAGATAATTGAAAGGCAGAACAATAAATCTGCTTTAATAACCACTTGGGTCAAATAGAAATCAGACAATAGAAGTCAGGTAGAAAAGAATTAGTCTAAGAAATCCACATTTTATAAATAATAGGACTGTACAGGATATCCATCACATAACATATGGATCAGAAAAAAGTGCAGAGTTTGAAGAAGCCATTTCTACACTGTGTAATAAAACAGTTTGAAAATGACCAGACTAGTAACAAAGAAATCAAATTCAAAAAATTTAAAAAGTGAAACAGCATGACTTTCCTCTAAACGGAAACACAGATATACGGTTTCCAGCTTCTGAGTAGTACAGTTCAGTAGCAATGCTGTAAGCTTGTTGCTGGAAAATTAATCTGTCATCCACTGACAGAGATGCTGAACAGAGGACTTCAGGTACAACTTGTCCTGATATTCAGTTGAGGGATATTCAGGTACTACTTGTACTGCTATTCAGTTGAGGGATAGAGAACAGAGATTTTTATCTGAAATATCTTCTAAAGGAATTTTATCTGCAGCTTAATTTAACTGGAGTGGAAAGTTAAAGTGCAGTTTGTGTCTTCAGCCTGAGTAAAAGAATGAAGGATCTACTATCTACACAGACAAAATAAAATCTATTGATAGCCTTTGTCATTATTCCTGGTGATTTTTTATTCTTATGTTCACCAAGGTACTCTCATTAATTTTTTTTTTTATTATCCTGAATTACTTATAAATGAGAATGTTGGATCAGAAAATGTGGTAACAGATGTTTAAATAAATAGAAAGCATATTCACAATATACCATCTTAAAGGTATCACTTTTTAAAGCTTTTAAAAGGCATTATTGTCAAAAGTTGGGAATTCATTACATTTTAAAACTAATAAAGTACTTGTAATATGGTCAATTGAGCCTTAAGAGGCAAAAATATAACTCCTAAGTTTACAAAAACTATGTCTTAAAATGTTGCATAAGGTCTTTAGGCAGTATTTAACTTTCCTTTTCCATACTTTGAAAGAATATTACAAATTTCAACAGTACTAATGTTAACGGCAAGATTAGTCTTAAATGGATCTCATTATAGTGACTGGAATGTATCACTTAGTTTGCCACTCCTCTATGAGGCACAGATCTGACTTTGCAAATTAAGAGATACCTTTGCTAATACAGATATTTGCTAAAACACACCAGAAACCTGGCCTTTATCTAATTCCTTTGCAAAACATGTAGAATGGGTCTCTTAATAATCACCTCAGGAAAATATCATTAGCTCTCTATCTCTTTTATATTGTTTTTTGGTAGTTCCACACCTTAGCACAACTGGCCTTCTTCCTTCTTTTAAGAGTTCAGGAGGAAAGGATCATTAAGCTATGAGTTTTTTCTATTTTCAGAAAAAAAAAAGTCAAATTCCCCACTAACGATAAAGACAAAGAAAAGGAGAACTGTAAAATTCCCTCTAATCTATGGGAGAGGGCTGTCTAAATGCAAATGAATTCACAAATATCTTTACAGATCTCTGGGAAATGTAGCGCTTCCAAAACAAGACCTAATAACCCAATTTTTGTGAAGTGAGCACTGTCCTGTGAGAACTGTTTGTAGAGGGCCAATACTGGGGAAAGTTTCAGAAAAAAAATATAAAATATACTAGTATTTATAGTACAGCAGTATGTTAGTGATAAAAATGTAGGTAGCCCTATAAAGCACTCACAGAAATACCCGTATCAGATCTCCATACCACACCAAATTCCCAAGCATTCCACCGTAAGATGTGGATTTTCTTCAGTCTCCAACCTCCCTTCCACAGACAGGTCAGACACTGCAGCACCTTGGTACTTCAAAGGAGGGAAAAGGGAAATGAGAGTGAGCTGCCAAAGTGAATTCAAAGAATCAACAGCAGGAAAAAAGGAGAATCACCTAGATTTCACAGAATCACAGAATCACAGAATATGTAGGTTGGAAGAGACCTTCGAGATCATCAAATCCAACCCAGCCCTAATCGCCTCAACTAGATCATGGCATCAAGTACCACATCCAGTCTTTTTTTAAACACATCCAGGGATGGTGACTCCACCACCTCCCTGGGCAGACTATTCCAGTACCTAATCACTCTTTCCGTGAAAAACTTCTTCCTGATATCAAACCTATATCTCCCTTGACACAGACTGAGACTGTGTCCTCTCATTCTGTCATTTGCTGCCTGGATAAAGAGACCAACCCCCACCTGGCCACAACCACCTTTCAGGAAGTTGTAGAGGGTGATAAGATTTGACACACTTCAGTTCACTCTGTGACACTGCTCACTTCCAAACGGTTACAAGAATAATTTTTGTGAAAGCCTGTATCGAAACTAATATTCATGTGCTTAAAAAATGACAGGAAACAAAGACAATTTCTTAATCTTTTGTTGCTTGTGAAAATAACTTTAAATAATTTTTTGCATAAATAATATGTTAATCCTGTACATCAAATTGAAGATGGCGAAAAGATGTGTGAAGTGCAACCAGCTGGTCCCAGTATCCCCTTTCACCTGGCATGAAGAGTGCACATTAGCCATGAGATTTAATCAAATTCTGATTGCAGTTGGTCAGATACTGGATATTCTCCTTTCTCTATTCCAGATTAAGGAGAAATACTGAAATACTAAATTCACTTGTAAAATGAAACTCATCTGAACTGTTGTTTGTGTCTTTGAAAAGGGCAGCTTTCAGAGGAACAAAATATTCAAAGGAGTTGTTTCCATAAATTTAGCATCTCACAGAGACAATGAATGTATGGAGACTTCCACTTGTCAAACTATTTTTTAATGGCTGCTCTGTTAGATTGCAGATAGTAGAATTGATAAACAACCAGTCCACAAATCTCCACACTTTTACCACTCCATTTGGGAAGCTATTTGTGCCCAAGATGCAGTCAGTCAGTCCCAAAAAAAATGGACTCCTCAGCTCTCCTGAAACAGCTCGCCTACTGAGCCACAGAGGCTACATCGTTCTTCAGAATTATCCTGGTCCTTTTCTCCTTGTTGAAGTAACAGAATGTGCCCAAGCCACTATGACAAATAATCACTCCCTGTCACAGCTATTCTCCTACCACACTCAAACCTTCTGATTGCAGCATAAGATTGCAAAGTGAATGTGCATTTTGGCATTGGAAAGAGTTTTTGACTTTTCCGCTGTCCTCTAAATCTTCCCTTCTTATTCTTCATGCTGGTAATTGCCTTGGTTTTGCCTCATGGAAGGGAGGTTCTCTTATATTTAACTCTGTTTACCTTTGAGCAATGTCCAGTGTACAAGACTGACCTGGGTTATTTGCTCATTTTGTATAAACATCAGATGAAATGCCAGGACTTGATTCCAGCATCACTTCTCCTTGTTTTACAGCATGGCAAAGAAACAGACTTCATTACTTCTATGGTGTGCCAATAAGATGAAAATGTTAAAAACGCATCATCCTATGCATGAGTCTAATTTATTCTTCTGGATTACTGGGAAACTGATTTTGCCTCGAGCTCATACTTTTATATGCAGTCTATATGGGATTTTTTTTTTATTTTTTCCATAACTAGAACTCTTCCTTGCTCTACTAGATGTCTTTCCCTCACACTTGCAGACTCAAGAGTTGCCTAGTTGATGTTTATAGCAGATAAAACAACCCCCTCTGGCCAAACATCCAATCTCATTGTCATTTCAGGCAGAGATTAGAGTCACACACTTCACATTGGGGTGGCTCACATCTCATCAACATTTTCAGTATAAACTCTGTCCTAAAAATTAATTTCAAGATGAAGAATGATTGGTGTATAAGTTCCATACTTTCAAGTCTTTAATAAAATAGTTCAAAATAAAACCAAAACTCAATTCTCAAAGTTGAGCACAAAGTATTTTTTCTCTTTGAGGTTGAAAGTCACTTCACTTAGACTCTGCTTATTAGATTCACTCCAAGTCTTATGTAGGTGGAATGAGGGTTGCTGGGGAAAGAAAACCTAAAAATTAGGAAGAAGACACAAAGAGCATGACAAAGTAAAGGGAAAGCTGAACTCATTTTCCTCCACTATAAAAGCCTGATGTACTAATGGTGTGAGATAAAAGTGTAGGACTGATACCTCAGTCTTACTTTTGAGTTTTACTTTTCCTGGGTGGTGAATCTCTTCTGTGACAAGAAAAAGGTGTTTGCATTTCAGACAACCATACTTGAAATATCCCCCACCTCACCCCAGCTCCTTGGCGAGCTTAGTTCCTCGGGAGCCTTTGGGGGGATATCTCAGGGAAGAGGACAAAAGATTCCAAAAGAGGCTCTAACCCCCAGAATTAGTCCAAGGCTTTATTCTCAAAGGGTTCCAGGGCAGAAAGAGCACGAACAAGGAAGAACTGGACCTTATGTAGTCTCCAGCTCAGGAAAGAGAGCTGGACCTCAGCCAACTGGGTCAAGAAAGGAAGGAAGGGTCAAACTACCTGGTTACAGGCTTCAGGGGGCTCTGGGGAAAACCACTCCCCAGAGGAATACAACACATACTGACTGACATTATATTAACACCATCAGCATTTCAGGTTGAGTTGATTAGCATGCAACTCAGACAAGTGACCTGGTAGACTGCAACCATCACAGCAGGACTTCTAATTCCAGCACTTCTTCCAGAAGGCAGGCAACTTAAAACTGTTCAGCAGAAAACTTGGCAGACTCTCAATTTCATTCAGGTGGGCTTACTGAGGAACATTCTAGATCAATATAATCAAAGAGAACATACATAGGAGGCTCTCTTCTAAATCCAGCCTGCAAGAAAACTACACTTAGAGATACTGGCATTTGCTTTAGAGCCTGGTTTGAGACATGTTTTCCTGTTGTTTGCAAAAGATCAAACTGCTAAAGAAAGAAGCCTATTTACACTTTTGATAGCAACCTTTGCCCAAGTTCTACATAGCAGAACTATTTTTCTCTGGCAGGTAAAGCCCTGTTGAGGAAACCAATTGATAGAGACTATATTCCCAGGTAAATTCTTGACATGGCTGGCTGCATCATGTTCTTCCTTGGCACCTGACATACCAAAAATACAATAAAATGGAAAAAAATCACCATACATTTTATCACTGATGCCTAGAAAATCTTTCAACTCAGACAATGAGCTTCCAGCTTCAGCAAAAAGCACGTTTTCTGCAATCAAGGCATCCAAGCTGTTGATAGAGAACAAAACTATTGTAAAAAATTTCAGAGGGCTTATTAGTTTAGAGGCTGCAGATGTAATTTAGATTCAAACACCTGCAAAATCACAAGGCTTTGAAATTGCCTGAAGTAGCACCTTTCTGGATAACAAATGTCTTGTTGGTGGTTGAGAGAGAATTCACAATCCTGAGGTCACTGGCATCTATTCCTTGGTTACTCCTGCCTGGCCCTTGGAGCATTTTCTGCTACAGCAAGTGCTCTAATGCCTCAGATCTCAGCTTTCCTCTTCCTGCCACCAGAAGCCAGTCAGGAT
Organism: Hylia prasina; assembly: GCA_013397195.1. Classification (NCBI taxonomy): domain Eukaryota; kingdom Metazoa; phylum Chordata; class Aves; order Passeriformes; family Sylviidae; genus Hylia; species Hylia prasina. The sequence continues at coordinate 161,420 of VYXD01013624.1, read as the reverse complement.
TCTTTTTTTTCATTAGCTGTCGTGTATTCTCTCTGCATTTCTGCCAACAGCAGGGATATGCAATGGCCCTAATGAATTTTGCAGGTTCACTTGAAAAAGAGCCAACTCTTTTAGCTACTTCATCTCGATACAAGTTGCATCGATTCCCTCACAGGCCAGTGAACATACCATTAAAAATCCGACCTAGCAACGTTTTGCAGTATGGATTAGTAGTGAGATAAATTGTGATAAAACCTTACTTTGCTGGGTTTTAAAAGAAAAATAATTAGACTATCCATAAAGCAGTCTTCTTTAGCTCTAGGAAAAGGAAAAACTCAATGAAACAGACAGACCTCCAGAAAAAATTGGAAATTTGTCCTCAAAACCTTAAACAGGGCAGGGGAGTGCTATTGACACTGTTCCATACGCACATAAGGAGTGCCTCCACCTCCAGAAAGTGGGCTGGTATTAATTGCAGGATAGCAATGGGTTTTAGAAGGAAATAAAAATTTAACTTGAAGTTTGTAAGAACTCGTTGTTGGTACATTTTGTTTTCTTATCTCACTGCTGTTTCCAGTAAATTGTTCTTACCTCTACCCATTATCTTCACCTTTTATGTCCCCAGTTCTCCTCTCCACACCACCACAGGGGAAATTGGCTTGTGTGAGTGGGCAGCACATGGTCTGGAGTGTTTCAGTGGGAACACTAAATTGGGGAACACCATTCCCAAACCGCAATAATTTGTTTTACAAGAGTTGACACTTGTGACAACATGCTGTTGATGTTCTCAAAGATTCTGCCTGCCCTGAGCCTAGCTTGACCTCCACGTGGCTCCACGTGCACAGGAGAGGAGCAAACAGGAGAGGTGTTTGCAGGAGATTAGGAGGACAGTTGCTTCTTCCAATTCAAAATTACTCTTATGAACAATAGAAGCAAAATTATCCCTAGTACTGGTTTCTCAGCTAGTACAGAGGCGAATGAGTGAGACGTTTACCATAAGAGGCAGTCAGACGCCTAAGTTTAGGTAACAGAAATAGTGGAGAGGCTGCTATGGTCCAAGACTTTGCTGAAACCTCTGGCAAGCATTTCCCAATCAGCACACACAGAATAGTCATCTACAGAGAAGAACCACTGTGATTCAAGTTATTGAAAAAACCCAAACCAACAAAACTTAAATAATTTTGTGGCTGTTTTTGCCAAAATGCCAACATTAAAACAGCTTAATCTTCTGAGATAGCACACAGAGCCTTGCACTGGCAACAAATATTTCACACTTAGGTTTTACATTTTGTATGTAACAGTGTGTAATCCACTGCAGTTTTATTCCATAACCTTAAAGATTTTCACACACATTAACTAATTACTCCTGACAAGACTCCTCTGAGGTAAGTGTGAATGTTATAATTTGCATTTATAGGTGAGGGATTTTAGACAGAAGAGAATATTCCTGTCTCACACTTCTGCAAGCCCATTGAAAAATAAATCTCTATTAACTAAGAGAGTTCTAGATTCTACTAAAGCAATTAATGTCAAGGTTCAGTGCTGGAGATTTTGTTCTTTGCGTTGACATCTGTGCTCACTTTAAAACATCACAGCATCTTCCTCTGGTATGAAAACTTTCAGTGAGAATCCCTTCCTTTCCCGAGTAGCTGCTTAAAACCTGACACAATATAATCCCTTGAGGAAACCAGGGCTTTGGGTTAAATATCCTTAAAAGCTGGATCTACTAGGCATGGTTAGAAGTCTTTTTTGATGGATGCACCTTCTCTGGGAGAGACAGTGCTGAGGGATGAGACATGTCTAGCAGAGATGCTGGCAGGGAGCAGGAGGGGAAACCTGGTGGTCCCTCTGGGGTGGCACCAAGCAGCTGGGTTGTCTCAATTCCAAACTGGGGAGTCATGGAATTCCCTGACTCTAACCCTGCCCCTGACAGCCCCTCACTTAGCAAGCTGCTGGGCTCTACAGACTGCTGAAGGAGACACATCTTTGGCCTGCTTTGCTGTCCAGGCAGTCATAACACGCTTGTAGCTCCAAGGGAGATTATATAATTGATGAAGTACCTGGGAACAAATATAGAGCCATTGCTTAAAGACCTGCACAAGGCATTTCACTTTGCTTCTCACATAAAACCCCTTCCACCCAAAATTTCTTTACATAAGAATTTTTTTAAAGTAAAATATAAATTATTTCACTCCAATTAAATACTTTATATATATAATACTAAAGGAAAATTACTGTTTTCTTCCACAATATTTTCAGAAAAATACCATATTTCTTAATTTAGAACATCTAGAGCTCTATTTAAGACCACTAACACTTCAAATAAATTGCTTACTATGTTTATTGCTACCCAAACTTTGGATCAAGCTTAATTCTAATGCTGAAAGATGAAGAAGTTGGAAAACTTAGGGAAGCAAAAGGGGAAAAAATGTCTTATTTAACAAGGGAAAGTCTCAATTTTGCTTTTCTACTGTCAGCAGTCTGTATCCCACTATGAGGATAATTGCTCATGCACACCTACATCAACGTTGTTGAACTTAATGAGACTTTTGAGGAAAGAATTTTTCCTATTTGGTCTTATAACTCAAGATATTTCTATCTATCACACTAAAACCAGTGCAGATTCTGAGCTTCCAAATTCATGTTAAAATTAAAAAAAATCTAAATGTCATTTAAAATATGCTTGCCTGGAAAGCAGCAGTAAGCATGAACTTGAGGAGAAGTTGGGAGGAACAGGCAGGAAAGATTGGTCAAACAAATGGGATTCCCCCCACTATGTAACAAGAGCTGAAAAATCGGAGTGGATTTTTAACTAAGTTTATGTGCATTAAGAGAACATAAACCAGATGTGTTTCCTTGCAACCCACAAGTTTCTGCAACAAGGGTTCTTCATATTCCAGGTAGACAGCTAAAATGCCACCCTGTGGTAGTACCTAAGGGCCTGTAATAGTTTATTTCTTTTTTTTAGCTTTCATGGAAGGTGGCAGGTTTTAGGTAAGCAAAATCTCCCTGATAAATACTTTCTGCAAAATCAAGGCATGTGTAAATTGTTCACTGTGTGCATTCTCTTTTCTTGCTTGTATTTGGCAAAGTATGTGATGAAAGGTTTATTTACTGTGATTTTTCACCTTTCTGAAGTCAAAATGCAAGTCAACTGCTGCCTGTTTTCTGTTCAGAAATGCAAAGATACAAAAAGCTAAAGAAATCTTTAAATGTTAAAGGTTATAAACCCACCAAAGACAGTCAGGGCACTTCCAGTTTAATAGAATGCATCGACAAACAAGAGACAATAGAGCATGTAGCATAAACATTCAATTTTAGCATATGTTCTCTTTGCTACATTCAAGCTTTTTACTGTGCCCTGAGATATTTAGGAAGACTCACTTCCACTGTAATCCTGGGTGAGAAGTGACACTAGGATATGCAGCACCATAAAAACAGCTCTGCAAGCTGACAAAATCTTGTGGTAAAGACCCACTGGAATAAACATTGTGTACAGGGAAAGGAAATGTGATAGATGTCAGTGAAAACTGCAGGAAATGTACTGTCTGCACACAGCATTCCCTGTGGCTAAATCTATCACTCCCACTGGCTCATGAAATGCTTATTCTCTGGGGGGAAAGCAAAGCATTAGACAGCTAGATCAGAAGAATGAAACAGAGCTTCAAAGTTCTTGAGTAAGATGAGAGCAAAGCAAGCTTTACATGGTTGGTTGAGAATAGATGGAGAAACAGATGTGTTGTGAGCACAGCCTTTACAGAAAAGCAGTGTGTGGCTCTGAGACCCTGTTATGATCTGATTATAGGAGATGGCTCTGCCTGAATTAAGGTACAAACAAGGCCATCCACCAAAGTCAATAGTAGGCACTTTATTTAACAGTAAATGAACATGAAGGAGAGAGACTGAAAGAAATAGAAAAGAGGGGTGCAGAGAAGAGAGAAAGATTAAGCAGAAGATAGGTGAGGACCAGTGGAGTCCTGTTGGTCTTTCTTCACCCTGGACTTCTTGGTGGGGGTCCCAAAGTCATACAAAACTCTTCATTATTTATACATTTTTGCAAACAAAGGAATTAATGCTTATTGGCTACACAGTTCTTCTATTCCATTGGCTAACGAGTGATTAGATCATTTCTAATGCTAATTATTCCTATATGCAGTTTTTCTCTTCTTTTGAGTTAGTGGTCAGGATCTGCCCTGATGGAATTATCCTTTACCCAGTCAGAGTTGATTTCAGCACCGTTGCTGAGCTGGCTTTCCTTGTGGTGCATAAAATCTACATTCTTCATGTCCATTATCAGTGATACATTCTTCTCCCCCAGATTTATTTACCTCCCCTTAGGCCTGAGACAGTCAGACAGCAGCATCACCTTCATCTTGTCTCAAGTGCTTCTTTGGCTTAAGCCCTTAGCCTCTGTGGTTCTCTTAATGTGATCCAGTTTAAAGCTGTTATAGACAGAGCCAAGGCTTGTGGGGGAGTCTCAAGCACACTTCATCTCCTCCTGTCTCCGTTTCCGTGTGAAGCAAGGCCAGGGCCCATGGGAGTTCCTGGGCCTGTTCCAAAGGCTTCCTCCGTCTCAAAGTGGTGGGTCACATGACAACATTCATCTTCTGGAAAACTGAAAGGACAAGATCAGCACATTTTAAAAACCATATTAATGTCACCACTATTAATGTTTATTGCTCTGTTATTTGGAACAGGGCAGTAAATACAAAATCTTCACTGGAAAGAAACAAGATTGTCTTGCTACCTTTTTACACTCATAATGATCTTGTATCTCAAAAAAGTAGAAGGGGAAAATAATAGAAAATTACTTGTACCAGGAACCATTTGGGTCTCTTGGATGCCATTATAGTTATTGTATGCAAATAGATGTAAACAGCTTAAAGCCTTGCTCTGATCTGCTTTTTTATTTCCCAAAGACACACTCAATGCTAATGACTACCTGTGTGACACAATGGAACTCATAATTACTTTTTGTTTAACAAAAAAATGCAAATGTTAATGAAGAGTTTTAAGTATTTCCCCTATCTCAAGATACTACTTTGGGTGTCTTAATCAGCTTGCAGGCCTGTTTAGAGCAATAAAGATAAATCCAAAGACTGTTAGGAATTAGATACTTTTGGTGACCCCTAATTGTAAAACTTCAAGCAAAACAGTAAGGAAATCAAAATAAAAACCAAAGAAATCACCATGGAATGATATACTAAGTGGCAGATGATTATAATGGAGCGCACAAGTGACAAATCTAAGAATTATTTATTCAGTAGCACAGAGACAAAAGTATATCAGTGAAGAGGCTAGAAATTTTATTGAGCAAACAGAGAGGAAGAAATTATCTAAGACGAGGAAAAGCGAAGATTGATAAAAAAATATGAAGGAGTAAATTAATTTCACTTTAACATATAGAATGGTGGATGAAAAAGGCAAAAGAAATGACAGCTGGGAAAGGAGACAGGAAACTATACACATAAATTGCAAATTATAAGTTTCAATAAGTTTTTCTAATTTCCTGACTTCAAGGAGGAAAGGGTGTGAAAAATGTAGGTGGGTTAGAAACTAGAATAAGAATAAAGACGCAGTGGTTTAGATGAGCTCAAAGCCACTAAAGATTTCTGAGAATTCAGTTGAAAATTACTGCAAATTATTACTTGTAAAATCTCTTATCTTTGGAAAATTAGTGGTGGTTGTATTCGAGCTCTTAGCAATAGTCAAAATATCATCATCTTAACAGCCTTATAAGAAATGGCAAAAAACAAACAGCTGTGAAAGAGTCTTAACTGACTTCTTCTGGAGGATTTGTTCTCAAGGTCAGTTAAGCAAATAAGTTCTGGTGACTTACCCATCAAGCCTTAATTTTTTTTTATCCTTTTGAAATTTGTACAAACAAGTTATTTTGCAAAATGTATTTAAGAGTATTTGCTTACTAACTCTCCTAATGCCAGAGCTGTATTGTATGACACTATAAATCTTCACCTTTCAGTGTCTGAAAAGTGAGCATCTGGCCAATTACATTTGTACACTTAGGATTATTCCTGCTGAAAATTCCATAGTCTTAGAAGAGATTTGGAACAACTGTTGTATTCAATTAAAATTCAATTTTAACAGCTTTATGCCTCAGTTTCCAATTAGCAAAACAGAAATATCTCCTTTCCTGTTTGAAAGAATATAATTTTTTATGTTGCTCAGTGACATTTGGCAGATTAATTCATAGACAAATGTGTAATTTCTGCCAGCAGTTATGTTAGACAATTATATTTGGGCTTTAAAATTAAGATAATATATTATCAAGTTCCTTGTAGAGACCATAAGACACAGAAAAGAAAAAAGAGAACCTGGTTTAATGGAAAAGAAAGTGTAAAACATAACCAACCCTAACTGAGCAGTTCTGCTGTTTTGGTTCTGTTCTGTGTAAAGCCAATATTTAATTGGAGATTTTCTAGGGAATATAAATCCCCACATTCAATGTATTTAGTCTTCATAAAACCACTGAGCATAGTGTGGCAAACTGATTTTTCTTGCAAGAAAGAATTGCAAAATAGATAAAGAACCTAAAAAACTCTTCAACATCTCTATTCCAGTGGAGCCACTCAAAGAGGCTCTCAATATCAGTTCAATCTACTATTCTCATTAAGAACTTTGCCACAAAACGTTGTGGACTCCTTAAGGCCTGCTAAGGGCATGCAGCTGAATGATATCACCAATAGAGAAGATTCCATTCAAAAACCTAAATGAACTTGAAAGCAGAAACAATAAAATGGGCTAAGGCTAACCAACTGCAGGGGTCAATGCTGGCAAAGAACAACTGGGTTTGAGCTGGCTGCTCATACATTTAGGCTGAAAATCAGAATGATGCTTTAAGCTGTCAGAAGAGCAAGGTTCAGTAACAGCTTTCTGAAAAGCTGCCAGAGTCACAGAGGAACAGATTTCCAAGTCTGCTGGCCTTGTGGACTCCACTTCTCTTGGATTCAGCCTCAAAGCCTGGGAATATTCAAATACCAAAGCAAAGCTGTATGCTGTCTTCCAAATTGTAGTTTACTGATGGCATCTTGGGAAAAGCAAGGATGTGATAATTAAAAAATTGCCAGAATGAGGACCCATAGTTCATAACTCTGTTTCTTGGTCTTGATGCAAATATATTGATCATCCAAGCAAGACATGAATCTTCTCTGAAGTATCTTCAAAACTGCAATGAACTCACACTTGAATTTAAAACCACCGCAGCCTTAAGTTATTTCTGCTTCAGTGCCCCAAATACAAAGCAGACTTTTAAAGAGTAGAATGTATTCATTCCTTCAGTATTAAAAAACAACCCAAAATTTATTATGTACATTAATCTTCCATGAAAGAATGAATCAAGAAAAGAAAAGAAATCTCATTTATGATATTGCAGGAATGAAAGAGGCTCAGAATAACTGTGAAAGGGTGGGTAAAGAAACCATGAAATAGTTGCATCTGACCTACTCTTTGCACTCAAAATAAAAATGAAAAACATCAGAGGGGGTAGTTTTATTGGATGATCAAAAAATGAGAAGTTCAGGATATAATCAAATAATGTATCAGTAAACCTCCACACAAAAACTCAGGCAGGCTCTTTGTATATCTGGTATAGTCAGTGAGGGAGTATTTATTTTTTGTTTTCCCTTTGCATGGTTCTCTTACATCAAAACAAAGAAGTAATTTGGAGATGACTATGAGCATGGTGAGTTATGTATTGTCAAATATACTCTGTTGCAGAGCATCTTTCTCAATGAATGAATAAAAAAATAAAGCCTTAGCAAGGAGGAAAGGAATACAGATTAAATCTGGCTACTTCATTTTAATTGAATTTACTATATTTTAGTGACTGTATATGAAACAAGCATAGAAAAATGGCATAGAAGGGAAAAAAGAAAAGCACTTTTGGATAGTGCAGACAATGGAAGGAGCAGGGATAATACCCTGCTCACAGTGACAGAAGACTAAAATATCTTTTAACTAAGCTTCAGCCACATTTTCAGCAGAAAATGACTAATGTTTTCCATGACATGAAAGACTTTCTAAGTCTTTCCTGCAAGGCTGAGATGAAGCACATTCAATAAGCAGTGTTATTTCGTGACTGAGTTTCCTCAAGCACCCTCAGAAGGTGAAGGAGTTCAATCTTTAAATGTCCTTTGAAAAGTGTGTGAACACAAAAACCTCCATCCATACCTACACACAAATACACCCCTACACACACAGTCCCTTACCTGGACACTGGGAAAACTGCACAGTTTTAATTTTTATGCAGTAGAATTTTGATACAAAAACTGTGGATTTTATGTGCCTCAGCTAGGTGTTAGTTATGTTCTAAAGGATAGAGCAAAATAAAAATTGTTTTAATCCAAAGTTTTAAAAGAAAATATGCAAAATGTATTTTATTAATACCTTAAGGTTACTTGAAGAGGGGCTTAATTCGTTTAAAAAAGAAATATAAAAATAGAGATCTTTGTGAACCTAATAAAGCTGGAAGAGAATGGAAAATCCTGGAGGGAAATAACAGACTACATCAACCCTTGAAGGAAGACTGACTCTGAACTTCACATAAAGTGTGGTGTACAAATATGTTTACTTGGGGCTTTTTCTGATCTTACAGTTTACTCTAGATGAGATATGCTGCAAGCTCTAACTTCTGTGAACATTACATTAAATCAGAGGGCTGTGACACACCATTCAAATGGGATGAGCTTAATATCTTGCAGACAGAAATGCTACCCAAGCTTAATCATCAGCAGACCATGGAGAACTCTTGGTTCTATAAATTTTCACAGGTATGTAATTTTGTTATCTCTATAAGCATTTGAACCCATGCTTTCATTTCAAACAATGTAAATCCCCAAAACATTGTTATAACGTTATTATGTACCCTGTTTGTTTTCCATCAGTTTCATCACTGCAAGCTACCCATTATTTCAAACACAGAAGTGAGAGCTTTTGAATGATGACAAATATCTTATGACACTCTTCATGGAAATGGTAAAGCCAGTTTTACTTTGTCTGTACATAATCAATTCCTTAATGATAATCATCTACTACTAACACAAAACTCTCCACTTGAATGAAACTTTATGAATATTAAGTGGGACAAATCCCCTACTTGGAAGAGCTGACTATTTAAAATAAGCAAGACAGTATCTGTTTCTTACAACCCAAAGAAGAAAGGAAGAATTAGCTGAAAGAATTTCAGTTCAGCCATTTAAGAGTTATAATTGTTCCTTCCAGTATCTGTTGTTCTGGACACCAAGAGGGAAAAATATTGTCAGATCCTGCAGTGAAACTTCTAATTAAACAGTAGTCAATATTTCATAGAATTTTTATTTTTAGTCTGCTCCAGTACTTTTTGTTGTTTGCTGCAGGAATAGTTCCATTAATTTCTCAGTGGAGCAACCTGGAGTAATTGTACTATTCACAGTAAGGATATCAGAATCTCTTTTGTAATTATTTTGGCTGAGAAACATTTGCACACAGAACTTCAGCTGAATATTGCAAGGATTTTAAGCATTCTCTTAATAGATCACAGAAATCGTTTTTCCACTTGCAGGTGTCAGAACTATTTGTCCTTTTGACTACTCGCTTCTCCAGATTTGTAGGTGACCAGTCAACAATATCTCATCAGGATATCATATAATCAGATAATGCAGGAGAAAAGAGAAAGCAGAGCAGGTGAGAGTGATTATCTTTGTCAAGGGCCGCAGTCAAATCAAGAAGAATAAGCTAGAGGCACACACCTTAAATTGATCAAGGGATGGCTCATTAGGAGCCTTGCTTCTTGCTGCTTCTGAGGTAGGGAAAGGGCAGAAGGCAGACAATAAAGGCTTGAGAAGACAGATGCAGGAGAAGCGGCATCAGCAGAGGGGTTTGGGAGATAAACAAAAGGAAAGGAAAGAGGAAAAAACTGACTTGAAACTGTGGTGGGAGAGAGAAGAGTTTTGTTAACATAAGATACCACAAGAGCATGATTTTAAGCAGTACTGAGAGAAAGGCAAGAGCCCCCAAAATGTTTGAGAGAGGAGGAAACTGAAGAAACAGGTAAGACCCCGTCAGAGTGACATTCACTGTGGTGAACAGTGGCAGATGGGGAGAGGTACGAAGGAAAAAGATGATTCAAAGATGATTTTGAGCATTTCAAAACAATGACATCAGAAATGCTCATATAAATTTCCTGTGGAGACACCAGTTTTATGAGGTGGGTGGGAGGAAAGGAGAACCCTTTCTCATTATTTGTTTGTTTATGTGTTTTTCTTATTTTTATTAACCTAGTATGTAACTGTGCTGCCTTGGAAATGTGATGATGAAACAGAAAAGGATTTGGAAAGGTTTCTCTGAATACATTACCTGTTTGATGACTAGAAGTTCCCAACACTAGTTAGGAAATAATAATAATAATAAAAAAAAATAAAAAACCCTCAACACATACTAACAGACTTTGTGCCCTTGAGATTCTGCAGCAGTACAAACACAAAATACAATTCTAGTGAAATGCAGATGTGTGTTAACACTGAAAAAAAAAAATCCAAGTATGATATTAACAAGTAACTGGCTTTATTTGCAACAGTGATGTTTTCGAAAGGTTTCTGGGGGACAATCTTCATCTATAGCTTTATATTAAAAAAAATATATATTTTGGTCTTTTAATCAATATCATCATTGATTTTAATTAAAATGGAATGAAGAGATGTGGGAACTCATTCAAAAAACATCTCAACTAGGCATTAAGGATTCACATGGAGTTCCTACAGTAATATTTGCATTGCAGTCAAAGATTTGCAGAAACAGATGAAATAATGGAGTCCAGAGCTTTCAGGTGCTGCTGAGCAAAGCAAAGGCACTGTGTGGCATGGATTCACTCCAGGACAGCATCTGGTCACTTCTGCTGAAGGTGTGTTAGACCTGTGTTAACCCTCAGGCTGCTGCTGGGACGAAGGCAAACCACTTCTGCCAACATAAATCTGTGCTCAAAGCCACCCAGGGTACAGCAGCCAGCAGAACCTGTGGTCCCAGGAGCTCTCTGCAGTTTGGGGAGCATCAGTTCCCCTTTCTGAGCCTCACAGGAAACATCTGAGGATATCCATGTGATATATCCAGAGCTCCATCAGCACCACTGCCCCAAATTCTTCTCATCAGGCAACCATCAGCACTGAGGAAGCCTTTAATGAAATGGAAAACAAACAACCTATTAAAAGTAGATTAATACTTATTTATAGACTGTCATTACCACTTCATGCCAGATGGAAAACACAAGGAGTGTGCAGGTGAGATGCTGCCACCTGTCAAAACCAGGTCATATGAAGGCCTTCTTTTTATCGTTGTTCCTTTGGAATCATTAACAAAACATTGGACTTTAGTTTTGGACTGTTTTTTCTTTCTGTTCATTACACACCCACAGAGGCCAGCTGAAAATAAGTGATAGAAATACTGAAATGTTTCAAGGGTCAGAGCAACAACATTGTCTACAAAACTTTAACATGTGATCAGACATACTCAGTGCATTTTATTTGACATTAGTGGTGATAACAGTGAAATACATAAGTTGAGACAACTTCCAGGAAATTTGAAGATAAAAGTGCACATATAAAATGTCATTTCACAAAAGTCTAGGCTACATAATACCATAAACTGGATGTTTCCTTCCAGTTTAGCTGGAATGCAGACAGAATGCAAAAGACGAAAAGCAATAGTGACATCAAGATTAACACCATGTCACAACAGAGGTACCTCAGGGCAGTATGTCAAAATGAGAAAATAGAATGGCCTGATTTTCTATAAATATATTTATATAATTTGAGATGTCTTTACATGTATCTATACACACAGGCATGCACACAAATTGACTTCAAATGCATGCACAGTGCTGAATGAACATACAACACCTGTGAGAGAGGTGAACCTCACTGGGAAAGCTCAGGAGGTCATGTGCTTTTCCTTCAGAGTTCCTTAGAAAATGCAGACATTGGGAAATTCAAATCAAAGTGCATCTGAAAAATCTGCTTTTTGGACGACATTGCAGCTTTTCAGCAGAAGTCATCAGGGAGACCCTTGGTGGTGCATGTGACTCTTTCCAGGAGCTGGCAGAAGGATGCTCCCCTCTACAGGGCTCAGCCAGCCTGGGTCCCAGTGGGCTCATCGCTTCCCACACCAAGGCACTGCCAGAGTTACTTTGTTTCTGTGTCCCCTCCAGCTCTGAACACTCTTGTTTCTGAATTTCTGACCCCACAGGTGCCAAGATTAGATTTAAAGGGTAGTTAACAGGCTTTTTGCTTAAACTCTTCCTATCACTTGTATTTATAGCTTAATCCATCATAAGATTCTTGTTTCGGCCCTCTCATTTGAAAGCAAGCTTCTTTCTGGGGAAAAGAGATCACAGCTAAAGCGATGAGTTTTGTAAAGATGTTCCAAAACATTAGAGGGAAAAAAAATCAAAACCATCTTTGTGTTTCCTTATGCAAGTTTCATTACCACTAGCTCACTGAGACTCACAAAGCTTTCAGAAACGAAATAAAAGGCTTTCTGACCAAAAATCACTGTCACAGGTTCTTTTTAAGGCTGGGAAAGGGGAACACACATGATGATGATGCAAATCAATGTCCTGAAGAGCTTTAATTATGTGCTATGGGGCTACCCATAACTGGGGTGTTTTTCTGAGCTGTAGTCTGGAAGCCAAATTTGCAAGGAATATTTAAGCTTTTAAGATGATTACTGGTGACTGTGCAGACTTATGAAAGGGTCTAATGGAGTCAAACACCTTATTTCCCCTGATGTTCAATAGTTTTTAGGCATTTCTCTCCTTACTAGATGCCATAATTTAATTTACCCTTTAACAATATTTTTTTCAGAATACCAAAGTAAAACACTCTCTTACAGTAATTTTTCTAATTAAACGTTGCTGGGTCGAATATGCTAAAAAAATCTAAAATCATGAGCATTTTTATTTTTAAGATATTTACTTGTACGTGTAAGATATTGCACCTGCCTTTGCCATTTTCAGGTTCCACAGTAGGAATGAACGGAAAATATTTTTTATATTCCTGGGGCAAAAATCCTAAACAACTTGTTACCCTCTAAAATGGCAACCTCTGTGAAAACCAGAAGCAACACATCTACTTGTATATTTTTGCAAAGTAGTAAAAACCTCTGAGCTCTGCTTCTCAGTGAGCTATATGCTACGAACTGTCACTTAAATATAACTCCATCATAATCTTATGCATAATCTTCCCCCACAACCTCTGGGAAATGTGCCTCCTTCCCTAACCCCTTAACCAATAAAACTGATTTCTACCAGGCAGCTGTGAAATGTTTACACTTGCTTAAAACCTTGTCGTCCTCAAGAATACAGAAAACACAGGGGTTGCCATATCTGATCAGCTCAATGATCCATCTCAGCCACTCTGTCACCCCCAGCCCTTGCCAATATCTGATGGGAGCATAATTTAAAAGGGTGCTTGTTATCACCATGCAGTGTGCCCAAGATGTCTTTTCCAAGGGTCAACAGGCTCTTCATCTTGTGCAGATTACAGACAGGAGAAGATACAGCCATCATTTCGAACCTGCAGAATTCCATAAGTTAGGAAACATGTTAGCACAAAACCTGATGAATGAAAGAATGATGTTTGCTTCACTGAGATCAATTGACTTACAGTGATATGTAGATCTATTTCAAATCACCCAACTGGAAGCTTCAAAAGGGATTCTTCTTTTTCTTTGTTAGTTTTTAAACACAGGGAGCCATCTAATAAACTAATAATATTTTAAAGTAAGTTCTTAAATGGCTTGTCAACTGTGATTTATTATTATTCTCAGGAAGATCATGAAAGGTTTTGAAAACAGAAAGAAACTTGCAGGGAAGTGTTCACATCAGATGGTTGCAGCAATAGATTAAGACCTCTTTTTTGTAATAGAAAAATATCCTTAATATATTTCCATATTGTCTTGGTTTAGAAGACAGATATCTGCTAGGGAAAGCTGGAGTTTCCTTGGAATGGAGAATGT
>VYXD01013624.1:82156-147252 GCA_013397195.1 Hylia prasina | reverse complement strand
CCCCAAACATTTCCCCAACTGCTTTCAGCAGATGAAAATAGAATAGACATTTTTGGTTCCATAACCCAAGACACATGCTTTTTACTGAATATATATTTTGCAATACAAATAAGGCATTGATTAGGGACACATTCCGGTTTTAGGCATGGCTTGACTATGAAAATTCTTTTACTCTGTGACAATATTTAAAAAAGAAAACCAAACCAATAAAACTCACCAAAAACATGCACATGTTCAAAAGTTTTCTATATTCTGATATGTGGCATGAATTTGAACTTCAGAGTGGCAGAATTCGCCCAGAGCGTGCCTGTCTTCATACATAGAAAAAAAAAAAAAAAAAAATTTTTCCAATAATTCTAAGGGGCCCAAAATCTTGCTGCTTCTCCCTTAAGTCTCCCTGGAGGCTGAAACTTGCATTGGATAAACAAGTATAAAGTTAAGCAGCACTGGAAGCAGAAAATATGTCCCTTCCTTTCCTCTTCTCCTGTCTCAATCCTGCCTTGAGATGCTGAACTATCTAAGATATTTAGGCTCTTTTTCTCTTGTTATTTGTTAGCTCTCATAGGAGAAGAAAACCACAATGCTGGTCGGGCTAAATTACATAACCATAAATGACTCCATGAAGAAATAAATTACAGTCTCAGAAAAATTAGCATGAAACTGAGATGGGAACTGAGCCCAAGAAACTTGTGTTGGGACTGTCGCTAGAGCTAACAAATAAACCTAGTAGCAAATTTTAGGCAGAAATATTTAATAAGGTCATCTCCTAGCTGTGCTGGCCTATGATTCCAAGATTAACTATTTCATGAAGTGAGCTGGGTTTGTAGCTTTTCTTTTTGTCCTCAAATTATATTCTATACTGCCATTTACTTACGAGAGCACTTTGAAGCCTTGTGCCCATGATTTACGGTGATTTTCTGCAAAGTCAGGAAAGGCTATTGTGATTCCTTGGGAGTTATGTCTTTGGGGAATGACCACAGTGTTTTTGTGTATATGTTTTTAAACAAATATATGAAAATCCTCATTCCTGAATGGAGGAAGCAGATTCAGGAATAACTTATCATTTTGTTAATAGCTACCAAACTGCAGTTATAGAGGATAAAACTACATTTCTGTGTCAGATCAAGTGGTAGAAGTATTACAAGTAAATGAAGATTTTCAATATCGATCTTTAAAATTCATGCAATTTCAGACACAATGGCAGAACATTTTCTTCTCATTGTAAATTAGATATTCTTTAAATGACTGAGACCAAGCATCCCGAAAAATGTAGGATTTAAGACCTGTAGCTATTTTCTAGAATGGTCAAAATAAATTACATGAGCATTTTGTTTTGCCTGGGTACCACATCTCCTTCCAGAAGATGCAGTTTTGATGCCAGTTTATTATTTTAGAGAAATGTTAAAGGTAACCTAGCCAGCAGAAGAAATTCTGCCCACTCTGCAAATGAACTTCTTGAAGACAGAAATGGAACCACAGTGGGTCAGTTCTGACAAGAAAACCTAATTTTTTTCCTCAAAAATAGTTTCATTGTCCATAACACCTCTTTCCATGCACTATAGACACTTGTTTTCCCAGAATGGACACCTCCATCTGGGAGAAATGGCAGAAGGAGAATCCTGTCTTTAGGAGACATTCTGCAGGAGCTTTTTGTCCCCACACTGACTCAGACCTAACAATTTAAAGATTAAAAATGTACAGCAGCTTGAACAGAAGCAAGCAGCATATGGGAAACCATTATGAATCATAAGGGCAGCAAACAATTGCAACTGCCAGAAGGAGGTAAGCAACCACAATAACAGCCCAAGTTCTTTTCTGTATATAAAGTCTTTAAACTAACCTGAGTCAAGAAAACCAGACAGCCTGAAGTCCTGCAGGATTATTCTTCAAAGAGAGCCCACCTGTTGTAGGGACTGTCTCAGATTTTGAAGGGTGACATTAATTTTCTCTTCATTTCTTAGCCTGTTCTTTTCAAATCTGTTGTCACAATCCACAGGAAAAACCAAATCAATAACACAAATAATAGAAACCTGAAATTATATAAAGATGGAATAAAGGAATTGACAACAGAAAATATTCAAATCCATAGTCAAATAGGTTGTAAAACTCAATCTTTTGGAAAAACAAACAAACAAACAAACAAACAAACAAAACCCAACTCAACAGGCAGCTGATCAAAGTGAACTTTCCTGGTATGGAATTAAAACTTAGCCAAATAAAGATATGGAAACTTGTTTCTTGATCTGGCCTAGCATCATTAAAAAACAAACAAACAAAAAACACCAACAAACAAGCCCAAACAAACATATTTGCCTACCAAACATTTGACAGGAAGCACTATTTTTTTTTTCAGTTTATACCAAGTCCTCAAGGCTAGAAAGACTCTTCTTTAAATTAATTTCTGGTTTCCTGGTCATAACTGGTCATGACCAATGTTTCATAGACATCTATTCTTCTAACTCTCAGAAAGGGCTTGAACTATTTCAAGATTACTGAATAAATATAATTTCTTTCATTAAAACCCATAAAAAAGAGTTTTGCTCTGACGACTTCCATTATAGAATATTAAGTCAATGGAAATGCAGTGCCTAAATTGGGAAAGGGGCTTAAATTTTATTATATCTCTCACTCTAAATTTAGTGTAAAGGAGAAGAAATACAGCATCATGTATTTGTTCTGAGACAACTGCAATATTTCCACTGGCTTCTTCCACACACAGAGGCAGTATGGTGCAAGAGACACACTTACCTCCTGGGAATTCAACCCACCTCCCAGTCCTCAAGCCTGGATTATTTGTTGTGATTTAATAACATGTATTCTGTAGCTAATAAACCATTTAATTCAAATAATTATTGCATTGTTCAACTAAAATTGGAGTGATAATAGTATGCTGATTCCTCCACTGATCTACTTCCCTCTGTAGGTGCCACAAAGCAATGTCATTTGAAGTAATCACTTTAGTTTAATAGCTCAGTAACCATAAATTATTTAAAACTACATTAAATTAATTAAAATGACATAAAATGATCTGCACTGAAGGGGGAGGGTTTAATTTTCAAGGTGAAAATGGCAAGAACACTGTCTCATCCAGCAAGGTAATGGGATGGGATGTGGAGCAGAACCATTGCAAAACCTAAAATGCTGCACAATATACCAAGAATTCCTCCAAAATTTAGGAATTTGCCTTAGAAGCCAAATGGATGTGCCTGTAACTTAAGCAAATAAGACAGAAGCATGACCTGAGCTGATAAATTTCCCTTCCCATACATTTATTTTAAAAACCCTAAAAAAATCAGTAGGGTAGAAATAAAACAACCCAAAACCAACTATCAAGCACAGAAAACATGAGCATGCTTTTGTTTCCTTGTCCATGATGCTAAAAAGTGCTTTGTTCTCTAAAATGTTAAAACCAAAAGCATCAACGATTTTTATTTCTTAAGCACCATTCAGATAGGATGGTCAAGGATGGAGAAAATGTTGAATATTAAATGGGTTCTACCAAAGTAGATGGAACCTGTCAAAGTTTTCTTCAAGAACCACTGCTTACAATTTTTTTCCTCTATTTCAAAGTTCCCTGAGTTTCATAATGGTTGGTGCTGCTTCCTCAACACTCTAGCTTTGCCTTCTGTTGGCCTCTTAGATTCTTGTTGGAATTTAATTCCCTTTGCCTGCCAAAATCCAGCTGTGATCTGAATGAGGAGGCAGCTGTAGCAAGGGCAGTGTAGAACCACAGCACTTCAGCTTCATCATGGAGAT
Source organism: Hylia prasina (assembly GCA_013397195.1). NCBI lineage: Eukaryota > Metazoa > Chordata > Aves > Passeriformes > Sylviidae > Hylia > Hylia prasina. The sequence goes on along the minus strand of VYXD01013624.1, from coordinate 143,496 downwards.
GCTGGTGACAACCACAACCCAGGATTTTGAGGAATCACAATATCCTAAAGCATCAGCAGCACTGCAGAACTAGACTGAATCTAACTGAATTGCTTTAAAGTCACACATCTGAAGTGATCAAAAAAGTCAAACCCAACACAGCATTTCCTCATTTAAGCAGACTGAGACAAGCAGAAGAGTGGGAGATTTGAGCTCATGTCTGCGTGGCAACCAGGCAAGAGAATACAATATTTTGAAGCAGATAACTGACTGATCCTCCACAAACCATGCTTTGGTGAAATATATCCAGCAGTGTGACCCACATCCAACAGGCACTTCCTCTGAGAAGTGAATCTAGAGACAGAACATCCTCAGGAAAACAGGCTACCTCCCAGACTAGGAGAGATCTCTGGACTGAAATCAGGGTTTTGAAATAAAAGTTGTAAAGTTAAGGCACAGATCAAAGTCACACCAGAAGACATTCAGACCAGAAGAGGCTGTCAGTCTGGTCTGACATTCCACAAAACAGTGTCAGTTCGCAAAAAGAGGTCCTTGCCGAAGAATTTGCACAAAGAAAACAGCACATGGCAATTCAGACTGCTTCAAATTGCATCAAACAAAAGAAATGCCTAGTCCCAGAGGAAGTGATGATGGGATAGGGAAGGATCAGAGCAGGGCATCTGCTCTGGTTAGACATATCCTTCTCATGCTGACTTGCTAACACTTTCTGTCAAACAGTTCAGTATATGGGCTTTAACTCCCTCACAAAATGGTCATAATTTCATTTGTCTTTGAAAAGTTATTTCGTAGCTATTTAAATGACCTTTCTAAAAGATTGGAAGGATGTTTTGCTGGTTCAGTTAGATAATCACCTGCAAGTTAGATCATTGCTATGTTGCTTGTTTCCTGGTTAATCCTGAGAAAGTCACTCCAGTAGTTTTATGCCTCATTTAACCAGAAAAAAATAATAGTTGGAATACTGGAAAGATAGAGGAACCCAGTTTTTCCTATCAGAAAAACTATCTCTGTCCACTCCTGTCTGTAATCTGATAGTGCTGCAGGTACTGTTCTCTGCTTGTGGGATGATGACATGAGCATGATGTATTGACAAGTCATGGAACTAATTAATTGAGCTTTTTACTCTGATGTTATGGCTTCTGTTGAGGAGGCAGGAGGGTCCATCTGGATTAATGTAATTGTTTCTTTATTCTTGCAGCCAAAGAGAAATATTATGCAGTCATCTGACTACCTGGTATCAATTTCAGCATGAATACACAAGGCACAGCTATTAATATGAAGGTGGTAATTCCACTTAGGATGGGCAGGCTGCCTATGTTTCTCTTCAACATTTGAATTAACAGCCCTGTCTGCAGTGTGTATCTTTTCAGGTAAAGATTTTCCATATTCCTGCCCATGGTGTTCATTTAATTTATGGAAAGTTTCGTGTTATGTCCCAGTACAAATTCATACAGCATCAATATTCATATAAATTTATAGCAGCAGGTTCAAAATAACAGTACACAGAATACATTAGCATTCTTCTTCCATCTTACAGGCAAGAGAAATACATTATGAAGCAGACCCAAAAGATTCACATAAAAGTACATCATTTTTGCCCACAAAACATTTGCTATTTTGTTATTCTTAAAGAGACACAAATTTAAAATTACATTTGCTGTAATTAGAAGGTAAGACTGGGGCCTTGAGAACTCTTTCTCCATTATGGGAAGACATCCTTGCAGCTCAAACCTGCAAATGACAAAGACAGAGGCTAACTAAGAAGAGCTGATGCCTTCTGGGAAAACCCATGGATGACACTTGTCAAGAGAGTTTACATTGAAAAGGTCAGACAGATAACAGAGCTGTTTTTTGTCTATGGTTTTGTTTGGGTTTTTTGTTTGTTTTTTGTGGGGTTTTTGGTGGGTTTTGGTTTTTTTGGTTTTTTTTTTTTGGTGGGTTTGGGTTGGTTTTTTTAACTATCTTTGCATTTGGGAAGCTATTCTCCTCAGAATAAGAGCAATTTTAGGCAACAATAACTTCTAAAGAAGCATTTTGTTTCAATTTAGCAGAAATCAACTTAGCACATTCCCAGTAGTGTGGGCAACAGTCCATGTACCATCTTTGTAACAAATTCAGTATAACCCTAAGACATAGATTGGGAACAATAACAATCAAAGGTCAGAGCAACACCAGGTATTTCTAAAAGCTTCTATACCCTCCCAAATTACAAATTGTTTTTGAATTCACCTTGGAATTTCATTCTGGAAAAAAATTTGCTCAAGCTCCTACGAGCACTCATCTGTCTTACTAGACTTAACCCAAAATATCTGGAAGGTGGACATCATGCAGATGATCTTTTCTCTCTTTTCTTCTTCCCTTACAAAAATCTACCTTCTTCATTCTGATGAGAACAGATAGTAATGCCCCCTAAAAATACTTAATGACCAGCTTCTGTTAATCAAGAAAAATCCCTCAAAAAGACAGATGTTTAACCCGTATGTTTTCCAGTTGAAAATGATGTCCTAAAAACTAAAACTGTCCTAAAACTAAAAACTACATGTCCCAGACTTTTCTTTAACTGGGAAGCCTGGCTGTATTAGATTGCTATCATTGAGAAAGAAGGTGAATTAAATGCAGTCTGGCATACATCTGGTTATGCAAGTGAGCATGACATTGTGCCAGTAATCATCCCCTTTCTGTTATCACTCAAAAGTGAGATCAATTATATTGCTATCATAGAACAAGTTTAGCACCCCAACTTTTTTTTTTCCTTTATACTATGGAATTTAGTAAAGCCAAGTACTCTTTCACATAAAAATGCATAAAACTGCTAGATAAAGCACCACCCCTACTGGGAAAATGCACACACCTCTAGAACCATCCCTGAGTGCTTTAGAAAAGAGCACTGGCATCACTAAGTTACCACCAGGAAAAGGGTGAGCTAAAAATGTAGAAATAAAGAGTATCTGCTCTGGAAAGTATTTGAAAGGAATGAGCACAGTCACCAGCAGGCAGCCAGAAGTGTCCTAATTTGCATGCTGTGGTAGTCTCTGATCTGTAAATAAGAGCAATTAAATCAGAATACTGCTACTGGCTGAATATTGTTTTACAGTGGCCCATAAAAACATGGGTTTCAGACTATTTGTGCAGCTGCTGAGGCCTCTGCTTACCCTGCAGAATACTTTGCTATCTAGGGGATTTCTTCTCAGGCATGAGAAATACACACAGTTGACTCTGAGGCCACCAAAATATCAGAAATTCTGACATTCTGTATTTCAGCAGAAATGTCTCTTAAATATGTAGGCCAAGGACACATCACCACCACTGGGATCCAGTGGTTCTTTGGAGACAGCCTCACTAATCTCAAGCATAGTACAAAGGTACAAAAGCAAAAGATCTGTTACTTTGACAGCAGAGAAAGAAAATAAAACCAGAATTCACAGACCTTGTCTTAAATAAAGAGACAACACCTCCACAAAAAATATTTCCAAGAATATTGAGACCAGATGATTCAATTTTTTTGCATACACAAAACTAGTGGCTACATATGATGCTGACAGAAATTACCTTTTAAAAGTGCTGCCCAGCATGACCAATGACTTTTTTTTTCCTGAAGTCAAAATTGCTTCTAACTGGTCTTTAAAGTTTGATAGAAATGGAGCCTTTATTCTTTTCATATGCACATGGCTCCCCAGTCACTCTCTTGCCTCTTAACCCAAGAAAACTGCTACAAAACCTCTCCCATAATCCTTCTTAAGGGCTGGTCATGTGTAAGTAAACATCTCTTTATAGGTCTTCTCTTATTTTCCTAGAGGGACAGGATTCCTTTAACTCTTTCTTTAGCCATTTGTACCAACCTTACTATTCTGCACAGATTCAGATGCTGATTTCCTACTAACCTTTTGGCTATTGCAGCATCTCCCTTGTCCATGTTCATTACTTTTCTTAGAACATTATATTCCAATTATACTTCAGTCAAATATAGTGACAGGATAAAGAGATCAATTTCTCCTGAAATGTGTCCATGCACTTTTAAAATGTAGATTATCACAGATCTTGGAAAGTCTATATTTGTTTTATGCTTCATCTGGAACAATCACACTTTATATCTTTGCAGTACGCTTTCATGCATATATATGAATGAATAAATATAGACAGATACAAAAATAGTAAACTTAGGTTTTATTTCCTCCACCCTTCCTTTAATGTGGGAAATGCTTCTAATACAGCAGTACTAGAAGAAGCTGTCTTTTGAGTGCAAACTCTTCCACTGCGCCAGAATTTGTATCATTCCCTCCATTGGAAGACACAGAGGTTCACAAAAAACACCCTGTAAAAGCAACATTTGGGATCTTGTTTTATACTGTTTTCTCCTTAGTAAATTTTTTCTCCTCCCTTTCATTAATCACAAGAAATCTTTATGTTTAGTCCTTCTTAATGTCTTCTCCAAAGGCCTCATGTTGTTCCCACAGATCTTTTCCTGTGATTACTTTTCTGTGTATCATACCACACCACAGTAAGGACTAATGTTCTTAAGGAATCTCACTTTTTTCTTTTTCTTGGTTTCTACTCTCAGATCACTCAACTTCAGTGGAAGGCAGACAGGCCAGTTTTTCTTTTACTGTGAGTCATTTTATCATTATCAGCAACACTTTTTTCTATTTCCCCCTGTCTCCAGCACGCATTATTTGATGAGCTCTGTTACTGAATCACCATGAAACAAATTGACATGTTCCACCATAATTTTCAAGGAAAGATGGCTTACACAGAAAATAACTGGTTTAAAAAATCATAATTCAGTTTACATAGTAGTTATTAACAGCAGCCTTCTTTCACCCTTCATTTTATTTTCAGGTTGTGACTTTCTATCACGTGGTTAATACCTGTGCTGAAAACACTCACAATCAATAACAACAGTAAAGACCAGTTCTCAGAGTCTCTGGGCAGCTGAGAACTATTGATAGCCATATGATTAAAGAGATTAAGTTTGTTGAAGCCCGTTTATAACACCAGGAATTTTTTTTGAAAGCATGAACCTTTAAAAATCCATCACAGCTGCCGTGAGCTCATTCCTTCATATCTGGGTGGAGTAGGGCCGGGTGCATTTCTACAAACACATGATCCAGGATATTTGGTTTTAATGAAAGAGTAAAATAACTTAAAACAGTGTCTAAGCAAGTCCTCAAAGTGACATAATTTTATATCCAAGATATTCCATGCTTTGATATGCATTCTGAACCAGATGGTAGGTCTTGGAAGATGAAGAATTAGGATTCAGCCACAGTAAAATGTTTTGGAAAATTAATGGAGATTATAATGTAAAAAAAATATAAAAGATGGAAAGACTGATGTATCAATCCTCTGTTTTAAAATGAACTCAAGTGAGAGCTGCACAAACATAAGACCTCATGGTCACAAAGGAGTGTGTCATTTCAAAAAGCTGTAGAGGCTCTTCTCATTCTTCAATGAATGGGAATCACTCCTTGTTTAAATATTATGGTGGTGCTAATATTTACCAAGAACTGTAATTTCTGGAGTGCAATTCCAAAGCAGTCTCTTCAAGCCTAAAATATGCTGGAGACTGAATTCTTAGAAGCTTCTTTAGATGTCAGAATATAGAAAGTAGAGCCTAATGTTATTCTGAAACTGTTAAGGAAAGTTCTGATTTTTCCACCCAAAGCAATTTCCAATATTCCAAATTTTCTCTAGTGACCTACAGAAAGCCTTGAGAATTCTAATTAAATTCCTGGTGATCCATAACTGAAAAGCACCATCAATATAAAGATTCTGAGTATCTCAAAAAAAGAAAATGAGCTTGACCCTCCATCCTAGACCTGGAATGAATGATATTCAACTAGAAAATGAATGACATTCAGCCAGTTTCTGCACAATAAAGCAATAAAGAGGATTATCAACGCACCTTGGGACATCATTCAGTGGCAACATCAGAGAGGAAAATGTGGTGGTGTTACAAGCTGATGACAATGAGGATGCACCATGCACCCTGCAGGTATGAAGGCCTCCCACTCTAATAAAAAATTCTAAGTCTTTGTACAGAATCTGCAATAGTTCTCAGCAGATGAGAAAACAATACTGCAAATAAAAATAATAAAAAAAATCTTTGAGAAGTGTGTCATAAAAAGAAGGCAGTCAATATCTCAGTAAAAGTGATTTTTATACTGCTCATGGCAACTACTGCAATGACCTAAAAGGTCTTATTTTCTAGAAGGTACAGAGAAGTTCATTCAGCTTTGCTGACTGTCTCATGAGAATAATATCTGCAATAAGAATATCTGCATAGGTTTCAAGGTAAAGACTATCATAAACTTAAAAAATAAAAATGTGGCATATTACTTGATTTGAAAAATCTTCAAAGACATTTTGACCTGTTTGAAAAATGCTTTTCTCCAAAACATATTATGTGTTTCCTGGTTTATGGTCACAGACTCCCTAACAAATATCCTTATTTTGTTACCTGGTTTAGATTATCCCAGAACAATAACATACACTTAACATCCAGCATTTACAGTAGAACTAACTCTCAAAACTTTATTCTAACCACTACATTTTTAAAACTGAGGTACAAAAGTGTGGCAAGCTGTAGTTGGAAAAGCCAACTTGCTTTTATGTCAAAACTGAGAACAAAATTAAATGGACACATATTTTATAAAGTAATATCTTGGTTGAGGTTTAACTACTTGTCTTAACCATATAAAACTTTTGGTACATTGTTTTAAACATTTTGTATTATGCAGGACAACATCATAGAATTATCTAGAACAATTTCCTAATGGTACCATCAGGAAAAAAGAAAAGGGTTTTTGTTCCCCCACAAAAAAGGTACATTTTTTTCTTTCTTGCAATGGGAAAGAATATGTACTGTCATACTGACATATTCTTGGCCCAACATGAAGCTGATGTGATACTAAACTAGCCTCAAATAGTAATTAGGTATGATTTCATTTCATATGAGAAGCTGATTTTTAAAGGCTTAGCTTGGTAGGTAAACACACATAAGGCATTTTATTAAGTCAAAGGGTATAAGAGTAGCAAAGCAACTGCTCTTATTGGTCTTGAACATACATAATTTAAGCCAATGTCAGATCATCTATGTTATAGAGAAAAATCAATTAGTGATTTTCTGTTTTGTGCTACACCAGATAGCAACCAAGAGAGACTTATGTACTATTTTTGAGAGGAGAATTTTCAGTCTTTCACTGTCTCGACTTGGAACACTTTAATGACTCAGCTAGACCTCCAAAACCCTTGCCTGAGCATGCTAAAAATGACTGCTGTTTCTCAACAGATTTCTTTAAAGTGAATGTTCATTCAAAATGAAATTAATTTGTTCATTTTTTCCATGAAGATACTCCCCAGCTTCCTGCTTCTGTGTTCACCTTTCTTGAACTCTCTGTTGGGTTTCAACACTCTTGGTTTCTCTCTCCTCAAAGATACACCCTTCAAAGTTGCTTTTTTTTTTTCATTTCCAAGCTTCCGATTCCTGTCCTCATTGTCTCTCTGATTCCTTTCTTGCTCTCTCTTTCCAGGGATCACTTTTGTGTTCCCAATATGATTACTTCTGCAGTGCAGCACAGACATTGCCAATCTTGTTTTAAACAGGATAATTCTCATAACCCAGTCTTGCCATAACAGCACAGAGTTCCACTTAGGCTGTTTTCTTCCTCTTCTCCCCACTTCTTGTTTACGTATTTGCCATACACTGGAATTCTGATTTTTAAAAATTTCTTGTTAAATCACAAACCAGCTGACACCACCAATTCTCTTATTTAGTTGTTTTTGGTTTGTTGTTTTTTTTTAATTCCCAGGGCTCCCTTGTACAAGGTGTCCACAAACCAGGTGATTAAAAGAAAATAAACAGTATATAAATTGTAAAGATACTGCTAGTTTGGTTTTTCTTGGTCAACTTATTTTTCTCTCAATTGTAATTACTACTTGTAATTATGATTGAGAGAAATTACTACTTGTAATTATAATTGAGAAATTATAAGCTTGTACAAGGCTCTGTTTGCATTACAGGAAGGAAGCATTTAGTTAGGTGTGGTATAATTCAGGCACCAAAACAAAAATCCTGCTGTTTTATGCAGAGTTGCTTTTTGTAACATGACTGCTTTCTCCTTCCTTGCCAAAGAAAGTTAGGCACATTTTTTGCTGTCAGCTTAAACCAACATTTTAGGTTATTTGAAACAAAGCCTCAGGCTTCAGTCTTGCAGCTTGAGACCAATTCCATCTGTATTAATGAGTTCTATAATTGTCCTATATAACATAGCTTTCAAATCTGTAAGCCTTTTAAAATTATTTAAATTTCATTTTAAACTTACAGAAATATTTTATGGATTCTGCTTCCACTTGTCAGACAAGACTTCAAGCTAAAAGTATTTAAGCTGTATTTCTTACACATCAAAATAGTTTAAAAATCAAATTCAAGAATTAACTTTTGTTTATCATCCAATTTTATCCATCACTTTCTTAAACTCACAACTAGGCTCACGCCAGGTCACTTCAGTTCAGACACTTCAGACATGTTAATCAGAATGCACATGTAAAAGGAGAACAATTACACACAATGATTGCTTTAGCTGGCCCCAAAATCAAAGCTCTTTATGGCTCATTCTATGTTTAAAATGCAGAAGCAAAATGGTTGATCAAGATACTTACGTCTGAGAGATCATTTTATCTTACAAAAAGATATCCTCAAGTTAAAGCATTTTTACCAAATTCACAACACTCATTATGTTCAAATAAATGTTATGATCTCAACATCCAAATTGGAGTGATTTTCAAGAAGCTTGATCCCATACTAAAGAAGCCTGTAGCTCAGATCTGTATTTCCTTCTCTATTTCTGCAGACTACTTTATCAACTCTGGCTAAAACCTTACCAAAATTCACTGAAAAGAAAAAAGTTGTCATCAAAAAACCAAAGTTCCTACAGATTTAGACTTTTTTGGCATCACTACTTGACATTTTATATTTCCTAGCAAAACCAAAAAAGTTCTAAGTTCTGTTCCCAGCTATACCAGTGAAAAATGGGAGAAATTCAAATGATTTCAGAAGAATATCCATGGATTTACATTGACTATGCAGTTCTTTGAAATTTTGCTAAAATGTGCATTCTCAGTGGATTCTAGTAATCTGCACTATTACATAAGATAGTGAAAAATTGGTGTACAACCACCTGAGTGGTCAGCTCCCCTCTGAAATTACTCTCACACATATGCAAATATGGCAGTGTTCACCAGACTCCCCATTTTGAGAAGTTAAAGAAAATCTCAGCTTATTCTGTTGTGATGAATTCTGACGCAGCAGTCGTGGCTTCTTGTTTTTTTCTACATGTGCTCATCCCTTTGGTTTTGTCTGTTCTGATGTGTTCACACTGTACACAAGGTTAGATTCTTATTTTTTTGTCTTTTACGTTTTTATTGATCAAAAGATATAGAAGTGGTTAATCTGTAAAAATTCAATAGTAAAAAAAAAAAAGCCCAAAAAACCAAAACAACACAGGCACAAGTATACCTTAGAATTATACCAAGGATGTGGTATTCTCCTCAAACACTTCAAAGTCAAATTCAGTTTTGCTTGCTGTGTACAGCTGAAACTCTGGCAATGATAAAAAGAAAGGATTGTTGTTAGAGGGTATGAACCTTTACACCTAAATGGGTTTAAATCCTTCAAATTCCCTTCTCAAAACTATTTCCTAAAATTCAGAGTTCAAGAATACTGAATTGAAGTTGAGAAATATACGAGTAAGTTTTAATTAAATCAACAGATCTAAAGATACATGCCTGGGATCAAAAATCTGCCTTGAAGTGAAGCCAGCTTTCCTTCCATTTCTCTAAGCTTGAGACCTTAATTCTCCATCTTCTTGCACCAACATTTTTGAGAGAAAATGTTAGCAGTACATTTTGCAGATGCAAAAGGCTTTGAGGAATGCCCAGCACCAAGGGATCACACTGAGAGCAGAGATCACAAGGAAATATTTTTGATAGATGATACTGGAAGAACATAATTTCTTTGACCATGGAATTAAAGTTGTATTTTTTTGCACTCCACTTGCATGCTATTCTACAGCCAATGGCAGAGTCACGGGATTAAAGCTTTTTTTCTATTCAAATCTTCTTGGAATCTTTGATGGATGACATTGTATCAAAGAAGGACAGTGAAACAAAAGTCCTACTAAAAGACTATTTTTTGAATATTATCTTTGCAGTTGGCAAAAGATTTTTCATATTGTTCATTTTATCTCTCTTTTTTTTTCTTTTTTCAAGAAAGCATCAGACAGTGAGTCACAGCCCTTAGGTTTATGTCTGTGCTTAAATTGAGGGAATACATAAGAAGGACCCTGCTGTGTTGCCATCACAGTTCACTCCAGTTTTCTTCCCGAAGATCAGCAGCTCTGGCCCACCAAGAGGGGTGGGGAGATAGTGTGCTGTCTGGCCCCTGGACATTGATAGTGCTCTGCCAAATGTAACAAAGCTCATTCTTCATCCATTCAGAGGTAACCAACATTCCACAAGTTTTCCTTTATCACTGTGCCCCAAACAGGAAGGACTGAGATTTTAGTATCCCTTTTTCTGTTGTCTGTCTTTGCCCAGCTTTGAGATGCTGGCTTTTCTCTTGACATTCAAGATTTCCAGATAATGCAAACATCAAAATCCTGTTCACAAAGCAAAGAAAACATTTTCAATTCCCCCCGCTGCCTTCCTTTCCCATGACACAACCTTGCCAAACAGCCAATAAAATCCCAATCCTCTGCTGGTATCCATGGGTGTGTGAAGACATTATTTCCTTGCTTTAAGGCTTTGACTACTTTCACAAACAAGGTACTTGTGCTGGGAGCTATTTGTTCAGCATCCAAAAACCCCACCTCTGGCTGGGACTCACTGGCCATGGCTCAGGTCAAGGCAGGGCTGGCCTGTGTGGGCCAAGGAGAAATGTTTTCCTTCTTGTAGAAACACAGGCTAAGAAATGCCTAAATATATGATGGAAGTAGGAGGCAGGAGAGAGAGAGAGAGAGAGAGAGACAGAGGCTTATTGAGGACAGATCTTCCCGGAGTCGCAAACCTGGTATTTCAGAAAAGGAAAAATGTCTGATGGCTGTTTCTGTTGTATTCTGAAAAAAACAGGGCTTATTTAAAAAACAAACATGCTGAAATTGTACCAGAAGTGTTACTAGTTCCTCCACCTACACAAACTGTTCTTGCAGAGTCTTTAAATTTGACTAGTTGGTCAGGTTATTGGAGTCATGGTAGAAAATTCAGCTCCTGTTGGTATTACAGCTTACTTTCAACAGTATGAGATAGCAATCTATCTATAAATTAATCAGTGTTTTTCTCAATAGCACAAAACATAAGCTTATGAAAACAAGACTACCAATATATAAGCATTGTTTGCTAAAGTCTGTCTCAAACCTGTGTCAATGCATTTACAAAGCAGCACAAGTCTGCCCAGACCCTCAGTGCTTTCCTGTGCAGAAAGCTCAGCAGTTTGGCAGATCGCAGGCACAGATTCAGTTGATGCTTTAGGGAATGAAATCTGCTATTCTTCAAAGTAAAAGTGTAATATTAAATGTAAACAAATCAGATATGACCTGTAGAGGGTGCCATGGCAAGCTGCATGTGAAAAGAGAAAATAATGATCAGCTGAGTTCTTAAACACTGAGTGAAAACACACATACACACATTCCACCTGAAAGGTATGATTAAATTCACAGAGAGGTTTGGGGTGGTTTTTTTGTTGTTTGTTTGTTTTTTTTTTCCTTGAACTGCTTTGGTCTCTTTCTTTACTAAGTCTAAATATACAGGCTGGGAAAAAAGAAAAAAAAAGAAAAAAAAAAAAGAAAAAAAAGAAAAAAAAAGAAAAAAAAAGAAAAAAAAAGGGCGCGTTATAAATAAAGAACTGACGTTAGGAAAGCTGATAAAATATGAATGCCATTCCAAGGAGCTTAATGTGTCATAGCTGCATAATAGAAAAGGGAGTGAAGTGCGTATGTGCCCCTGCTGCTTAACAGTAGGTTTGAAAGAGGCTGCAAAGGCAGCACAAGTGGAAAATTCCCTTGTTGGCTGCTTTCCAAGGCATCTATTCTGCTTATGAAAAATATGATGTTTTATTTGATATCAAGTGTATGGATTGGGCTTCTTGTCGTTTTTCTACACTGAAACAATAGGAGAAGAGAGTGGGATGCTAGAATGCAATATCTTCTGTCTTTTCCCCTGCCTCCTCCCACCCAGTCCTTTATTATTTTTAAACCTCTCATCAAATCTGCAAAAAGCTTTCTTCAAACGACACAGCAAGTTATATATCTGATGGGTAGCTTTAAAATGTATTTCTGTGATGATCTTCCCTAGTCTCAGAGCTGAGCAGTAGCCTGATAACCAGGGGCTGCTAAATACTGATACTTTGATTCAGTGCAGCTCTGCTAAGCCCACCATCTTGCCTCTCCCAGGGAATCATTGCATTAAATTTACATTAAAGACGCCTGTGTGGCTGACCCAAGGGTCATATTAGCATTTTTACTCCGGTAAGTTGGTCAGCAGAACACTTCGGTATCATGGAAATTTATTCCGGTACTCTATTGTTAGGAATTAAACATTTATGGGAAATTTTGTATGAGCATATTAGCAAGAATGAGCTGGTAAAAAGTACAATAAGGGCAGAGCAGTAACAATATGTAGATCTGAGAGAGAAAATCAAATTGGATTCTTTTCATCTCAGAATGAAAATGGACACAGGGAAACCAGCAGGAATGTGACTGAAAGGAATCTTCTGTTTACTGGAAGAGACAATACAAAGGTAATGGTGACAAATGTGCTTAAACCCCCCTGTTCTGTACTCACTGGGCTCTGTTCTCATGCAGACCCTTTCATTAGATCCAAAGCTCGCCACTGTAAAGCAGCTTAATATTATAGGGCAGAATCTCCATTTTCAGATGAGCACAACCTGCAGAGCTACCTGGACTTTACACCCTAGAGATTCAAAGGTCAGTCACAAAACAGACAAGAGACTAATTGACATTTATTCTGTCCTTGAAAGGAAATAAACAACTATATGTTAAAAAGGATCAGCTGGGAAAAGATAGTAGATAATACAAATATAGATAACTCACAGCAGTATAAGTGCAGGAGGAATGAAAAGGATCCAGCACAACTTGGCATTCGGAACTGAATAACAATGACCCTCACAGCCCATTAATATCTATTTGTCTGTACCCTGGATAATTCCATATAAATGAGAATGACCAAAAAAAACGATTTAACAATCTAATAAGCACTGATAAGCACATTTCTTTTCAGTGAACAATAAATTTAACACCAGTCCAACTGGAATTCTATTATATTTAAAGGAATTTTGGCTATTCTATGCCTCTCACTGCCTCCAATTTTTGTACTTTTTATCGCTAAAAGTACCTCCTAGGAAAAAAAGGTTTTACTGGCAAAGTAACATCAACATGTTAAGGTAATTTGAAGTGTGTGTCTTCTCCATTTCTTGAAAAAAAAGGAGGATTGACTGGGTGGCTTCCAAGCTGGGAATCTGGCTCTGTAGACACTAGCTCCTAGTTTGTACTTCTGCTTCAATTGCCCATATGTAAAATGAAAAAGGAATAGCTCTTGGATACTTCAGAGTTCTAAGAGAATTCATCTCATTCATCTCACAAAGAATGTGAGATGACGCAATGTTTGGAAAGGGGGTTATCAGACTTTTGTTAGACATTTCCTCATTGGATCTAGAAAGAAAAGGATGACTTTTAACTACAGGAGAGGCAGGAGAAAGTAAATTCTCTCAGACACAAAGTCAAGGAATTGAAATGCAACTATTTCCATCAGATATGCTGTTCCCGGAATATCTTCTGTCTTAGGTTAAAAATGTAAGATGTGCCCAAAGTATGCATGCTATCACCATTTTCATGAGCTGTTGAAACCAGGTGGGGCAGTGTTTCCCTTATCTTCTGCTAATGGCCCATCAATGCCTTGCCCCATGACTCATAGATAACTCCCTCTGGGAGCTGTCTCTGTTTAATGGGCCATCAAGGACCCATTGCATGACTCATAGAATGATATCAGACCATTGTGAGATGCTCCACCCAGGGGGAGGAGCCAAGCATTCCCACCTGCATATAATCCTGGGTTTGGGACAGCAGAGTCAGCCTTCTCCCCACTGGATTCACGGAGGACAAGACCTTTCTACAAGACCACTGCTTTGACAAGACCATTTCATCTGGACTGCTACTACCACCCTAACAGGGTGTCAGGTTGTATTCTGACTCTGTCAGTGGTATTTTATACTATTGAATTTATTTCATTTTACTTTATTTTACTTCTTTTCTTTTGGTCTTATGAAATTGTACTTCTGACTTGGAGTCTCTCACTGGTTCTGCTTTCAAACCAGCACATCTTCTCAACTGTACAATCCCACAGACAAGACTCTATTGGTTAAATAAAGTGCTAAAATAAAAACCCAGAAGATTCATATGTGTCTATACAAAAGAAAACATTAGGAGGAACTTTCTAATCTCTAATTAATCCAAAAACCTCTTTAAAACACATTCCCTGATTTTAGCAGTAATTTGCCAACTTCCAAACTAAAGTGATATATTTGACATGAGTGACTTGAACTAAAGCCTTGTGTTCCAGCAGGAGCACACAGGCTGCATGACGAGCCTGTACCTACCTCTTCAGTGAGCTTTGAAAAAGCACTCTTTAGGTAGAAAGGAAAAAAAGAAAATCACTTTAGCTTACCATGTATTCCTTTTCTCCTAGACTTTGAGTTATTGGGGTTTGATTTTGTTTGCTTGTTTTCTTGGTGGGGGTGTTGTTTTATTTTGGGTTTTCTTTGGGCTTATCCTTTGCTATTTTCTCTTCCAGGCTTGTCTCAAATGACCATGTCTTGTTTTCCTAGGCCAGGTCATTTTTTCTCATTTTGTCTGTTTAACACCTCCATCATTACTAGCCACAAATGCTTGCCCACATTCAGACTCCTTACCTTCCAAAATCTGATTCAGACTGGAATACATAAAGACTGAAAGTTTTTCAAAAGTGTCTGACACACTCAGCTCTTACAAATGCATGTACAGTCTTTTCCAGGAATGGCACAACGCTTCAGTTGGAGCCAGGACAATGGAATTTGCAAGGTAAGACAGTATCAGGTTCAGAGCACTGGAAAATTGCTATTGAGTACTAAAAGTGCTCTCATACACAGCCGTAATGATACTGTGCCAAACTCAGGGTAATTCAGCCTGTTTGCCTTCTGGGGGTGGCTGGGAACTGTCCCAAGCCCTGGCACAAAGGAGGAGGCGCTAAAAAGCTGCTCCAACTCACACCTGAGTGCCCACCACTCCACCAGCCTATTCCAGCAGCAGTGACTGGCAGGGCTAGGACACACTGTCTGCAGACCTTTCCTTCTCCAAACACCTCCTACAGCCAGAATAGACAGGAAGATGAAAACCTTGATTTGAGGCCACAGGAAGTCCATTTCCTCTGAAGAACCCTTCTGGGACTGCATCCATGGCATTTTGATTGTTTTTGGCAGCTGCAGGAGGTGGAAGGACATGGCTAAAACATGCCAACAGCAAGCAAATTCACAGCCTTCTGCTCGGGGCTGCTATTTCACAGAGAAGACTTAAAGCAACACTTGTAAAGTACACAAGAAAGTATTTTTAAATATTTAATTCTTACTTTATTTGTTGAAAAGTTTTACAATCTCACTGCGCAAAAGTTTTGAATTTCTTTTGAAAGAGTCGGATTTGAAAATAGGGAGGAATTTATTTTTTGTCATTAACTAAGTGATGATATTCACCACCATTTACTTTTGTCTATCCATAAAGTGGTTAAGTTAGTAATAATATTTGAGGGATCAATTAACATTTCAGAAATTAAGGCTAGGCTTTTAGATGGGTGATCTCCAAATGAACAGCTATGACTAGTTCATGCAGTTTTCCTTTCTTTCATGAGAATGCAGGTTTTTTAGAATACAAATATTCAGCTGAGTTACAAAGTAAACTGTAACTGAGGAACAAGTGTCTCCCCCATTCATTCACAAGATAAAATCAGCAAATCTCTATCTTTCTTCTGGCTTGGAACCTGTACCTCCTACCACCAAAGGAAAAACTCAGACTACCAGGCCATGTAAAATTTCAAAAGTGGCAGTTTGATAAACTTTATACTATCAACTGTTCCACTTTCCATAAGGAGTGTAGTTTGGAGACAAAGCAGTTAAACATGAGAGGAACAACCACATCCTGGTGATCTCAGCAGTTACCTTGGGAGGAGCTGACCCAGCAGGAGTTAGTTCCAATGAATACATAATGCTAAGTACATAGTGGAGTGCAGGCAGAAACCCACTTCATACCTCTCCCAGAGAGACCCCCAAGTCATTAGGCTGTGGTTGTAATTTTTCCACTCTATCCCAATAAATTATTAACTACTTAAAGTTAAAGGAGAGTGAAAAACTTTCAAGCTGGTGCAACATGAATCTGGCACTGCAGAGCAACAGACAGCTGCAGCAAGATTGAAGGAAATGCTCTAACTTTGGGGAAAATTAATAAAAGGTTTCATGATAATTTCTTTCTTTTGCACCAGTGTTTCACTGGGTGCTTTCCTCTACTCTCACACCAGAAGAAAATTAGCCTGCAGATAGATACTCTCCTACAGTACAGTTTGGTAACTTTGCTTCTGAAAAGAGCAAGGCTTCAGCCATATCCTGCAGCCCAGCACTTCTTGCTGGTGAACTCAAGCTTTTAAAGCACTGACTCTTCATGCACCCAGCTCCCCTCCTGCATTACACAGAGGACCTTGATGCTCAGGAGATCACATCTGAGTATTCGAGGCAACAAAGCACTTCAAAGCTGTAGTGTTGGTTGAGTACTGTCACTCACACCCACCAAGATGAAGTGGATTTAAAAGCAATAAAGGATGTGACTGCACTCTGCCTCTCTAGGTAACAACAACAGTAATGATCCCCCTCCTCCTTTTCACCATGTTTTTCAAAGTTCACATTGGGCAATCTGAAAGGCTTGTGGCAAGCCATGGAATATCAGGGATATAACGCTGCCTTCCTGCCTTTGTTAGTCAAGCCATAAAAGCACTTAGAAAAAGAAATTTATATTTTTGTGCCAGATATAGACTACAAATCTGACTTTAATAACATTCTTCAAGGTTGCACACAAGATCTTTTCAATTTTCAGCAGGTGCTTTGTATAATCTTATACTGCTAATGATTTTAGGCAGCAACAAACAGCCAACTGTGCCTGACTCAGCAGTCTCTCTATACTATCTTGTACTTTCTATGTGTATCACCCAGATGAAAAATGCAGCATTTCCCTGCTGGCTGTTCCTCTGAAATTTGCCTCACGCCTTCAAATAAACAGGGAGATCAGGGCATTTATAAGGGACATGGGAAAAAAAACAACAAGATCTTTTACTTGGAAGCTGTCACATTGATGTCTCTCAAACATCTGCCTAAAAAAAAAAAAAAAAAAAAATAATTTTAAAACCTAATGAAACCAAACCAGAAATGTATAGCTCACGGAAACACAGGTCACAGTTCTGCAGTCAGGTAGTTCATGTCAACTGGAAGAGTGTTGGTAAAAGGTTTCAGTAGCACTATTTATCTACTGGGAGAGGTTGTGTTACTAATCATAACTGAATTTCAGTGTAACTGGTCATGGAAAAATAGATCCAAAATGCAGCAACAAACCATTTAAAATTCATATGACACTGGCCTACACAAAATATGTGCTTGATGAATTGAGGTGCTGGAGTTTCACTCTGAAAAGCTGAATCTTTACTTCACAGATATGTTTTCTGAGATGTCGCCTTTCCACCTGTATCTTCTGAGGCACAAGAAGCAGATCACAGCACAATATATCATGGGAGCACTGCTTTTAACCTCTCCAAAGCAACGAAGAAGCAGTTCCAAAGACTGGTTGATGCCATAAGAAACTCAAAAAGGCTGTAGATGAAATATTTGGGGTTTGTTTTTGTCTATTTCCCCAGAGAAGGAAAATTGAAGAATTGAATGAGAAATGTGTGTTAAAGGAATTATAGAAAGTATGAGCTAAACCCAAGATGAATCTTTTTTAACCACAGGCAATTAGCCTCAGAGAGGCAATTAGCTTTAGCATAATTTCACAATAAAGAGAGAAGGAAAAAAATCAGTAGAGCCTGGAACTTATAGTTAACCCACCCTCAATCCTTTAAAACAAAAAACTGGTGAGGAAAAGATTCACAAAAGATTTGCTCTTGTTTTCTGTTGGAGCAACCATTGTTTCTTCAGAAAGTTTAGAATTATTTTTGCTTACCTATTTTAAACAAGACTCTTTGGTTTGCTGCTTCATGATGTCTTCTCCAGATTTTTCTCTTCATTGTTTTGATTTTGAAAGCACCTCACACAGTCTCTGCATGTCCCAGACCAGTCATGCCAAGTGATTTACAGCCCTGTGGCAACTCCAGTCATTCATCTCTGTAGTTCTTAGCTACCTTTTTCTTGAGGGGCGGGTCACAACATCTTGTCAGCTAAGAAAGAAATAGAAAACCTAATAAATTTAAAATAAAGTCGTTCAAATAGAAAAAATGTGTGGAGTACAAAAAGCTTTTGGGCCCAAAGAAACATGCCAAGTGAGGACTAAAATGGCAAGGCACATTTGGATAAGGCTCTCTAATACAGGGGAAATTAATAGATCAGAAGATTAGAGAAAAGAAATAGGGTAAATACAAGTAGAAATGTTTATTAACAAAACCATTTTCTTTTTTGGGCAGGAAGAGACTTCTAGAGACCTGTGTGAGACCAAGGAAAAACAGGACAGTTTGAATCTGAGAGTGTCCAGGGGGAGCAGGATGGAGCTGTTCCCATCCTAAAGTCATTTCACACATCTGTTCTCAAAGGCAGTTCTCTGACCAGCTTTGTGCATGAGCCCTCAGCTACGGAATCTAAGATCGTTCATAATCTTCTGTGGTGGTTTGGATAAAAGATTGCTTTCAGATGCATTTTACGCTTTTCATTTACTTACTTTATGCCTTCATTTTGCAACAGTCTTTTCAGCTGTGTAGCCAGGAGCTTATCTCTTGTTTTAATTTTACCTGTTTTTTCCAGTAGACTGATGTCAGTCTGACAGTCTCAAGACAAAAGGATTTTATGAAAAAGACAAAATCCTAATAAACTGATGGGTGCTGACAAACCCTTTGGACAACCTGCAGTGAAAGCTACATTGGGCATTTTCAGAAGCCTGGTTAGTCATCCTGCTAGCTTGAAGAAGTCCCTTGGAGAGTGGAACTGCAAGTTACCAAATAAAGCCAAGTTAGTGATTTTCTTCTGTATCTCTGACAAAGCTCAAACAGTGTGTGTGGGGGGAGGGAGGTATTAGTATTTATACTGAGTTGCAAGCCTTTTTTTTCTGAGTGTTCATAAATATTTTTAATGCCTTGAGATTTTCAGTTCTAAAATAATTCAGTGGAAGAGAAAATCCTACAGCAGAGGCGTGCAGAGGGATATTTGGGGTATTTGGAATTGAAGAGCTGCAGGCTTCAAGACCAGCAGTAATTATGGCATCATAGGTGGGATTCTGGAGCCTGAATTGGAAATTGTACAGCAGTTTGAAATCAGTCATAACCTGGAGTTACAAAGTTTCCAACATGACACCTGCACTTCTTCAGTCTTACTGCTTACTCACCTGCACTTCTATCAGTTCCTATTCAACCATCTTTAACTCTGTGAGAGTATTACACCTCAGCATCAAGACATTTTGAATCTTAATATTCAGAAATTGCATCTAGGAAAAGAATACCTCCTACATTCCTTAAGTATTGTTAGAAGAGAGTGTATTACATGTCCTTCCACTTCCCAGTTTGATGTCCTCAGTGTTAGCAAAGAGGCTCTCAGCTTCAGCCTGTGTGCCCCTACCAGCCCATGCTCCTCCAACTCTCTCTGAGCCATAAAACACAGATGCTTCACACCCCCTGAATGCAAATTACTCATTTTCTAGTGGTGATGATGGATACTAAAATATCCCCATGATGTCTTGTCCTTCCCTTTCTGATGGGATTTTATGCTTTTTTAAAAACAAAAATAAAACACACCCAAGCTTCAAGCCCCCCAGAAGAGGCTCATAAAACTGCCATAGAAACTATTACCTGATAGATAGTTTAGAACAATATTTTACTACAACTACTGATTTTCCTTCTAGATAATCTTTGTGAACAGAAATGTTAATGATTTCTGTTCAGTACATTTTACCTATTTTTCTATTTATGAGCACACAAGATTCCTCCACTTCATTACTTACAGGACTCTTGAGAATGTTTCTTCTGTAAGTAGATCATCTACTTGCTATGAACTGTAAATTCAGAATGTATAATCACTAAGTACCCTATGAAGCTGAGTGGTGTTATTTCTTTCCTGAATGAACCATTCAGAAACACATGCATTTAAAATAGCAAAACTTTGAAATCAATTTTAAAAGTAAAAGAAAAAAAAATAATTACTATTTAGTGAAAACCTTCAGAACCCAGTAATTTGTCACATATATGTCTGACAACCATGTGACAAAGAGTAACCATGAAAAGGTGGAAAGTACCATGTAGCTGGGTTTTTATTTTCAGCTTAGAATTAGTGGTATCACTCTTCCTACTGCTGTTGTAAATTAATGTAAGCACCTAAAGATTCATTCATGGTTTTCTGACACTCCTTCTTAGGGAAGCATTCATTGAAAATGTCAAAAAAATACCTAAACATGATGGGCTATAAACCCCAAGATTAAAGTGAGGAATCCCACAAATACCTCAAGTACAAGAAGTCAGACCAAAGCATTTTCTGAGATATTTTTGAGGGTGGTTTTCACTGCTAATTAATGTGATATGACAAAACTAGAAGCACAGACACTTCATAAGATGTTCTTACAACAGACTATGTAGAAACTGCTGTGCCCCTTCCTGTATTACATACAAAACAGCAGCAAGATGCTCAAATCACTTAGAAAAACAGATAGATTGTTCCGCATAGGACCCATGTTAATGCATTGATTGAAGGATATACTGCTTATGGAGAAAGCTGATCTATTTCTAAGGCCCTTTGGCATGGCTAATTTTTAGGTTCAAATTTTTTGAGATTTGAGACATGAAGCAACTCGTTTGTGTCGGTTGCAATATTTTCCATTAGATGATTAGTTTCGATTAATGAACGAAACAACCAGCACTTGTCATTACAAGGCCTGAAAAACACAAGCTCTGAAAGGATCAAGATCCCTTCTAAATGTTCAGTGGGGGAAGTTCAACTGCTTCAAATGTTCAGTGGGGGAAGTTCAACTGCTTCAAGTGCAGTTTCAGTCCCAGCTGCACAACCAGGAGCAGATCCTCAGCTGGTTCAGAGCATCACAGGATCACTGAAGATGCTTCACGCCAGCCAAGCATCTGGTGCCAGCAGTTTTCTAAAACTGCCCACACTTCTGTGTGCAACAATAGAGTAGTGGTGGATGTACGCCTTATGTTCCAGCCTCCACTTGGAGCGAGGATGACATAAAACAGTCATCTCCAGAGTACAGAGATTAAAAGCCCTGCAGTGCTTACAGGTGAGAGGACTGGCTGGGCTAAGAAACTCCCATGGCACTTTGCTTAACAAAATTTTGCTTTGCAAAATGCAAAAAGGAGATATGCTAGCTCTTTGATTGCTGATGCCAGGAGGAACAGTATGCAGCAAATCCAGTATCTAATGCAGCATCATTTCGCTGATGCCTCCTCTGACATCACTAAAAATGGGGAAAAAATGACAAGCAATCTCCAGGAAAACATAATATTTTCAATTAGTCCTTATGTCCAAACTCAAGAGCACCTCCTGAAATGTTCTCTAAAACTCTTCCCATTCCAAAGTAAACACAGTAAGTTAGCTCTATCCAAATCTGTCTTTGATAAGAGAATAAAAACTACATTATTCATATTTGAAGTCAAGAAAAGATTTCTCCAAGGACGTTGGAGAAATTAGACATCAATTACTCTTGCTGTGCCCTAGAGTAAGCACACCCAATTCTTTCACTTCTACTGAGAGGCGATCAATAAAGCAAATATATATTTCTAGAAAAAGAAGAGAGGAATAAAAACAGAGAACATCATTCTGTTGCTGTATATACCCAGAGAATGCCAATATTTGAATAATTCAGGCAGTTGTGGCCCCTCTTTCCAGAACTTTATAACAGAACTGGAAAATTTTCATTAAAAGAGCAACAAGAGTAGGGTAAACACAGGACAACTTCCACATAAGGGATGAATAAATAGGCTGTGGTCTACAACCTGAAACAGAGATGTCTAAGGGGATTTCTGATGGTGGTTTGTAACATTATTTGTGTTATACCAAAGCAAATGGGAACCAGCAGTTTCCTGTCCTACTCACTGCAGACCATCAGCAAAGCTCAGAAACAACAGGTTTAATCTCCATAATAAACAATATCTGATAGGATTTTACCCCCTTTCAGTATCTTTCTGCAATATTTGGAGGAAAATCCCTTGAAAATCTGTTTTCTACAAAAGAGAATGTAAATGTATGTGCATGATAACACATTCCAGGCATAATTGCCACATAAAAGTTTTAACTAATTCTGTCACTCTCTGCAGGGTCACTGTTAAGCATTGTAAATCAGTGAGGTATTTTAAAAGTTAAGAATGGTCCTTTCTAGGTGGACCAGTCCTCTTCCCACCAAAGGAATGAGGAGTATCATGACAGGGTCAGTTTTATTCTGGCACAAAGCCCCCATGTGAACAGCACTGACTCCTCTTGGAGCTGCAGGCACTGACTGGAGTGAGCCAGCAGAGCCACAGCAAGCAGCCATCCTACCAAAAGCAGCAGATAATCCCAATGTCTGTACCCTTAGGAAAGCTGCTAGAGCAGCTGAGAACTCTGGGCTGGATCCTCTGCTTGTGTGATTTGCAGTAGTTTGGTTTACTCACCAAAGTGACTCTGATTCACACCCTTTCTTGGGTGTCCCATTGCTGCTGATTCAAGGGCAAAAAAAATGCAGAGTTTTGAGGAAAAATAATTAATATAAAGTATAAACACTCTCTTTTGAAATCAGTTTTATTAATCTTTTTTTCACCTGAAATTCCCAGAGTTAAGATTCCCATCATTATGATTTGCTGTCTCAAGAAAACTTTTGTATAAGCAATTAGTATGAACTGGAAACTTAGGCATCTTTATGTTGAAAATATTTTCTCCCAGGTGTGTTGCATTTACTATGAGCTTTAATTCCATAGCAGAAATATTAGTTAATTTAAAAAAGAAACAAACAAAAAAACCCAAACCAAACAAAACCCCACTTGCAGATACTATAACAAAAGTTGTAAATTCGTTGAGCAATCAAATTGTCTCAGGAAGAGAAAAATATCTTTGAAGAAAATTTATTTACCAAACAATGTTTAAAAAGCTGTGATTTTAAAAGGAGAAGCAAGAAGAAAAGTTAAAATAGAGTCATGTTTTTCATTAGGTGGTTTAAAAGTTTTTCTTGGCATTCTGCTAAACAAAATGGCATTTTGCTTTATTAGTAAATGATGGTATTTACTTTTACCTTTTCTGTCAAAATGAGTACCTTTGAACCTAGATGGCTTCACAACACGCAGTATCAACATATTATTCTCTTTGCTATAAATGACCCAGAGGACAGGTTTTCCACCAGAACTGCATTTTCCCTCAAGTTAATAGGGAAAGAACAAAGTAAATCAGCTGTGACATGCAGCAACCTCTTATTACAGAACCTCACTGAGGCCTGGGATTACCTTAAATGTTTGCAACAAATAATGTGCTTATACTGAGCTCTGTAGGTACCTCCCGAGAAGCTTGTTCACATCCGCATCTGGACAGGAGCTGCTGCTAAATGTGCAGGATTTTTACAATCTCACTTCTGAGCCCTAAACATGATGATGATAAAGTTTAGGGGTTGGTCCAAAGAATGTACATTGTACATATGTACTAGGCAAAGGTAATTTTTATTGGAACAGAAAAGGAATAGTGTTATACCAGTAGAAAAATTACAGCTATTACGCACTTCTATGCCAAAATCCTTTCAGTGAAGAATTGGCTCATGAAGAAACCAGTTATTTAAGCAAAGCTGCTCTTGGTCTGTTTGCATCTGTTTCAAGAGGAATCTGAAGAATTCTTCCAGCTTGTGTCACTTACTGGAAATACCACACTGGAGCAGCCACTTCTCTCCTGCGTTTGCTTCCAAAACCTCCCCATGGTGATGTGTGGAGAGGCAGAGAGGGATGGTGGAGCCAGTCCATCTCTCTGATGCCAACTAGACATCTGCAGCTCAGTTCTTCTGACTGCTTTCCACAGCCTTTGCAGGACAGAGTGCCCAGGATGGAGGAAAAAATGTTATTCCAATATGTGAACACTTATTTTAAATGTTATTAACACTTCTGCGGTTACTTGTGTTCATTTTCTCCTTGTTTAAAAAACACAGTATGAAAACCTCTCATTCCTGCAGATGGTAGAACAAAAAAGAGAGGCTTGTATATTGATAAACTCCTCCCTTCACCACTGAGTATAGAGAGGCCTTGCACTCTGTGCCTCCAGAGCCAGGAGTAAGAGCTCTGGATCCCCAGATGTATTTTCATCTGAAAGCATGAATGCTTTATCTTGCAACAACAAAGATTGCTATCAGTGCTAAAAAAGCAATATGTATAATCTCTCTCCTTAAAACTCAATACTTCATGAAAAAAATCACGTTCTTCAGGTTTACAGTAAAGCAAAATGGTACAAAGAAGGCTGTAGAAAAGAGGGGCAGGAAAAAAATTACTCATCCCTGTTCAAAGAAACAGGAAGAGTGTGCATCCCTTGCTGTAATCATAAGAGAGGGAAGAAAGATCCTTGAGGAAGAAATAAACTTAATCTTCATTTGAAAACAAAACCCACTTTCAATGCCTTTGTGTATTGATAACAAGCACACAACAAGAGTCTCATTGGGACATTACTTGGCATAATTTAGCTCTCCTATATCTCAGTCTACTGAATAATAAAACCATGCTTAGATCCCGTTTGGGCCAAGTGGGTTTAGTCACAAAGTTTGACACCACTTTCACTGTAGCTGTTCTCCTTGATTTAAAAATAAGCCTCAAGTGTTGATGTTTCCTATGAAGTGTAGTGAAACTTCAGTTTACATTTTTTCTCCAGTCACAATAAATGTAGATTGACTGAACAATATTAATACTAGCTTAAAAAGAATAAATTTGCAAAGCTACTAAAAATCATTGAAGCGTCCACAAATGCTTGAGTGAAGTATTTTGATACACACCTGAAGGGTGAAAGATTAAAGATCTCTATGGAAAATAAAAGGATAAAAAATACAAAAACCAGTTTTTAAATAGGTGTAAAAATGAAACACATTATTTTTTCTGCCTTTGAGCATTCAAATATCAAAGATATCTTATTTACGAAACAAAAAGAAAAATGTTGCTCTTCACTAAGGGAAAAGAAACATTCCACTTTGAGGTTAGGTTAAAGAGACTGATCAAATCTGAAAGCTTTTTTTTTTTTTTTTTTTCTTATCTAGAAAGCTCCATCTTTTTTTTTCCCCTAAGTATATTACCCACCAGGTTCTCCCTTCACCTGCTTTTCTAGTAGAGCTAGTAAAATAATAGAAAATATCAAGTATTTTTCTGGGATTTTTTGCACAGCCACTGCTTAAATCTGTTTTAAGGTTTATCTATTCTTTGGTGCATTTTTATTTGCATTTGCATTATTTCGAATGTTTGAAAAATCAGGGTTTCATGGAATGTTCCACAAGTTGTATTTTCAAATGCAGTACAATATTTTGGCACAGCTGATCTTGATGAATTATTTCCATTAATTAGCTTGATGAATCAGCTGAACATACAATTTGTATCTCTAATCAGGCAGTCAAGCTGCAAGACAGACAAAATAATTTGAGAGTTCTTAACTCTGAAGTGATGTCACATCTCTAATGGCAGCCAAACAAGACTGCCATTAAGTGGAGGTGTTAAACTCATTAACAGTGAAATATTTTTGGGGAAGTGAGGATGCAGAATCTTTTTTTAGTTCTCAGCACCATGCAAGGCTGAATATTCAAGGCTGAAATCACATTGCAGTGTTATTTAAAAGGCACCGTCTCAGAGTTCACAGTAAACCAGGCTGGCAGAGTGTGTCAGACCCTAATGAGACTGCCTGGGAAGAGGCTGCTCCAGGGCCTTCCAGGGCTCAAGTCAAAAGCAAAGGTGTTACCTGAACTCCTCTCTTATATGATATATGTGAAGGAGAAGGTAGATGTGAGAAGGACTTGTTATGCCATACTCCTCAAATATGGCATTTTATTTGCTTCCTAAAATGGGAAGTAAGGAAATATGGTAACAAACTGCAAAACAACTGACTCAAACAAAACAATTTTAACTGGAGAAATAAAACCTTAGCCCTCAGCAAGCACAATGATTTACTGCTTAACCTTAAGCTTGCATGCCAAATGCTTAACCATCTTTCCTAGACTTGGTCTGTGGTTCATGTGCATATCTGCCAATCCCAGGTTAATACACACCCAACACTGCATATTTCGGAGTGGGGAAGAACTGCACTGCCAGGCACAGTCCTAATAACTGAGGTAACTGGACACAAGAATGGTGTCAAGGAATGGCCACAAACATATTTAACCTAATAAAAGTAGTCCCTAGAACTTTCTTTCTCATTTTCAGCCACCAGATAATGATAGTAATTGTGGAGGTGCAAAAATAAACTTGAGAAGCTTTTCATCCCTCAGGAGATCATATTTTACAGGTTTGGGCACACAATAAACAACAAATGGTAGCAGGACAAATATTGTCATTTCTGTCACTTTTTCTAGGAAGAGAAGAATCATCCAGCATGGGCAAAAAAATAAAGCTGTCAGAGATGGGTCTGTGCAGGCGGAAATTCTGCTGCACAGGTTTAACAGCCCTGATGGTCCTGCTTCCTGGACAAATCACAGAGCAATATTAACAGCAGCCCAAGAGGTAGCACTCAACAGTGTCATTCCACCAGATGCAAGATCTTCTACCCAGATAAAGTTTCAGAGAAGTGATATAAACAAAATAAAGGACAATTGTGATAACATCCACAATGTATAAATAAAGATAATTCTTTATTGATATGAAAGGGACAAGTTCTCATCTCATAGGAACTGACATGGTTCTACTGTCTACTCTAAAGCCACACCAGCAGAGCAGAAATTCAGGCAAAAAAATCTTCCCAACAGAAGCACCTAACCATCAAATGGGTCTGTGAGGCTCAGATCTTCATTCTGGCCCTAGCAGTATCTTTTGCACACAACTAAGCATTGACTTGGATGGGAAAACAGTCTATTCTGATATCCTGTTTATTTGACAACTTGTTCGGTCTTAGTCCAGGTCAGGAGTTTTCTGTGTATGAAAGACCAGATGGTACATCTAGAAATTGTTCTCTATAAGAAATTTCCTCCTCCAGAGAGAGGAAGAAAGAATGATTACATCACCTCTCCTGTATCCCAAACCCCAGAACAGCTTGATTGGTTTATCTTCTGTTTCCTGATTGGATAGACAACATGCAATAAAAAGTTTTTAGTAGCAAATACTTGTAGGAAGCATTTAAAACACAATAATTCATACATTTATCCAGAGAACAGCAAGTCTGACAAACAGACTCTCAGCTTTATGAGTGTAACACTATTAAGAAACCACAGGGAAAAATGTTGCCCTCATTGTGAAGACAGCCAATGGATCTGCCAGCTGAAGCTCTGACTTGGTACCCAGAAATATTAATTCTCCTGGTCTGTGCCACACACAAACCCCAGTATGTCAACAGTGTTAAATAGTGGTCCACAGAGTGCAAGTAAATGAACAAATTCCTCTTCTAGAAGACCTAAAAAAATATTACAGCTTAGCTGCAAAGATAATCAATTTTTCAAATACTATCTGGTGAGCACTTTATGTGCTGAATTGAAAAACAACGCATAATTAAGGACTTGCTTTGAAACACTATGGCCACATACAGAGATTAAAAAAACACTAGTATGCTCAAAGATTGCAAAAGCTGAACTCACCCACCAAAGTGACTGAAACCACCACTGTGAGAACACAGCTGGGACAAGAACAAAATGACATGAGGTCATCTCACATCTGCTTTATGGTTCAGATCCACTAGCCAGGCATGGCTTCTTGCACAGCCAGACACAGACTCACAAAAGCTGGCTGGACATAACAGAAAACTGAGGAGCTGCTTCCCTAGTACTCAGCAGGCATGGATTCAGGGCTTTACAGACCCATCAGCTGGAACCATCTGTGACTGTCCTACTACTTCCAATTTCTGTAGGAAGCGAGCCTTAGAGAGCCAGGAAGGGAAAGACTCTCACACAGTCTCAACTATTAGAGCTGCAACAGCACAGAAAATTACTGCTACCCTCTAAAGTTGCCTGCTTGGTTGTGAAGATCCCATGTTCATACCAAATCCTGGAATTCACATTTTTTCGGTTCCTTTACCTCTCCCAGATAATATAAGCACCAATGGATGAGCTACTTGAAAGCAACTACACTATTTAGGAGCCTAAACCCGTTGTTAAGCTTGCATGCCAAATACACAGCTAATCTCAAAAACAGAAGTTCCTTTTATGTTTCTAATCACATGTAATGTGCAATAATATTTCCTTAAACCTCAAAAGATTTTTTTAGCTGTGAAATCCCATAGATGTCAGTGAAGTTTCACAAAGATAAGTTCCAGCCACTCTATGTAGATGAAAAAAAACACAAGGCAATAATATAAAGGCCATTAAAATCTGAAGTTATCCTGCTAATGAGGAAGCTAAATAAGGGTGAGAAGAACTTCACCAGAAACCTTAGGCTAGCTTCCTTATAAGAGAGCTTCATTTTGATATGTAGAATAAAACACAATTCTAGTGCATAGAAAAACAAAGACACAGTGCTTTTCTGCAATTTATGAGTTTATAAAAGAGCTCTATTCTGGGACTTGGTTGACTCCAAGGGCACAGCATTGATTTGCTTACAGTATGAGGAGAGTGTGCCTCCGGTAAACCCTTCTTGTCTATCATACAAAGGCTTGCATATAGATCTTTTGCAGACTTGTTCTTAATAAATAACACACAAACACTTCTGGAACTGGAGGCAAGTCAGGAGGAATTTCACTCCCACAGCAATCCACATAAGTTGTTAGAAGAGACAGATGCTACTTCAAAAAACTTTATTCTACAGGGCTTGGCAGACATGAGTTTGAACTAATAACCGGTTAGCACCACAGAAAAAGAACACACAAAAAATAAAAAATAAAAAAATAATTTTTAAAAGGCAGCTTCTTGACTGTAGTATTTTCCCCTTCTCAAAACTTGAGAAAAAGCTTTTGGGATGTTGCTTACTATTTCACAGGGTCTTCAATGGTAAGCATGCACTGAAACATCAAAAGATTATAAAAATAAAAAATATCCCATTCATCTAATAGCAAAAGTTTTTATTGTAAAAAAATGAAGGGACTTGCATTCAGCATAATCAATTTTGCAACTGGAAGTTAAAGGGAAGCACCACAGAGGGAAGAAGGTGCGTGAGGCATTAAAGACCTGACACCTATTAATTAAAACCTTGCCTGCGTAACCAGTCAGTATTAAGACCTCATTAGCTTCATTCACATTGACAATCAACATGACAGGGCCATAGGAATTGCTTTCCTTTTGGGCACTTTGAAATGTAAGGCAAGCATAGTTTAACAGTAGTGTAATTGTCACTGGCCAAAGAGTTTAGCTTAAACGTCTTGGTACATCCGAAGCCTAACACTGTGTGGAGCCAGGTAAATTCAATTCTTCAAGATTTATACCCATCCATCAGGATTAGAGCCTTTTTTTTCCCCTGCTTGAACAGGAAGTTTCCATCCCTTTAGTAGCACATCAGTCTTACTATCCCATAACATCCTAAGAAAACTTGTTAATCTGCCAGTAGTTGGACACATTATTTCCTCTTTTTCTTCATATGGTTAATGTGGAAAAAAAGTCTTCTTTTCCTCAAGTGTTACTGCTTTGACGTTATGAGGCAGCTGGGGGGCCTGGGGCTGTTTCAATTCCCCTTTCTTTTCTGATGATATTTAAAGCGATAATTGATTAAATATCACTTCTTTTTACAGGTATCAGGGAGGTGGAGTGTCAGGGAATGGCAAGAACAGTGTATGGGAAAAAAGCTACTCAGAAAACCCACAACACGCCAGGCCAAGGTGCTTGATACTACAGACAAAAGAAAGTGAAACTGTACCAACTAGAGTGTAACTCAAAATTTTCTGTTGATTCAGTCGCACATACATGAACTTTATTTTTGTATTTATAAATAGCTTTCATAACTGCAGACTTCGATGTACCTATCAAAGGTCATACAATTACTAGAAGTTCATAAACTTAGACATTGCGTCCTTTTTTATACTTCATGCCTCCTTTTTTTGTACTTAACTTTCCTACATTAGCTGCTTTATGGTCCAAAATATCTAAGAAGAAACAGAAAGAATACACAAAAAGAAGACAGAACATAAAACCCAGAAATCACTGAGCAACATTCCGAACAAATAGAGCAATTTCTATTCACAAACTTGTCTAAAGTGTTGAGCTGAAGGGTATTCAGATTTAAAAGTTTGAATGTCCAGTTGATGGCACATGCTGGTATTACGAAGAAAAGTGTTACATAAATTCATTGCACCAAACCTCAAAAAGACTTAAAAAATAAAAAAAAATCCTGTGATGATACTACGATACTAAGATATTGCAAATGAATGTCATTGGTGCTTTTTTAAACCAAAATATCAGCTAATAATTTTCTCTCTCCCAAACTGCAAAGAATAGGAAGACAAACATCCAAGAAGCACATTTTTCTACTCACAATCATGAACAAGAAAGAAAAAGTAATTCACACTGAATCTGACCTGGAACTAGCTCATGCTGTACTGGGAGTCCCCAAACACACCATATAAAAATCCTTGCTTTCAAAGGAAAAACACACAAAAATTTGAAACAAAGCATTTTGTGCCATTCAAGACTATGCACTTTGTAAGGCAGTCATGAGATAGCAAGAAACTATGGGAAGTTGGAGCCCAGAGGCAATGAATTTGGCAGGAGATAAAAAAATGACAAAAAACTTTGTCATATTACATGTACTTACAGTATTGTTGTTCAGACTGGAAAATATATGTGGATCTTTTGGAGGATTCGCCCCTACAGTAATAGCAAGGACTTTTTTATAATTCAGAAATGTTCCTGGGAGTTTATTTGGTAGTTTAACCCAAATGTTCCCATATTTTCCCCCCTAATTGTACAGAAGACAGCTTTTTTTTTTTCTTTAGGTAATACTTCTAAAAGTTAGTAGTTTACAAAATAACTTTCTGTAGGTTTTCAGCTACAAAAAATAAGGGTACCTCAAAAGACAGGTTTGGGCATAGAAATCCTAAGCCTATCTTTTTCATGGTAGATCATGATAGATAATGGTAGATAATAATATTCTTTTTTCTGGCTGCTGTATTTTGATATATGACAGTACCTGGCAGCCATAATGGTAATTGGTATCTGTGTCTTAGAATGGCCAGTTAATCTGATAAGTGCTTTTGAAAATTTCCTGGCTTATAAATGTTCTGACATCATAACATTTTGAGGTTAAACTGGTGCTTAAACTTGGATGAAGTGATAGCTCTTATTCAAATACATAAACTTATACCAAAGGGATAATTAAATGCCACTGCTAATTAAATAAACACCAATTTCTTCCCACTCTCCTGGTTCTTTCAGGAGTGCTATTAATATAGGAGGACCTAGCCCTCTAAGAGAGGAAAGAGACACTTTCAGTAATTTTTTTTTTCCTTTTGCTTCTTGTCAAGAACAGATATGAAGTTCCAAATAGCAGAGTGATATGGAAAAATACAAGTCTGGATAGAAACAGCCTAAGAAACCTGTGTGAGTCACACCCTGCTCATCTTTTCTGCAGCATCTGACTGGAAACCACAGAGGAAAACTGTACAGCCTGATAAAACTGAGTCACCTGGAGTGAAAATCTGATGGAAAATTATCACCTGCAGGTGACTCAGTGTGAGAGACTGGAAAGGTTGATGTCCCAAGACATTCTGGGGTATATTAGTGGGAAGGAAGGGGGAGTTTGGTCCTTGCCTCAGAGAAGCAATGCCCTGCCCCACACCCCTCATCCCTAGAGCCTGTATCCCAGGCCAGCAGTGATGCCAATCCCTGGCACAGCAGTGTTCTACACCTGCCTCTGGAGCCCCTAACCCAGCTCAAGTGGCCAAATGACCAGAAGTCGCACCTGGGGAAAGAGCCCAGGAAGGCCAAGGGGTGTTTAAGGCCAGGAAGGCCAAGGGGTGTTTAAGGCTGAGGACATCTTTACCTTACCTCCTCTTGGAATTTCTATCAGCTGAACATCATTGGAACCCAGGAGCTGGCAGCTATAGGTGTCCTCTTCTATATCTCCTCTGTTTTTCTCTTTCTTCTTCTTTTAATTCCCTCTTATTGGAATTTTTGTGTAACTTAAAATCAAACTGGTTGAGAGTTTGAAGTTGAATACACCAAACTAATGCTTTGAGAAGTGTTTTGTGTTAACTGAATGCTGCTCTAAACCTTTTCCCAAAGTACTGTGATTTTCTAAACTTGCCAGTAAAGTAGTTTTTGTTGTTCCGACATGTTGAAAAGGTCTTGTTGGTATTTCTCCCTGCCTTCTAACTCAGAGTACATGGACAACCATAAGCCCTTTTAAAAGCCTCAGAGACTGAGTTTTTTGGGGCCTTGCACTCAGCCAAGGAGAGATGAGGAAGGACTCAGAGACAGGTCCCCAACTTGCTACAGCCATTACCAGCAAGGACCAGGACAATACAGTCTCAGTACTGGTGCTAGCAGCCCACGTTTTTCAGAGGGAGATAAAAAGAAAAAAGAGGCATTCCTGATCAGAACGGCACAAGGTTGTAGCCACTTTGAGGCAGTGGGAGTGACTGTGCAGGGAAGAGAAAAATCAGAAGGGTAAATCAGACATTAAATCTATAGTGGCTAACAATATAAGGAAAGAGGGAAAGGCTAGGACAGTGTAAATACAGAAAAGTGTGCCTGTATTTTGAGTACCACCACAAGACAACTACTGGCAAGTGCTGCATAGTACTTTGCTTTGAAGTAGAAAACACTTCATTTTAATTAAAATAAGTAGGTAATATTAATTTCCATCACCAAAGTAGCGGCTACAGAGAGAATATCACACAAACATGTGGGGAACAAGAGCCCCAAACTACCAAAATTAAAGGAGCACAAGTTGTCTCTTGAGGTTTTCTGGCCAGAGATGTTGTGACTGCATCTCTACTCAAATAAGATCCCTCCAGCTACCTCAATAACTTGGATCCATTATCATCATGACTTAATCCAAGTACAAAATATAAGAATGTTAGACACACAGTCCTTAAGATTATTGAATAAAACAAAAAGGTGTATTTTCTGTTTGTTGTGGGAGAAAAAGATAATGTAAATCCAATTTAATGTTCAACAACAAAGGAGGAATAGATAAGCAGAAAAAAACTAGAGCATTCATATTTATAAAAGCCTGAATGTAATGTAGGAGCATTAATAAGCCCTTCTGCTTCCTTTAGCACTTTGCAGCATGACACTGTTCTTTAAATGAGGAGCTCGCTGCAAGGGGCATAAATGTAACCAAATCCTAGGAGCTGGTCAGCTACCAGGAAAAAGTGGCAGACATTCGCAGTGTTAAAAAAAAGTATTACCAGAAGTTTTTGATATCATCTTATTGTCAGTTGCTCTATATTTGAAACATGCAAGCCCATACAGAAAAGACTTTAGTCAGGAAGTCAGTGTAAGGAAACTCTCTAAGAAAGAAAACAATTTTTTTCTCTTTCTTTGATGCATAATAAACATTACCTGGCATCACTTATTCTGATTTGCTTCTTGCCTACTCAAAAATTCATTATCTCTCATTGTTCATCTTGATTTGTTCATGTCCACTTAACAATCTCCATACAACTTTGTTCAGCATTGTTTCTGTATCAAGCACTTTACTGTCATTATCTGATATTACTCATCTTCATTTGCTTGGTAATACTTCCCTGATATTCTTGTTCAAGGATTCATCCTGGAAGTCCATCATAGAGCCTTTGAAATATCCAATTTTTTCAATATGTCAATATCCTTATCTATAAGCCCTGCAACTAACATTTTTTATTGTTCTGACAGAGTTTGAAAACTGATTTTCAATGCCAGTAAATCTCATGGAAAGGCCTTTCTCCCTGCTTCACAATGAAGAATACCCAACATTTTCCATATTTTTGTCAGGAGGTAAAAAGGGATATATCTAAATTTATTTACAGTCATAAATATGTATATATACAGACAAGTATATAAATATATATAACACCGTAATTTCCAGGATAAACAAGTATCACATCAATAAATAATGCACTCTCTTGACCTCCTGCCTTCAGAACAAAGATCTCAATCAGCAGAGTTGTATTTAGAAGTACAACATATTTAGCCTTTCTTAAGATGAAGAGAATTATATTTTATAATTCATTATGCCCTTCTGCCTTAGCCTTTTGTGGGTAAAAACAACTAAATGAATAGTTAATAAATAGATCAGCAAATATGGCATCTCCCTTACTCTTGAATTTTCTTCAAGAGTTTCACATTTTTAACATTAAACTCTTAGAAAATACTCAGTATTTTATCTGAAAGCAAGAAATAAGTTTCTCACACATTTGTAATTTCTCAGTCAAGGTACTCTAAATCTACTCAGTAAGTAAAAAAACCTTTTTATATTATGCAGAGTATAGGTCTCTAGATACAAATATTTAGTGTACGTCCAAAAATAAATGGAAGAGTTCTCAATATGCTCTTCAATTATTTCTATGAATAGTCTGCAAATTAATTTGTTTGCCAGCATTTCTGCAGAATGTGACAATAGAAGACAAATAAATAATTTATACAATGTGAATGAAGGTACTATAACTGTTTCATTAACTCCTCCAAAGAGCTCAAATCTGCCTTTCCTTGAGGCATCTGGTCAAACGCTCCAGAAGTTGCACCTCAAGGTTTCCTGTGATTATAGGAAATTCTACTGAAATGAAGGAAAACTGCAGAAGAGGACACCATTAGGAATCTAACCTTATCTCACATGCAGGAGGTTGAAGCCCTAAGAATGAGATCAACTGCAAAACTCATTACATTTTCAGCCAAAGGACACCAACCTTTAAGCAAAGATGGGCTAAATACAGGTGTCTCCCTTCTATGACCTTCTGTTCCCTTCTCCTTGCATACAGATTTTGTTATTGCTTTTCCCTAAGCTTCAACTTGCTGCGCTGCTCAATGAGTTCAAGCACCCCACCTCACTTCCCTGTTTTCCCCTACACACACAATCTCCATGTTTCCCTTCCCACTTCCCATTGTAGCACAGGCCACATAAAACTCATCTTTCACCAAATATTTTGGCAGCTTTGCCTTTTACATCCCCTGTCGGGGTTTAGTGTTTGCAATTTTATATATATGACTAGGAGAGTTCAGAAAGCAAAACAGGCTTACCTTAAAATTACAAAAGATAATTTATTTACACACATTAAGAAAACAAGAAAAAAAAAAATAAATAAACAACAAATGAAACTTTCAGACCATCCTTGTCTCCCCCCACAGGTATTCACTTTCCTACACACAACATGAAAAAAGACAAAACCTGTAACTTCAGTCACTTTTACCATACAAAAATAATCTTCCATCAGTTCTTTAGGAAAGGAGTCTTTTTGAGTCCCATGGAGACATGGTCACACGAGGAACAGTCCTCGGGGGGCTTCTATGCCACACATCTGCAGTGGCCTGAAAGGAGCCTCTGCAAACTGTGAAATCCAACCCATTAGCAGCTTTCCCAATACTGCATATGGGTCATAATCTGCNCTCTCTTCATGGTTCCATTATTTTATCTTGTCTTCACTCTGGGAAGAAACTTTCAGTGCCCGAAAGATCATCTGCTGGCAAGAAGAAGTGTTACATGTGCCCAGGCCTGCGGTGACCACGTGGCCTCTGCTGGCGGGAGCTGCAAACTCCTCCAAACCATGCTGGCGGTGAGAAGGCTGCTGGTGCCTTCTTTTCCACCCCTCGGTCTCATGGACGGGGCCGCTCCCCCACAGGGGCAGCGGCTCCTGGTGCCCGGCCGGGCCTGGCCCCTCACAGCAGCCACCGCAAGTTGTTACCTGGTCGCTCACCAGGAGAGAAAGAGGGTGGCTGCCTCGCCTTCTCAGCTTTTATAGGGTATTAACAAAAAACACATCCTGTTTTCTCAGTGGTTAAACTACCTGCCAACAGCCAAGAACTGGCCTCTGACAGGTGTTCAACTTTTCTAAAGGAAATTTAGGTCCTGGCAGGGTAATAACCCCACATCCTCCTTCAAGCAAAAACCAGACCGTGCCAACCCATAACATCCCCCCTCTAGGGTATCTGTATTTCTGGTCTAATGTACAGTAAGTGTGTTGTAAAGCAAGCAAATCATTTTTCCACTTCTGGCAGGTAAACCCAGATGAAACATCACTTCAAGCCCTGCTTCTTTACTGTGCATTTCCTGTTCTTGTCCCTAATTCTTTAAAGTTGATGGGTTTGTGGCTAATACAGACCAGCACAAACCTATGGAAGGTAAATTGGAATAGTTGAAGATATTGCAGCCTAAACGATACCGTATTTTGAAATTTCTCATTTGAATTCAGCTCAGTCTCTTTCTTTCCAATTATGCCAACACATACAAACTGGCTCCATAATAGCTATTAATTCATCACAGAATTAATGTTAAATACTGTATTTTGTATAAAGCTTTTAAAAAATTATATCACTAGGATATAATTTTGTGACCCTCTCATGCCCTCAGCTGTCTCAGTACAACATTCCCAACATATTCAAAAGCAATGGGTGAATGTGCATTTATATCGCTCTAGGGAAGGCTAATTATAAATAAGAAGAGTCCTCTACCTCCTAAAAAGTTTCAAGTTTCTTAAGCTAGCTCAAGTTAGCTTAAGGATGCAGAAGAGTCCCCTGCAATAGCCTCAAATAACTATGTGCTTTTTAGCATATATAATCTTCTTCAATCCAAAGGATTTCATAAAGATTCATAGATTTAAAGAACCTGAAAGAAGGGTGTGGTTTGTTTTGTTTTGTTTTTTTAAATGTGGCTAAATGTTATAGCCAGTTCTGAGCAGATTAGGGAACTATTTCTTTTAGCTCTGATCAAAAATAAGGGGAAGGTGGAAAGTATTTTTACGCCAGAAGTAGAAGTACATTTTTCTGTCTTTTTTTTCCTTTAGTTGAATACATGGATAGATAATATGCATTACGTTCAGCCTTATTCTACTGTCTCCATTCAAATTTCTAAAATTAGCTCTCCTCATCTTACTGAAATTCATGTATTTCTTCTAGATGGGGCTCATTATAGGTGTTTCAAGACAGTTATCAAAGAATATAAATCTCACTACAGCATTTGAAAGGTGATAAAGAGATTTAGGAAATAAATAACAAAAACTTTCTCCAGCAAGGTCCGTTACAATGTGAAATAGTATTTCCTGCTAGGCAGTAGAAACCTCATTATTTGAGATGTTCAAAAGAAGCCTCGCACCAGCATGAGAAAGTACAGTATATTAAATAATCCTTTATTACGAAGGGAGGATCTGACCAGATGACCTTGAGGGATCCTCCCCTTACCTAGTTTGTAACATACAATGGGTTAGCAGATAAAAATGTAATTAAAACAGGCTAAGGTAATGTATGAAGTATTAAAATTGTGTGTGAAGATACAGCATTTATATAAATAAAAATAAATATGTACTAGAAATTAGTCAGAAAGGTCCCTGGGGAACTTAGCTTACGGCTAGAGCTGTAGACATGGTCTAGAAATATAATATCAAGAACTACTGGATACTTAAAAAGGCTTCTCAAATACTTAGCTTCCTCTATACCCCCTTCTAAAATATGGGTAGATGCTATGTTTTCATTTCTTTTGGTTTTTTTTCATTTTTCAATTTTTTGAAGGTGTTGGAAACATGAACAAAATGGATAATTTCATGTGTAAATTATCCTATGGGGATTCATAAGCAACACACACAGTTTGCTAATTTGTGCAGGACAGGATGGGTGTTTAGTGCATGCAAAAAGGGTCTAAGTTTTGGTTTGCAAATTAATTTCTCAGTAATTAGACAGTATCTCTGCCTCATGTGAATTGAATCAAAGAGCTCATGGATTGCGTCTCAGCAGATGAGACAACACTGTCTAAGAGGGATTTATCTTTCTTTTTTCATTTTTCTTATTATATCAGTCCTATTTCAAGAAATAAACTTTCATTTCAATTAAAACACCTCTGTGCTGAGGTTTTCTGTACATTTTCAGTTAGGTACCATAAATAATTTCTGGAACAACCAAAAACCCCACTCATATCCAAATGCATTGGAAAAGCCTTCCTCAAATCCAACACAAAAACCCCATCCATGGATTGTTCCCATTTCTTCTGGTGCTTGATCCTTTATCTTTCAAGATGCTGTCTTCTGAGGAAGTGACATAGCATGGAGAGTTTCCAAAAAGCTGAGCTTCAAACTGAAGCTAACAGAGCTGCAGGTGCTGTGCACCTCCACTTACTTGGGACTTGTTAATCCAAGCTCAATTTTTTTCTAGTTTAACACCTCCCACAAGAAAATACAAGATTCCTCCTTCCCCTTAAGCTTGCCTGCACATAAATCTCTAGCAAGGGCAGTCTACATCATCTCCCAACACTATTCCTGAACAGCTGATGTTCTGGTGAAGATTTTTTACCTGAAAATGCAGGTTTGGTACAAGTAACTCCAGCCCCTGGGATGGGGCTGGAGCTGTTCAGTTTTCCTTTGCTGTTCCAGCCAAGTCTTCTCCCTAAAGCTGCACCATGACGTTCTTCAGGTACAATTGCATTTAGGCAAATTACAGCTTATTACACATCATTCCCTCACTCATCTGGAGGGCAGTCCTTTCATCTCTCAGACACTATTTTGACATGGACTTCAAGCAGTTTAAGCAGGAGCTTAGTGCCCAGAGGGTTCCTGAAATCAGAGGGGCTGTTTAACTTGCACAGCAGGATAAGTGCACATGTAATGAGCAGCTATCCTGTAAATGCTGCTCTGTGGCAGAAAAAAGCATGTAAGGAAGGGACAACTGAATCCTTTTCACAGAGAACTGGAGTTTTCTTTAACCTTAGACAGGCGTCACTTTTCAATTTTTTTTATATCTCTGTATACTTGATACAGGGTAAAATTTAATATGTGCTGTGTCAACATTCTCCATAGCTTGCTGAGTCAGTTCTGGTTTAAATACTTAGCTTTTCTTGAGGTGGGTGTTTGGTGGACAGTTCCCTATTTAAATTGAATCCTTGAATTTTTTGCTGCCATTCTATTTACTCCAATGCCAGCAGAAGGATGGGGTTGAGAGGGTCTCTGTAGTGGATTTTTGTTTACAAACTGTGTTCATTGTCCTCATTTGGCACTACCATGACTGGTGAACTCACAGGTCAGATATGTAGAACAGGGTGAATTGCAAGGGACCTCCAGAGGTGTCATGGACATCAAGGGGATGTTCATGTTCCACCAGAATTCCTCATCTGGCCTCATCTAACCTTCCACACTGACCAGGTATGATGAACCTGATGATCAGAGACTTCATCTCTTCCAGTCCTGAAACAGGTTTTAGGTACAAGGATTGAGTTTTGACCCTCTTTCTAAAGCTATGCTTAAAATTTTTGAGGTTTTGAGTGTAGTTTTTTGTGAGAAAGAAGACAACAGACATGATCCATGTCTTACCAGCCTCACTGTTCCTGTAAAGAGAGTGGGAAAGGGGTTTCCTCTGTCACCAAAACCCCACTGAATATGGGATGCACAACTCCATAGCTACACCTTTTTCCATCTTGTGGTTGTTGAAAGGGTACTTCCCCAGGCTCTGGGGGAGCTGTGAGAAGACATTCCAAACAATTTCTAATCTTTGCACCTGCTGCTTTTCCAACTTGTTTATGTGCAAAGATGTTTACAAAGAAGTGTTGGCTTGAATGACCAATCATGTTCAGTGTATCGGAACAGTGTATAAAAAAGGTTTGCTTTCTAATAAATGTTGCTATATGCCCTCCAAGAAGATTGGAGTCATATCATTATTTCAGCTGTCCCAAATAAAATAACAATACCGTCTCATGTCTGTGTTGCATTCAGACATTCACTCTGATCGCTGCCTAACAGATTATAGCCCCAAAATTATTATTATTATTAATAATAATAATAATAATCTACTGTGCATTTCTCAAGTAGAATTAGAGCACAGAATTTGGAAGCTTTTCAAGTAACACATTTTGTTTGCATTTTTATGAAGAGTTTTATCAATTACAATTAATTTGATGGCAGAGTTTGCAAGTCAGGCATAAGGGTGCTGAAGAGGAAACCAAATACATTTGTAGTTTTTATTTTGGGAGATTTATTATGGAGAGCTTAGGGAAAAAAACCATCAGACTTGTCCCTGCATCTCTAGAGATGCTGGAAGTAAAAGAAAAAACAGTATCTGGACTTGGAAGGGAAGAATGTGTTATCCCATCACCTAGCTATGTATGTGTTTAAATACTGTAGTTCAAACAAAAACAAAAGCAAAGCAATAGCAGACTATGGAGAAGGCCCTGTNAGATAATTTGACGGGGGTCAAAATTGCTCATTAAAAAAAAAAAAAAAAACAAAAAACACAGCCATGAGAATAAAAGATGCTGCTGCTGCTGGTTTGTTCAACATGCTGCTGCTCAGACTATGACCACCAGCTTCCTCAATTTTCTTTTCTTCCTCGTTCAAATGCTGCTTTTGCTTTTACAGACTTGAGCTGATGTAGTGAACATCAACCATCTTCTAACAACATGGCCTTCTCTGACCTCACATCAGCAGATAGCCCCCCCAGCTGAATACAGCTAATTGGTATTTACTCTTTGTTATTAAGCCTCTGCCAACCAAAAGCATGTTTAAGAAATGCCTGCTCATGAAATAACACTGCAGCACAAGTACATGTTGGGCAGAAGGACGGATGCTACCTCTCCTGATGGAGATCGGTGCATGTGAATTTTAAGAGCTTTAGT
Organism: Hylia prasina; assembly: GCA_013397195.1. Lineage (NCBI taxonomy): Eukaryota > Metazoa > Chordata > Aves > Passeriformes > Sylviidae > Hylia > Hylia prasina. The sequence continues at coordinate 102,399 of VYXD01013624.1, read as the reverse complement.
TTCACATGAATTGAGCCTGATGTTGCACAAAAATTTGTCATGTTGCAGTCCAAGATAAGGAAGCTTCTCATATATACCCATTCTGCTACCTTAACACTTCCTAGGGAAAAATAGTAAATAAATGTCATAGCCTAGGCTTTATCCATCTCCAAGGACCAAAGATCAGTGGTTTGCTCAGAGCATCTGAAAGAGCAGTAACAGTTGATACATTAAAGTATCCTGTGTTTGCATTGCCTACAACAACATGAGGGTCATTATTATATTTTATAGCTTGGAATCACAATAACGTTAAAAGAGCTTTTGAAAAAAAAAAAACAACTTATTTTATAAAAATAACAGCTTTATACTGCCTATTCATAGCTACAGTTTGTTTGTTCAATTTATGAATAAATAATTCCTTAGGAGGGTTGAGACTCCAGTTGTGGATATCTGTGTATATTCCCTGTTTTTCATGCTACTTGGTCAGTCAGCAACATTTTATAGTCTGCCCAGAATTTTAAGCTACCTCAGGAAGTGGCAGAAATCCAGCCTGTATTTTAGAAGTGCATTGATCTATAACACACTCACACCAGATATACTGGATCTGGAGGGTGGGACCAGGCTCTACTCACAGCAACCTCTGTTACAAGAATCTCTCAGGAGAGTCACATGGGGGGAATCTTCAAAGCCTCACAAAACTTTTCTGGCAATGCCATTCTTATAGGAAAAAAAAATTGTTCTTAACTTTATGAATTAATGTATTAAATTACTCGAATATTTTGTACTGGTATAAAATAAGAATTCTGGTTTATATTCTGTGAAATTACTGTTTTAGTAATTCCTGAGTTCACTGTTTTAGTGTCACATATCTGTAACTCTTAACTTTAACGTAAGAAAACAAGAAATCGGGTTTTTCTTACACCAAGCAGAATAAATCCAGGATCCCTTCCCCAGTGTTAAAAATGTTCTGGACCCTTTATTATTGCCCTTCAACTCATGCAGTCATTTTCACTAGATATTCAAGGAAAAAAAACATTTGCAAATCATCAGAGAAATGACAGTATCTGAGGTGAGAGTTTACGTGAGGCACAGTGGACTCAAACTCGTGGGTCTTATTTGCACAGGTATCAAAACACCAACATGCCTTTGCTGTCAGCCTCCTGTGCCAACCTGGCTGTCACCTCCTTCTCTTGTCTCTCAGCTTCTCTTTTTCCTGAGGAAGTCCAAAATGTCAGGAGTTTGAATAAAAACAGATATTTTACCATGCCCACCAGCTCTACAGCCTTATTTGAGTCTCAAACCCTCCCTTTAGCTACAGTTTTGCACACATACAAAGGCATCCTGCACAAAGTGTAAAGTCAAGCTAGTGCATAATTTGAGAATTATTCATAGCACTCTATCAAAACAAAGAAGTGAAGTAAAAGAGTAAAAATTCCTGTACTAGCTTGACTTTACACTTTGTGCAGGATGCCTTTGTATGTGTGCAAAACTGTAGCTAAAGGGAGGGTTTGAGACTCAAAAAACCTAGTTTGTTAAAACTTTTAAACAGAAAATTAATGTTGACAATAACAGGCTTCACAGAAGCTCACAACCTTGAAAATCTTCAAAATGTGATGACATTTCCACCATTCCACTTGGCTTTAGTTTGGTTTGATAGGAGCTATCTGATTCTTCCTCAGAAGCTAATGAGTGCCTGTAACAGCAAGTGAAAAAGAAACATGAACTGGAAAAGAGCCGCTCTTTGGTTTCTCATCATTGCCGTTGTCAGGGAAACAGCTTCCCCATCAATGGATGGCATGGGGTTGGACCAGCTGCTTCCTCCCAAGGCTGGCTCCCCGACATCACAAGGCTGCACTGAACAGACTAGAAAGAAAACTGAATAAATGCACATCTCTCTGAAAAAGATCAGTTGAAACAAAGCTCAGCAGAGTTACGGCTCTTCCCATTATGTCTTTTGAGCACGACAGCACAAGAATTGTCTCTGAGAGACATCATAAATCTGAGATACCGACAAAACATGGCTATTAAAGATCCCATGCCATCTTTTCATAAGATTAAACACATTGTTAGTCTCACCGCCTTGGCTGCACTCCAAGTTGAATAATTTTAATCTGTATAACATACCTAAATTCCCCTGCCACTTAAACACAAGAAAGTTTTTATCACTTCCTTTTTTGAAGCACCAGGGGTCATTGCTGGTGCATTTTAATGGCTTTATGCCACCAAATGCCCAGGAGAAGTGACACACTCATTCCCGAGAAGACACAAACAAACAAACCCATAATTCCATGCATAGCAAATATGCTACACAAAAGCCTGTTTCACATATGAACACACCAGGTTTGCACAAAGATGATTATAATAAAGCTAGACATGATTAGTGAATGATTAAAAAATTATGGAGAAGCTGTAGGGAACATGTGCTTGCTACAATTTTTGATACACGCCGAAGATTTAGTTAGATTTAGTTTCTGACATTTCTCCAGGTCTCTGTATCATTCATTTTTACTTGGAATATGAGTTTAGTTTCTCTTTCATGACAGTGTGTCCAGGAACTTACGTTAACTTTTTATTAAAAGCTAATTAATTTTATATTTTGCCTTGGTCATCAAGTGTGTCCAGTGATACAAGACAAGTAAATTCTCTTCCTGACCCCCTACCTGGGCACTTAGGCATCACCAGAACCTGAACAGGCTCCTTCCCCCATGGGAATCTCATGAAGTTTAGAAAGACCAAGCGCAAGGTGCTGCACCTGGGTTGGGGCAAACCCTGTTATCAACATAGGCTGGGGGATGAGCAGATCAAGAGCAGCCCTGCCCCGAAGAACCTGGGGGCGCTGGTGAATGGCGGACTGGACCACGTGTGCTGGCCACGTGTGCTGGCAGCCCAGAGAGCCAACCAAGTGTGTCCTGGGCTGTCACTGTGTCCCTCTCGGAGTGACCACTCCATCTGCCGTGGCTAGCCAGACACAGCTGACCTGTGGGGGGACACTCCTCCGAATCCTGGGAATCGGGGGAGCAGCTAAGGGATTTCTCCCTTTCACGGAGAGACTTTCACGACGGCGGCAGAGGAAGGAGTCAGGCTAGACTGGAGGGCAAAATCCAAAGCTTTATTTCGTGTCCACAGGGACTGCGAACTTCAGGGTTGCTGCTCCAGGAGAGCCCCCAGGTCAAGGGTAACAGCAGCTTAAATGCAGGGGAGGTGCAAAGGGAGGAGATAAACAATCCTCCAATGAACAACAAGGGGGGAGTGGAACAGCATAGGAGAGACATTTAGGAAGGCAAATGAGAATGTCTAAGGAGGGGTCCCCTCTGTCCCTGTCTTATCACTCCACGACCGCCACTGAGCTTTCTAGAAGCTAGGAGGGGTAGCAGGGTGACAGACAAGGCCCGGAGGAGGGGGGCCAGGGGGAACATAGTAGGATTGACAACTGGGACAAAACATTATCAAAAACAGAGGGGAGAAGGGAACAAACCATTCAAACATAACACAACAGGCNACTCCACGACCGCCACTGAGCTTTCTAGAAGCTAGGAGGGGTAGCAGGGTGACAGACAAGGCCCGGAGGAGGGGGGCCAGGGGGAACATAGTAGGATTGACAACTGGGACAAAACATTATCAAAAACAGAGGGGAGAAGGGAACAAACCATTCAAACATAACACAACAGGCAACAAAACCAACAACACAACACAACACTGGGCTGCATCAGGAGCACTGTGGGCAGCAGGGGAGGGAGGGGATTCTGCCCCTCTGGTCTGCCCTGGGACCCCACCTGCAGTGCTGTATCCAGCTCTGGCATCCCAGCACAGGAAGGACAGGGAGCTGATGGAGCCAGTCCAGGGGAGGTCACCAAGATGATTCAAGGGATGGAGCACCACTCCAACAAAGAAAGGCTTAGAGAGTTGGGGTTATTCAGCCTGGAGAAGAGAAGGCTTTGGGGTGATCTAACTGTGGCCTTCCAGTGCCTGAAAAGAGCCTAGAAGGGAGATGGAGAGGGACTTCTTACAAAGGTTTTTACTGATAGGCAATAAGGAACAGCATTAAACTAAGAGAGGGAAGGTTTAGATTAGATTAGGAAAAAAATCTTTACTGTGAGGCTGGTGAGGCACCAGAACAGGTTTCCCAGGGAAGCTGTGGATGCCTTACCCACAGAAGTGTTCAAGGCCAGGTTGGATGGGGCTTTGAGCAACCTGGTCTAGTGAAAGGTGTCCCAGCCTACGGCAGGGGGGTTGAACTAGATGATCTTTAGGATCCCTTCCAACCTAAAGCAATCTGTGATTCAATGAAAAGAAACCTTGACAAAGCCAAAAATTAAAATAAACTACATTTTTACTTATTTACAATTTTTTTGTTTGCATACTTGCTCCACTTCTAGTGCTTAAATCACTTGAAATACAAGAATGGCTCTCTCATAATTTGTCCAATATAAGTACAAGAAATTTGTTTACTTGCTTTCTTCCCCAGTAGACCCCACCCTATCCTGCTTTCATTCATCCTGGGATAGGAAATTACAGTAGTCTAGACTTCCATAATTGCCAACAGGATCACAGTTTGTCCCTGGTTTTCCCTTTCTCTACTGACACATTCTGTTCTTTAACTAGGTACATGATGAGATGTAATTTGAATTTACAGCATGGAAAAGAATCCCCAAACACATTAGAAACTCATCTGCCAACTGCCTGCAGCGATTGTTCCTCTCATTTCTGAAACACAACCACTTCTACTGTGAAGCAAACTGACTTTTAATGGCATTGCAACTGTTTAAGATGGAGAAGAAGATAGACACTGTATCCAGTGATAATATCCAAGAGATTTTCAAGCTGATCCACACTCCTTCAGTGGCTCTCCTGGAGCTTTTCCTGATGGTCTGTGGAAAGCTGCCTCAGTGTATTGTCCAAAACCCTTCTCCAGTTGTTTTAACCAGAATGCCAGAAGATCTTTGGAAAGTAGAGGCAGCCTGTTTTATGTTTGACCCCATGTGGAAATGCTGCATCCAGACATAGGGTAAAAAAAAAATAAATTAAATATATATATATATATATATATATAAAATGAGAAAGTATAAAAAGTGCAAATATAATGCATGAAGGAATATTAGACAATGACACAAGCTGTGGGATTATTCATGTCTGGCTTTCTAGAGTACGTCCATTAGGCATCCATGAAATTCTATAGTATTTTCTCCCACTTCAATAATTAACTGCAGGAAACAATTTTGAAGTCCCAGAGAAACTAATTAAAAGGTGTTCTTGAACTGAGGCTTGAGTCACAATTAAGTTTCATAAGACTTTCTCATACAGTAGACTGAGTTATTAAGAAAAAGAAAAAACGTCACCAGAAATGACATTTTACTCCCATTTTGGCAGCAACAAATCATTCTGGTATACGAATGGACTCCATGATCAGTGACCACAGCATTTGCAGAATTTTTCTATAGCCAGAAGAGGCCTTTTGTATATGTCTCACAATACTTCCCTCACTTTGGTTGCATGCAGGGAGAACTTGGCTTTATGGAAGAGCGGGTTTTGCAGGCATACTTGAGCGGAATGCTAAAAGAAATGCAAGATATATAATTGCACAGCATCTGAATTGTCTAGGATGCAGCAAGCTATAGAAGCTTATTAAAAAAAATAAAAATAAAGAGCTACATATCATCCTTCCCCCAAGGAAGCCAAGGTTTGAATATGTGAGGACTATCAATAAGCTGAGGAAGGAGCAATGAGAAGCTACACAATGAAAAATCAGTCAAAAGAACAAATCTCTCTTTTGAAAACACAAAACCTACCACATTTGGCAGGAAGGAGACTATTGAGGACTACGCACAAGACAATCTTTTGTTGCCAAGCAGCAAAAAGCTGTTGTTTCCCCATCAGTGAGGACCTTTGTGCCACAGAGGGAACATCCCTGAGGGAAACAGAGCCAACAACTTTCCATTGCACTGAGTTAAGGCTTCTCAGGGAAAAGCTGAATCGAAGCTAATCATAGCTACTTTTAGGCCTGTTACTTGGCAATTGATGATTTTGAGGGCCTGCCACTCTTGACTAAGCAGAAACAAAGTCCTTCTAAGACCATAGAAAAACAGATCAGTTTACAGTCCCTGACAACTCCTCCAGTTATGCCTCACTCTGTATTCGCACAAGAAAACATGCAAAAGGACAAACATGAACTTATCCTTAGAGCTTGAACCTCTTCGCAATTGCAGCCCCCACTGCTACTCTCAGAGGTGGCTTTACCACTGCACCTTGCAGAGATGTGACAATAGCAGCAGAGAGATGACCAAGGCTGCAGGGCTCAGTCTGTTGTTTGCTGCTGCTTCTGCCCATGCTGTTCAGAGGACAGGGCTGGGTCTCAACCCATCAGTTTATGTTTTACAATCTCTTCATAATAACAAATTGTAGACAAAATTCAGATTTTACATTGTCCAGGGACTTAGAACAAAATGTGATATTAAGAAGTATATCTATCTACCCATACCTGAATCCTTCCCATTGGCTACCTAATGAGTTAAACAATAAGAGAAAAGGGTTGTTTAGTACTTCTTAACTAAATTTGTAGCAAGACTCGACATGGAATCTGAAAATGCTGTGTCATCCACTTTAAAAGAAATGAAGTGTGCAATTGTAATTCTTGTCAAGGTTTTAACAATCTGCAAAGAACATTTTAGCAGTTTCAAAATACAGACAATGCTTTTTTACTAGGTAATTTGTGCAATTTGCAAAATTCTCATCCTTACAATCCAGATAGAAAGTGTGCTACTTATTCAACACCTTCTACGTTTGGAAAGCAAATGGTGGAGAAAAAAACAACTGCAATTTTTCACATCCTAAAAATTTTTTGTTGTTGTTGTTTCATTGACTAATTATTTTAACATTCACTTTTCTACAGCTAAGTACACTGCAACGGGTATTACATATTTTCACTCATGCTGTAGAGGTATTTATTAGCTAACAGCTACATTGCTATCACAGTTGAAAACTTCACCACACACAGCCATGAAAGTAACACCATAAAATAAATAATATAGCTGTAATATCACTGGGAAAACAACCTTTGTGATAGAAAATATTTTCATCATATTTTCATTTTTACTGCAAAAGTCAAATAATGAATATACATCTGTAAATTTCTCTTCAAAGTCTAAAATGTAAAGAAAAATAGTCAGGGTTCTATTCTGACTTGTAGATTAATCCCCATTTTATGCAGCCACTTAAGGAAAAACTAACTTTCAAACCTTCATTTTCTTCACCCTACACAAATCACCCCTGAGTAAAAAGAATGGCCATAATATACAAAATTATCTTGGCATCGAATCCATACTGAATCTCAGCTGAGATTCAAAATATTTTATTTTCATTTTATTTTCACTTTTGTCATGACACTTCTCATTTTAGATTTGCCTCCAAAGGAATATGTTGCTATAAATTACCCATTCTTAGAACACCTTCCATGCTAGAGAAAATTAAGAAGTCCCAAGAGAAGCTGTGCTGGGATATTTTCACAGGAATCTTCTGTAGCCTGGAGGTTTGAAGAGATGAAAGCATGTAGTGTTAGGTGGATGGAGCTTTATTGCAGTTCTTCGCCCTCGGGGTCAAATCTTAGCTATCCCCAGACCCCGGTGCTTGAACCCGATAATGGACAGAAGATAAAAGACATAGGCACTCTTTTTCTTCCCCGGGACCACAGTCCCAGCTTTATTGTAGAACCCAAACTCCAGGAGGGAGAGAAAGAGAGAAAGGGATCTCATGGCAGGGGATTTTAAACCCAGGGGAAAAGGGGGGAGGGGAGGGGAAGGGGGAGGAACCACAACCAGTGGGAAGCAACCCGGAGGAGGGGCATAGGGAGGGACCAACTAGAGGATACTGCCACCAGAACCCAGAGGGGGGTACAGAACATAACATGTGCAAAATATAATAAAACTATTTCTTGTGTGTAAATATGATAAACCACCCAGTGCAATATAATAACAAAATGAACTAACTATTTAGTGCACTACAACAGAGCTTCTAACTCCTCATCAGAGAACTGAAAGGAAAGCTACAGATTCATGTCACCCAGATGCTATTCAGAGGCCTCCTTTGGACAAGGTTTGGCAATTCCTTACCTCCGGAAAGCTGACTACGGAGTCTACCTACCAAGAGCTATAAACCTTCCACAGAATACCTGGTGTGGCTCTAATTTAAGCCTTGATGCAATGCTTGGGTCTCTGAGGACAGTGAGGTTTGGAGGAATTGAATCCCAGCAAAGTGTCCACCTGGACTGTAGCAAAGGCACAGATTCAGACTGATTTAATCTGCTGGAGCTTTCTCTGTAGTCCATTCCCACTCTAGTTCAGGTCTAGAGTTATCCTGGCAGGTTTTAATTACCCAGGAGCAGTCTAAACAGATCATCTTTTCCCAGTATCTAAATAGTACTTTTTAATCTCCTTTTTACTGTTCCTGAGTCTCATTGTACCTCAAGATTGATATGAAGCACAGCAGTTATACCCTAGGGGATCTGTCTCCATCTGCTCTTCTGCACCCCCACCACATCCTTGTGCAGCTTCATACCACAGGTACCATCCTTCCATTCTGCAAGATTTAACAGTATTTCCCATGGATGGATGATAATTTTGGTTTTTTTAAATCATTCTTTCCCCCCATTTCTGCATCTCTAGCTCTGTAATATCAGTTCTAGTTTTCACATCTCAGAGGGCAAAAACAATAGTAGTCCCCTAAATGAATTTTTTTTTTCTGATTCTCAAAAATTCCACTTGTGTTTACGGACTTTGAAAACTTGGATCAACTGTCCAAAGTCACGTTAAGAGAGTTGCTGTTAAGAATGAGGGAAATCCTGATCAATATCTCCCTCTCAGTCTCTCCCCTTGTCATACACACATCCACTTATGTCCCCAGAATAATGCCATGATACAGAAATAGCAAGCACCTCTAAAAGACAATGAAACAAAGCCTGTTTTACAGGACCATCACCAAATGAGAGAGATTTTTTCTGGTGAAATTGAAGGTTCAAAGCTCTGATATAAATTGACCCATCCCACAATCAAAGCAGGACTGAGAGAAGAGCGATGAAGACAAAAAAGAAAAAAATACAAAGTGCTAATGCACCAACCGAAAGGCAGAGCACCATTTTCTTTTTCCGATTTACTGTGGTGAAACAGAAAACTTTAAGAATGAAAAGAACTGGTACCCACTGCAAGGCACTGGGTGGTGTGGGCACAGATATGCTGAGCATTGCTACTCAGCAAAACAAACCAAATATGAACATCTGGCTGCTGCTTTTGCTGGAGAGCATTGCACCCATTCAGTTTCTATTGCATAGGAGAGTTGGACTCATTTGCTTTCTCTTGCTTCGCTCAAAAAAAATCAGTTGAATGAAAGGTGATTTAAATTAAAAGTCAAGTAAGCCAAGCTGAAACAAGAGAAGAGCTCTGGCAGTTCAGCATACACTTAATCTATGTGTGAGAAGCATTTCTCAGGCAAGCACAACAGTTAACACTAATGCATCTACATTGCACACTGCAGTGCATTGTTAGAACAGAGCTGGCTTTAAACTTGTTTCCTAGGTGCTGGAGACAATGGTGTCATGATATTAGAGAGCTCTGGAATAGTTATTTTACCACAGTTGTCTAAACAGACAGATCCCAAGGACTGCAGGGTGAGATCAAGAGGCTGCAAGTCTGTTCAAATGCCAAGAAAGCAGGTCCTTTTTATGAAAAGGGAATTTATTAACATGCTTAATACATGCAGCTGACAAATATATTATTGTTTCCTTTCCAGTGGCATCGAGAGGCTGAGATAAGGATTCCCAGCTGTGCTAAACATTATGTAGGCATAGAGCAAAAGACAGGCTCCATTCAGAGGAGCCTGCACTGTACAAAGGCATTGTGCAACTGTGATTCAGTTCTGCCTTGTCAGCAACACTGCAGTGTAAAGCCTGGATTTCTCATCTGCATCTTGGAGCAGCAACTTAAGGATTCCATGTAAAAAAAACTGGTTTGCCAACCTGATGCTCTATTATACCCACCAGACCCCTAATAACAGATTTGGATGGTACACTAGTTAAACACAGGGAAAATCTAAAATCTGTGTCTTTCTTTATCACAGTATTAAATACTGTAACACTAACTCAGGTGCTAGTTCACTTATTCTGCTTTACACAGCTCTGTGTCAGTCTTCTATAATAAACCATGACTCATAAACATCTCAAACATTTCCCTGGGTGCTCAGTATTTTACTACATGGATGCCAATTATGCTTGAGCAGCAGACTGCACAAGCCTGGACAGTCATCTATTATATGAATGCTTCCACTGATTCCTTTACTACAGAGGGTTATGCTTTCATATATCATACTGAATAGGATTTGTTTCCACAGGCATTGAGGATAAACAGTTGGTGAAAGTGCTTTCGCAGGTTACAGGCACCACTGTGCTTGACCTTACTCAAAGATTTCTCAGACTTTGAATAATATATCTTCCTCTCACCCAGCCACCATCACCTTTTTCTTTTAAAGCAAACTCGGCCATGAGGAAAAAAAAAACAACCCAGTTTTACAGATATAAAGTGATACTTATTGTGCTCAACACAATTTAACAGGATTGACTTAAATAAAGGAGCTTGAAAATAACAGCATGAGCAGCAGGTTATCCTCTAAAAATACCCAGTTCATGGAGCACTCAGTAATGAAAAGCATCCAGCTCATGCAGATGTATACAATATATTTGTACCTTGAGGTACAAAACACACTGAAAATCAGATAATGGTCTGGATATTATAGTGCTCTGCTTTTAAAAAGAACTGGCTTCTTCACCAACAAGAACATTTTCTAAGTTACATGTTAGTGCCACATGGTCAAGGTAACACTGAAACCACAAAAATACTGACTTCTGTTCTTGAAACACTGACATCTCACAAACATCACATGCCTGCTTTTAACTCAGGGGTTGTTGACTGCTTCCCTGGAAGAGGTAGGAATCCCTGCTGGAGCATCAGGCACCAGGCAGGAACTAAGCCCCATGAGGCAAGAGTGAGAACAGAGCACACTACATCAGAGCATTCCCACCATTAAAATCCCTGCAGATACCTCCCAGACATCATAGAAAGGCCCAGAACATTTCCTGGACTTTCTATGCAAAGCCAAGGGAGAGGTTTCTCTTCTTGGCCTGGCTACTGATTGGTTGACCAAAGTATTCTTTACTCCTCCTCCCCTGAGCTGGGTCTCCAGCTGTCACCGCCACTTCAGCATCTTTCTAAGATACATTACCAATGCTAAAATGGGTTCATGGGCTACTCTTTTTAGGTCTTCAGCCTGGTGCAATGGATTGCTGCCTGAAATGTGCAGCAATTTTGTCTCCAGTAAACTAAAGATTTCCTGTCAAAGGGATTAGAGTTCTAAAATGAGCTGCTAAGGACAAACAGGAGCATAAATACCACACAGTTACTGGCAAATGGGGTCAGGAATTTGAAGACCATAAAGGAGCACTCCTCCTCCACTTGGGGAGGAGATAGAAATGCTCAGTTCAGACTGGAATAAGACTGGGCTAAATGAAAGTCAGAGAAAAGCACAAGATGGCAGATGGGAACTTCATTTTATATCTGGGAGACTGAAACAAAATTGATGCTTTATTTGCATTTGTAGTCTGCAAGCTTGATGAGGGGAATACAATTAAAAGAAATTAATCACTGTGTATTTTTGCCTGACTGATCTGACTTCACTAGAACCACATGTTTTGTTTTAAAATGTCATTTTAAAGTGGGAAAAAATCTTTTTTTTTCCATAGGTTGCTCTGAATGAACCAAGGCTTGGGGGGCGAAGTCTACTGCTAAATAACAATTATCACATCTTGTCCAGTGTCTCCTGCACATACATGCAGAATCTCTCTGTATTGCTGACTCAATATACAAAGCTCTTCGAACTATCACTCATCTATATGCCATAGCCACCTTCCTACTGGTCTTTTGGGGTCTTAGTCTTCTTCAACAAAAAATTCCCAAATAATCTCATGTCCACCCAGCTTCCTTTTCCATTTCTTAGGCTATCCTTTTTACCTTGCCTCCCCAATCCCAATATTCACTTAACTTTTCCTCCCAGAGCCAGTCTCAAGCACTAGCAGGAGCTTCCCTGCTGTTTCTTCTCATTTTATTGCTTCATCTCCTGTAGCTGTACTGCTACAAATTATTTTCTGTCTGCCTTTAGTCTGTCTCAGTCCATTGTACCATTAACTCTATTAACAAATTTTTATATTATTTTTATTTTATTTTTTTCTCCCAGAAAAACCTTTTAGCTTAGCTTGGCTGGTGTCTGCAAGCCCAGCATCCACAGCAAAGAAAAATTTTTTTCCCATTAGAGAGAGGCCACTGTTGCTCAGCTTTGTCATGGCTGGTCTGATCCATGCAAATTATGAAAACAATGTATGGCCATTGTGCCTTTTCAGCATTTTGAAAGTAATACTCAGAAGGCAAAAATTCATGAGACGGTTTTCATGAGAGATCATGAAAACTCAGGTTTTGTTGGTCATAAAGGCACTTTTAGAGGCTCCAGTGGGCCAAGGTGCTGTCTGTCCTGTTCTCCCCTGCTCCAAGTTACGTGTCAGTCAGTTTTACTGAAAGTCCCTGCACAGCAGTCTGCAAATACTTTATAAAACCATAAAAGCCCAGGTTGGAAAATGCCAGATATACTTCGCTCAGCTTGTTTCTTCCACCTGGTCAAGGCCAGGCCCAGTTCTACCTCCTCAAGGCACACAGAGATGGCTCCTATTGAAAGATACATGGAAGCCAGCAGTCCCACAGCATTCCAGCAGAGGTGCAAAAGGGCTGGAAACACTGAGAGCTGCCCAAAGCATGGATCAGCAAATGAAGTGATTGAAGATGTATCTCCTCATCACATCTCCACCACACAGGAAAAACAAAGCGTAGGACTGAAACAGTTAAAAAGAGAATCATTTATGTGAGAGGTATGAGGTAAATGCTTCCCTAAAGAGTCAGATTCTACGCATGTTTCTGCTATAGCCTTTACACCAAGACCAAGCAAATCACTTAAAATCAATTGCTGAGTAGTCACTGAGATCTATAAAGTACCTAAATATCTTTGCCTGCAGCAATTAGGCGTGTAAAAACCTTAAAGAAAATATACTTAACTCTGTGTGTCCATTTCCCAAGCAGTCATCTGAAAATCACTGGATCCAACTGGCAGAAACACTGAGTACCCACAGACCCAATGGACAACAACAAAAATATTATCTCACTTTTATAAACAGATGATGTTTCTTATTTGTTGAATAAACAACCAACAACTGGTGGACCCTTCTTGCCTTCAACCCCTTATCTGAATTCCCAGTCTGTAAAACAGAAACTTTGTCATAACTTTACACCCCAGGTTAATCTGAAGATAAAATTGACATCTATAAGGCATTCAGACACTGCACTGAGGAGCATTGTGGAAAAACCTAACCATGTGATTATTAATAATTTTCCCATCATTGTACATGTCCTCATTAACAAGCACTGTTCACCTTTTCTACCAGAACTAGAAAGATGTCCTACAGGAAGTGTGATTCAAGGCTGAATCATAATTCATACAGACAAGATGACCACGTTGCAACAGTCAGAGCAGTTTCTCCTTTGCAGATAATTGAGAAATTTGGATAAAATTGTCAGGGGAAAAAAAATCACTTCTAGGAAAATCAGATGTTTTAAACTGCATCTGTGGATTTGCTCTAACTTGGGCCTCCTTTTTTCTACTTTCTATGTATCTAGATGCCCTAGGGAAGCTGCTGGTAGCTTAGGTTGTTCTGAAGATATAATGAAACATGTAGAAAGTGTAGTTAGTAACTTTCTTGCCCTGTAATAGGTTGTGCTAACTTGTCCTTTGGTATCAGGAATTCTTTTAAGAGTAGCATATAGTGTTGCTGTAAGATATAAAAAAGATTTTCTATAAATTGCCATGTCTTTAAAAATCTGCAAAAGTGTTTATTCTGCTAGAGCATGGGGTGGGGGTGGAGAGAAGTTATCATGGGGAAAAAATGTACTAGGCAACATGGCTCAATGCTTATGAGAGAGGAAACCTCTGTCAAGCTTCTGTAATTGCATCGGACTTTGACAATGTGAGGATACTAATTTATGTTTTACAAATCCAGTAAAATGTCAAAAGGAACGAAAAAAACCAAAAATGAGCAACACATCATGTCATGGAATGCAGTTTTATGTTGGGTGACTTGGTTATGCAGCTGAGCATATAATTTATAGGGCGTACTGGACTAGACTTTCTGAAACTCTCAACTACAAAACATGCCTTGAATAAATCCAGGTGCTTCCTGCAACCTAAACTGTAGTAAAATGTTGGATGCGGAGAACTGAGACTTTGGGGTATTTTTGCCAAATATGGCTTACGAACTAGCACAAGTCCACACACAGCTGTTGAAAGCCAGTAAGTTAACTCTTCCCTGACTAAAAATGCATCAAGAATGTTCACCAGACATTAAAAGCCAATGAGCTCCCTCCCATTGCTTGTGAGTCAAATATGCCTGCAAAAAAAAAAGGTAGGAGATCAACATCTGTAATTACGATCTGCCTTTCGACAAAAGGAATCCCAGGCACATGGAAATAGCACTGTGTGATCCAGCCACTTCCAGCAGTGCAGATGCCTGGACTGGGCACAGTCGGCGCACTGCCTTACACAGTGTACCTGGGTAGGATGTGCCAGGGCAAGTACACAGCAATCCCACACACACTCTGCAGAGTACCGTGGTTCTGCTGACAATGTTAAAGTTAATGTTCGTTAACATAAGGAGACATAAGTGATGATCTCAGTCCCTTGAGAGGAAGGATGCAACAAGGCAGGGCTCCTCAGCTACTGCAATCAGGAATGACCCCCCTGGACCTGTCTAAAGAGGACGAGGAGTTGATGGGACAAACATATTTTTACAGAATCACAGAATAAGCTGAGTTAGAAGGTATCCACAGGGATCATCAAGTCCAACTACACAGCACCATCCTCAAGAGTCACACTAAGCACCTGAGAGTGTTGTCCAAACCCTTCTTGAGCTCTGTCAGGCTTGGTGCTGTGACCACTTCCCTGGGGAGCTGTTCTAGTGCCCAGCCACCCTCTGGGTGAAAAATCTTTTCCTAATATCCAGCCTAAACCTCCCCTGACACAGGTCCAGGCCATTCCCTCGGGTCCTGTCACTGTTCACTACAGAGAAGAGATCAGTGCCTGCCCCTTCTCTTCCCCTCACCAGGAAGTTGTAACTGCAGTGAGGTCTACCCTCAGTCTCCTCCAGGTTGAACAGTCTAAGTGACCCCAGTCACTCCTCAGACAGTTTCCCCTCAAGGCCCTTCATCATCCTCATGCTTCTCCTTTGGACACTCTCTAGCATTTTTTTTCTATAATATTTTTCTTATATTGTGGCACCCAAAACTACCCCCAGCACTCAAGGTGAGGCCGGCCCAGTGCAGATCAGAGTGGGATAATCCCCACCCTTGTCCGGCTGGCCATGCTGTGCCTGATGCCCCCAGGACAAGGATGTCCCTCCTGGCTGCCAGGGCACTGCTGACTTGTTCAACTTGCCATTGACCAGGCCCTCCAGGCCCCTTTCCACGGCACTGCTTTCCAGCATT
This sequence comes from Hylia prasina, assembly GCA_013397195.1. Classification (NCBI taxonomy): domain Eukaryota; kingdom Metazoa; phylum Chordata; class Aves; order Passeriformes; family Sylviidae; genus Hylia; species Hylia prasina. The sequence goes on along the minus strand of VYXD01013624.1, from coordinate 86,809 downwards.
TCATTCCCCAGTCTAAGCACACAACCAGTGTTGCCTCATCCCAGGTGCAGACTCTTTCCCCTTTTTGAACTTCCAACAATGGTTGGTTGCCCAGTCTTCTCATTTGTTGAGGTCTCCCTGCAGGGCTTCCCTGCCTTTGATGCAGTTTTAAACATATTTTCAAGCACTCAACAAGAGCTTACATTTTTCTTTAAGATCCAACAATCAAACCTGGATGGTACAGTTCTCAAGACTGAGCTCTTTGGAAGACACAAGATCAAACAAGAGCTGCTCCTATTTCAGGTTTTTAAGGAATAATTTCCATCCATTCTTCCCAATCCATAGCTTTTATCTACTTACCTACTGACTACATACATGAGGAATTTGTAAAGAGCAGACTGAAATTAGATGTACATGAAGGCACCATATGCATCTGAGGAAGGATGTGTGTAGTAGAATATGCTTAAAGAAGAATTCTATAACATGTGAATTAAATAAAGGACTAATACCTGTCTCTGAAGATTAATAAACTCATAATCTGTGAATGACCTCTACTCTCTCAGTGGTAGCTACAATATAGTTTTGCCTCTCAGCTGACATGCTCCTTTTCCGAGTGTCAGTTTTCCTGCACATGCTGATTTCCCATCCTCCTAACTAGTTCCGATGGCTTGTTCCTCCAGCTACAGCTCACAGTTTATTATTTTGAAGACCCTTGCTGTGAAGGGTCCTTGGCTAGGAAGGACAGTATTGCTATAATGACATTTTGCTTTTTAGTATTCTCACCTGTAAAACAGATAGTTCAGCTCAGTGCTCTGTGGTTCTGTCTGGTTAAAAAGGCACCTAGAGCATCAAAAATAGCAGAGAGATACTGTGAATTATTATTTTTAGGTTTCATTTTGTATATATCTACGTTCTTTCCCTTTGCCACACAAAAATGTTTTAAAGAGGAACTGTTCTTTCCACAAGAGCAGTTTTCACTATTCACCACCTATTTTCCTCATACTGAGAAACTGGTGAAGCTGGTGGAAGTAGACACAATTACAGGTATCCTCTGAGTAAAACATCAAGAACAAGTGTTGTATTGCACTAAACAGTTAGTTCATTTGTTATTATATTGCAGTGGGTAGTTTGTCATATTTGCACACAAAAGTAGTTTTATTATATTTTGCACATGGTATGTTCTGTACCCCTCTCTGGGTTCTGGTGGTGGTATCCTCTAGTTGGCCCCTCCCTATGCCCCTCCCCCAGGTTGCCTCCCATTGGTTATGGTTCCTCCCCCTTTCCCCCCCTCTTTTCCTCCAGGTTTAAAATCCCCAAGAGGGGGACTTGCCTCTTCTTTTCCTTCTCCTGGAGCTTGGGTTCAGCAATAAAGCTGGGACCGTGTTCTGAGGAGAAAAGAGTGCTTCTTGTCTTTTACCTTCTGCCCACAATCGGGTTCACACACCCGACAGTCTGGAGATAGCCAAAATTTGACCCCAAGAGCATAGGAAAAGTGATAAACAAGGAGTCAAGAACAATTCCCAAGACCCTCAGTCCAAAATTTATATGTATAAAATCTTCAAAACAGTAAAAAGCACTTTTTTTTTTTTTAACAGAAAGATCTCTTAGTTGGAGATCTTCACAGTGTATAATTTAACTTGTGTTTCGAAAATGGAAAGCAACATAAACACATTTTTTCGCTGTTCAAATTCTGTCATAGAACCCACAGAAAACAAATCTTCACAGTATCCAAGATCCAAACCTGGAAGAAGCCTTCATTCTCCATTAGCCAGAGAGACTGAATGTGGCAGTGCCTCACCTTTCAAACTCAGCTATTTATCTGTGCTGGCAAAAATAAAGAAACTTGAGTGCTGTCCCCTGCATCGAATAACCCTCTACACCTAACAGCATTACCATGACAAAAAGAGTAGTTATGATTCCTCCTACACAGGAGTAGAGGAAGAAAAACTTGTAAATTGGCAGTGACATCATCTGCTAGAAAGTGATTCACACTTCATGAAACAGCAGGGAAAATGAAATTTACTCCCAACCACCACAAAGCTCTTTCATTGAATCAGTGTGTGGCAGAAATGATAGTAGGAGACATAAATCCTTTCTCTATTTTCGAAAGACAAGGATTGTGTAATGAGCTAGAGTGCATAGAGCAAAATTACCATATACTGTCACAGAAATATATTTCCCCTGTGGTTTTGCCAAAAAAAGGTATGAAGGAATAGAAAATAAAACAGGTGATGCTGGAGACAGAAAGTGGATTAATACGCATCACCAGCGATATGTGACTGGCTTATAAAACAGTGCCTTGCATGACTGATAGCACTAGAAGATGAGCTGTTTAATATTCTCTCTGAAGTTGCCCTCTCCTCAGAGCACAGCCACACCTGAAGACACTGCAACCTCCACATCCCCTGCTCTGCTGACAACGTGCTGCGGGAAGTGGAGGAAATTTTAACACGTGGAGGATATCTCTCTGAACCCTGCTGGACCCTGGAAAAAAGAGAAATTAAATAATTGCCTAGTTTTCCTACAGAATTCCTCAGATGCAGCTGCAACTACTATTTATATTATAGCAGTGCCCATGATAAGCAGATGTTTGCAGATAAATGTGAAAAATCTTACCTTGCCACAGACTGTGGTTGATTGAATTACATGACTTCCAGGCAGGTATTATTTTCTGTCCATGGGTCAAAGCTTTGCAATCTCGTAATAAATTAAGCATGAGCACCATGCAACACGAGAGAACTCTAAAAAGTTTCCATTTATGAAAATAAATAAAGCTGCTTCCACTTTCGCAAATCAGCCTTCACCAAGAACTACCACATGCTGAAAAGAGAAATATTTATCACACTCTGCAGAAAAGACAAGTCTGAAGCTCCATTTCTGTGTTGAAGAGAAGGAAACATAAGATTAAAATATCTGTACATTAAGTAACCTACATTTTTCCTTTTAGCTCCCAATGCTCTGGTCTAACACAACAGAAGGACCTCAAACTTAGAGGAACGTGTGACACTACTTTGGGCCAAACCTCAGCAATCAGCAATTCTGAAGTCTACCATACAAAACAACCGTGATTTCAGCAAACTATTGACCTGGACATTAGTCAAAAAGTTCCCAGAACTCTGAGAACCAAACTGGGCACTGATTTGACCATATGAATTTTATTGTTTCATACAATTTTTATGGAAAAAACTCAGCTGTACTGACAGCTTTTGTCATGATTCAGTGTCCTTTTCAGAGCACTGTGTTGACAAGCTGGAAACAGGCCACAAGCACAGGAAGAAAATAGATGAAATGCACCTTCCTGTTTCCATCCAGTTCTGGAAAAGGCACTTGCATGGCGAAAAGTGGTAAGTCAGCCCACACCTGCTATAAGTTTAATTCTTCCATTTTTTTACCCAACTACAGATGTTCATAAGGTAAGGCACTTATAAACAATTGGTTCAGTATGACCTCCTACACAATTATAAGCTCCAACAGAAAAATTAAATGAAAGCACTACACAAAGCACATATTTGTGTAAAAGATGCCTGCGAAATATAGAAATTATTATGAGCTTTTTCTTATGATTTTAAACCAAGTTGTGTTTCTCTTGATGCTGGAAGTAGAAAAGGAGTTATGTGACCATGACTCTTTTCCTGGACTGGTCAGTCCTTGCAGGAAGGGTTCTCTGTTCATACAACACTTTTCTGGGATATAAACTTCTCCTGTAGGATATAAACTTCCACTTGTTCAAGGAGCACTACCCAGCATCTGATTGCTGCATTGTACTTCTGCAGGCTTTGCTACATTTAGATTCAGGCAAGAATCCCTTTATTTCAATAACAGTAGTATCATAAGAAAAAGCTTACATTTGTTTACACAGTTTTAGCAGCTACTGTAATAGATATTCTCTGCTATTTCACAACATTTTTCAATAGTATTTAAAAAAATTAATAAATAATTATGAAACAGTTCCATAAACCACATTTCACTATTATACAACTGTAGAAGCAGAGTCTCACAGATCAATAAATGGATTAAAGGAGAGGCAAACCAATTACTGCCTCTTCTGACAAACAACTTCTCCCTCCACAAACCTCTCCCTCCTCTCTGAGACTGAAGTGTCACACTGCTACTTCTCTTTGGTGACCCACCAGAGGAAGTATCACCAGTGGCATTGTTGCCATTTTTACTGATGTTATCAAAATACAGTAAACCACTAACTCTGGCTTTAGTTGCGGTCAGATTTGTTGGGGTGGTTTTCCACCATTGCAGGTGCACAGAATATTTACGTTGTCTCCTAAACAAGATGGATTAAATTTTCCAGTCACAACGTGACTACCTTATTTTTTGACTAAGGGGTGGCTTTAACATCTACAGGATATTTTCCTGGAAAAGAAGATATCAATATACACTTTTTTCCTCTAAGGAGCAAAATGCTTCACTGAGTCCATTCCAAATTTTAAGAAACTACAGCCCTCTTGAGCACATGTACTTTTAACTGTTGCTTCCCTTACACTCTGTAGGAATGACATATTAAGAAGATAACAGCTGTAACCACTGGTTATCAAAAAATCACTCTCTAGGAGAAACTCTTTTAAAAGCAGCTGTACCAATCAGCCTAGAGTAACACCTACAAGCAGACTGATCAAAAGAAAAATATACAGAATCCAGTGCAGCAGATATCAAAGAAAAAAA